>JAFJYJ010000010.1:6695000-7295000 GCA_019022615.1 Acacia melanoxylon
TCCTATCTAAAAAAAGTAATTTTTCTATCTAAAAAATATATAATTGTATTAAAAAAATATCTTAACAAGCTTGATCTTAATTGGCCTCCTTAACAAGCTCCGGCCTCCTTAATGCCTAATCTTTTTGACAACCATGATCTTAACAGGCCTCCTTAAGAAGTTTGATTTTCGCTGATATTCAATGCTTGATCTTAATAAATATGTTCAACTTTGCTACAATGGAGATCTCAGCTTTTTTTTATTGAGCCTATATATTTTTTCAACTATTTGTTCTCTATCTTCATGGATACAATTAATATGGGTAAAAATTGTCACAATTTTTCATTTATTACATACAATTAATATGGGTAAAATTTATAAATATGACTGGATTTATAAATAAAAGATTTTTTGGTCAAATGGACTTATAAATATGATCAAAGTGGTAATTCATTAAGCCTATTTAAAAGCATATGTTATGTCTTAAAAGTTTAGGGATTCGTTCTAATATGAAATAAAAAGTTAGCAAGAGAAATAAAAGAACACCTAGAAGCTAGCAACAATTGTCTGAGTAAGTAGGAATAAGAAAAATCAATTATCTATTGATTAAGGAGATACATTTTTAAAAATCAACCAAGCACGACAAATAACATATAAAATTAGATTTTACCTCTTGTTTTTCTTACATAAAATGAGACAAAACTCCTACTGTTGGGATCATTTTCATTTATCACTAAAATAAACTTACTGCAATTATTATGTTGTATCAAATGACAAGGAGAGGTAGTGAGCTAGCATTGTCATCTCAAGCGATCAAAAAGAAGAGAATTAGATATGATCAAATGATAAATGAAAAATGTTAAGCTCATGAGTAAATGATTAAATGTGAAACTTAGGATTAAGATTAAGTTCTTAATTTTATAAATATTTTACAACATTAATTTAGATTAAATTATATATAATTATGCATAGGTTAAAGTATACTTTTAGTCATTTAAGTTTACATGAGGTATATAGAGTTTTGGTCCTGGCCTAACGAGGGCCCGGCCCTCCTCCAGGCTCCGAGTAAGAAAAACACATGTTTTTAATTATTATTCCAAATTTTATAAAGAAATATAATTTTTAGAATCATCTAATAAATAATAATCAAAAGAAAACTATGTAACACGTAGTAAAACATAAAAAAGCATATCACTTACATTTTTGACTATTATTGTCATCATTTTAAATCACTATCATCAATTTTAACGACATTTGATTGTTCTTCACTTTGAGTAGTAGCCTTTGGCTCATGAGTAAGAATATGCAAACTCAAGAACACATCCATAATCTTTATTTGTAACAAATTATAAATCAAATCATAAAATTTATAGTTATTATGTATTTGTAGTTAAATTAAACTCTATAACAAATACAAAATATATAAATTAATAAATTTAATGGGTAAATTGAAGTATATATAAAATTTTTGTAATTAAATTATATTAATTATCACTTGAGTTCGGCCCGATGGCCCGTTTTGGGAGCGTTTTGACTCTAGGTATACTTTTGGTCCCTTAACTTTATAAATTATACTTTTAGTCCTCTAATTCTAACACCGTTAATTTTGCTAACAGAAAATGCAAACTCTAGTGATAACGGTGTAAACTTAAGTGATGAATGTGTAATTAAATGCTATTAATATTAAATTTAAAATATGGGTAAATTGAAGAATATATAAAATTTGTGTAATTAAATATTAGTTATCACTTGAGTTCGAGGTTTTCCGTTAAATACGGTGTTAGAATTTTTAGGACTAAAAGTATGCCTTATTAATCTTAAAAGGACTAAAAATATATTTTAGCCTTATGCATAATAATACTTTTTTTATTAAATAAATTAAATAAGCCAAACCTATAGTCTGTAAGCTAGGCCTTATGAAAATAGGTCTAGCTTATTTACCTAAATAGGTCTAACAATAGACATAAACCTGAATCTAACCTATTTACTAAATAGATTAGGGCAACGTAAAATAGGATAAGTTGTAAGCTCTGATAGAGGCCGAACCAATTTTCACCAACACATTCACACCTCAATTATTGGGAAAAAAATTTGTGTGAAGACGACAATTCTTTGGTTAAAAATTCAAAAGACCCAAATCCTTTCAAAGTCATGTCGGCCACAACAGCTAATTAACTAAAGCTTGGAAATTTCTTGAAAATTACAAGAAAATTGTCTTGGAGCGAGATTTTTTGTCGTTTACAGGACTTGGTCCAAAATCTTTATTAAGAGACATTGATCACTTGTTTAGAATGGTGATTGGAGCTTTAAAAAAACACAATTTTTTAATCATAATTTACTATAATGTGCAAAGTATGATAAGCACCTCCAAACAAACCTTTAACTGCTATATATAGATGGAGTGAGATCAAGAACTGCTTCCTGTTAAATATTAAATAATAATGATTAAATAATCAGAAAAATGTTATTATTTTTATAATATATTTTATCAAGGGAAAGTAAATAAGAGAAACATGGTTTTGTGATACAAATCGAATACAAATATTTAAATATCCAAACAGTTTCAGAAAATATAAACTGTGACTGGGGGCACACATGCCATAGCGAACCTACACAATTTTTGGTGACATTTGAAAGTATTTATTTATCTATTGTGTCCTAACCTTACTTATCGTTTATATAAATACTCACTGAGATGTGTTTGCCATTTCTTTATCCACCAACTCGTGAAGTGAAAATTAATATTATTAACACTGATCACTCATCAACAATAGCAATTGAGTTTTTAAATCTTTCAGATTGGTTCCTTCTTGACCGTAGAATAAGTCATTATTTATTATTATCGAACCACGTAATATATGGTTTATTTAAATGACCAACTTGTGTCTTATTTATTTCTTAAATCACCCACTTTAGCAAATGCAAATACAGCTTTAATTCTCATCAAGCAACCAGCAGCTCATTTAATTTCCTGCTTCTCTCCCTTTGATTTGTTTTCATCTCTCGTTGTTGATGATGACAGGTAGCTTTTTTTCCCAGTTCCTAAAATAGCCCATGCTCAGAAAGTAATTCCCATAATTTTCATGCGATTTGATTGCTGAATTTGAAGGCTGAAGCAAGAAAATTTGTGTCCCATGGATTTAATCATTGCTTTAACGCTCATCGAAGGTTTATTGATCTTTTTGGCTATAGCCACTTATAAAGCTATCAGATTTATCTCTCCTTCACTTCATGTTGATGAGAGGTAATCACTGCTTCTAAATAAACCCCGCATTTATTTTCTTGCTCCATTAACTAATAATTATCCACTTGTTTCTATATATCTATAGTTGTAAAGGCGAAGCTGTTTCAGTCTCACCAGTTTCTTCTCCTCCTCCTTGTATTGTTACTGCTGCTGCTACTCCTGCTGCCAAGTATGAAGTATTTCTTAGCTTTAGAGGTGAAGACACTCGCAACAATTTTGCAAGTTATCTATATGAAGCACTTTGTAAAGAAAACATTCAAACTTTTATGGATCACAAACTCCACAAAGGAGATGATATCTCACCGATTCTTGTAAGAACCATAGAGGAATCAGAGATATCTGTGATTATTTTCTCTGCGGATTATGCTTCTTCAACTTGGTGCCTGGATGAGCTTGTTCACATATTAGAATGCAAGGAAAATTATGGAAGTGTTGTGATACCTATTTTCTACAAAATTGATCCATCAAATGTTAGCAAACAAAGTGGGAGATTTGGAGATGGATTTGCTAAACTGAAGCTAAGATTTAAAGACGACCCAAGGAAATTACAGAAGTGGAAGAATGCTTTGATCCAATCAACAAGCCTCTCTTCTGGATGGGATTCCAAGAATATCAGGTGCCTTCAAATCTTTCTTTAATATATACTAGTGTAGATCATATGCTGTTGTATAAAAAAAAGAGCTTTGTTCATGAACAGAAAGAATTTTAAAAATTTTAATACTCCTTCAGTTATAAATGTATGAAAAAACTAGGAGGTGAGTTTATTTTGGTCTGAAATGTAAGATCTGTCTCCCAAATTTATAACATTTTCCCTGAACTCTCCCTCTTAATTGTGCATGCATATTAAGGGGGTTTATCATTAAGGGAGTAGCCAATGCAAATAATTAAAAGGGATGCATTTAGGAAACAAACACACATTTTTACAAATAAATAACCTAACTTTATTAATTTATGCAAATTAATTTTTTAGTTCCTATATTTCGGACCAAAGGAGTATTAAATTTCAATTTCATGAGCAGTCTGCCAAATTGTCCTAGCATTTTTTATACTTGTGTTTCCGATCTATTAAACTTGCTTTCTTCAATTAAAAATGAATTTGTGCTAGGCCTGAGTCCAAACTCATCAAAAAAATTGTCAAAAATATCTTGAGCAAACTGAACTATTGTACATCATCATCATGCCATCTTGAAGGTCTTGTGGGCATTAATCATCAGATTGAGAAAATTGAAGAACTATTGGTTCATGCTCGGATTGTGGGAATATGGGGTATGGGTGGTATTGGTAAAACCACACTTGCCAAAGCTGTGTTTCACAATTTAAAAGCACAATTTGAAGCTTCCTCTTTTATTGCAAATGTAAGAGAACAACTAGCAAGAATTGGGTTGAACAAATTAATGGAAGAATGCCTCAAAGAATTATTAAAAGATGAGGGCCTTCATATCTACAACATGAAATCCACTTTTGTGAAACGTAGGCTTCAACACAAAAAATTTCTTCTAATACTCGATGATGTGGACAACTTATTAAGAGCTGAAGATTTGACCAATTTGTGTGATTGGTTTGGAGAAGGAAGTAGAATTGTTGTTACCACAAGAGACATGCAAGTGCTTAAGAATGCTTGTGCATCAACAACATATCATGTTGAGAAATTAGAGTCCCCTCATGCTCTTCATCTCTTCAGTTTGAAAGCATTTAAGCAAAATGAGCCATTTAAAAGCTATTTGAAGCTATCGAATTTGGTTGTGGATTATTGTCAAGGAAACCCATTAGCTCTTGTAGTATTGGGTTGTTTTCTATACCGTAGAACAAAAGAAGTGTGGGAAAGTGCCTTGGAAAAGCTAAAACAAGCTCCACACAAGGACATTTTTAGTTTGCTCAAATTGAGTTTTGATGGACTTGATGAGAAACAAAAGAATGTGTTTCTTGACTTGGCACATTTATCAAGGGAAACAAGTTATAGGCTTTATTTAAACTTTATAAGAGGCTTTTATGACTTCTCTGTGTATATTGATATATGTGTTCTCAAAGAGAGATCTCTCATTTTGATTGATCAATTTGGTGGAATTGATATGCATGATCTCGTAAGAGAAATGGGCCAAGAAATTTGTAAACAACAATTGATCAATAATCCTGAAAGACCTATCCGACTATGGAAACACAACGATGTTTATCATTTTTTCATCAATAAAAAGGTACTAGTTAATTGTCAATTTATTATCACTTTTAATATAATGTTTCTTCTTTCTTTGTTCAATTTTGTAACTTTTTATGTGATATATGTACTTTTTGACTAGGGGAGTGGGACAATTCAATGCATGTCTTGGGATATGAGCAAGACAAAAGAGATAACATTGCAGGCTAATGCTTTCAGAAAGATGAATGCAATGAAATTTCTAAAATTTTACAAGTCTGATTTTAATGAGCCTTCGAAAGTGTATGTTTCTGAAGGTCTTGATAATCTTCCAGAAGAGTTAAGGTTTTTCTTTTGGGAAGAATATCCCCTACCATCTGTACCATTGAGCTTTTGTGCAGAAAATCTTATGGAACTTGAAATGCCTCACAATCAACTCCAACAACTTTGGGATACAAATCAGGTACATGTATCATTTTCCCTCAAATCTATACTTCTTCTAGTCCATATTATAGATCACCTCTAATTACTTCACTCAAACCTAAGGAGGTAGTTAGTTCACATTGTACTAAAATTGGGAAGAAAAAAAAACAAATCCTACTTTACCTTATTCACTATATTAGACTTCAAGTTTCTTTTTGAGTAAATTGTAATAAGAGTAATATTTAGAAAAAAATTAATTAATGATCCATCAAGTAATTTATATTTGGGACCATCAATTCCTTTAGAAGGCCTATATTAAGGATTGGGGGGAATATAGAGAGAATATAATTCTCATGCAATTTATTTTGGTTGTTTCTCTTTTTCAGCATTTCCCAAACTTAGGAGTTATGAATCTAACTGCCTCAAAGCATATGATTGAACTTCCAAATCTGTCTCAGGCCCCCAACATGAGTATGATATATCTTGATGAATGTGAAAATTTGACTCAAATTTATTCTTCAAGTAGCCTGAACAAGCTTTCTCATTTATCCATACGAGATTGCAAAGGCCTAAGACACATAAACATTGGTGGCAATATTAAGGAGACAAGTTCAGGGTTAGTTGCTGTCTACAACTTTCTGGATTTTAACAACTCCTTATTCCATAAACTGACTGTGAAGCTCTTCGTCTCAAACGATGGCAACATTTTCTCTGGGTTTCGGGTTAAACTCATGTCAGTATTATTGTCAGAGATATTATCATCTGATGATCAGTGCATGAACATTAATATTGAGAGTTATAAGTTGAAACTGTCATCTTTACTTCCATTTGTCACTTCACTTCGCTGGTTAGATCTTACTGAGTTTGGCAATTTCAATGAACGTTTCAACTTTGTTTCTGAACATGGAGAGCTTAAGAACATCTATGCCAAAGATGTAGTCAATGAACTCAAGGCAATGGTGAGAAAGCCATCAATGGAGCTTGAAGAAAAGAGAATAACAGAGGAGGTAATAATCACAGATTATAACTCTTATCATGGAAAAAGGAAGCCATTGGAAGTTGAAGAGATCAAAATGACAGAAACGAAATGCTATTGTAGCAGTAGTATAAATAATGATAGAATAACAAGAGTTCCAAATAGCATCACACGCTGGCCATTATTGACACAAGTGACATTACAGAGAAGTGAGATTATTGGTTGTGAAGCAGTTAAGAACATGAACCCAGGGATTTCAATGTTGAAATTACTTGCAGGATCTGGTTTTTGCAGAAGGATTCAACCTGTGATAGATATAAGAATCTCACTGGATAAAGAAGCAATGATATGGGATGGCAATAATGATGATTTTGTAGCAGCAACAAAATGGGACATGCCTGAATTTAGTATAGACATATGGCAAGAATTGGCTGGAGATTTCTTTGTTCATTTTCCCATTCGCATAAATCAAGACTCCATTTTGTTTCTTTTATGGTTTTCAAGAAAAAGTATCAGCAGGTGATGACTTTTGATGCTTTACGTCATGGTTTATGGATCCATGTGTAGGTATTGGTTTTGTACTCATGAATCTCCATTGAACTGCAGACTTTATTTTTTCTATCTTTAATTTTTTTCCCCCCTGAATGTAGTATATTTAATTTTTCCCCCCTGAATGTAGTGTATGTATTCAATTTTTGTTTTCGGTTATAATATTTGTATTTATTTTGTGAACATGCAAGGTAAGATCTCGATGATTTATATACAAAGGAAATATCTCGTTTCTTAGAGATAATTTTGATCATCTAGTAAATTTATACTCCCATATTGGTCTCACATAGAATATACTGATAGGAACCAGAGTACTAAAAAAAGCTGAAAAGATAATTTAATAGAAAGTTAAAGCAAGAATCTCACCCTTAACTCACTAATAGTCTAGGGAGAATCTCCAAATAAAAGAAATATTTATATGGAAAACTTCATATGTATTCCAGATGATTTTTACATGTATTGAGCCTCAATATATATATATATATAAAAAACAATGACTTCCCTAAAACTTAAGCCTAAAGACTTAAGAAAATAACAGACCTCAACATGTTTAACAGACAATATTTAAAATGAAATACTTTATTCAATAGATAATCCTAACAAACTCCACTAACTCCTAAACTTGTGCTGCACTTAAACTAGACACTAAAATCACTATAAATAAATATTAATAAAATAAAATCAGATTAATTCATCCCACCCCCCCCCCCCCCCCAAACACCCAAACGCCGATACTTATAGCCATAGGGGAGCCCGGGAGGCATTTGACTTGATCTCTAAGAAGCAGAACAAGAGAATAATTACACATATGGGACACATTTCCAATATTATCAATCTCGTCTAATCTCATTTGCCTCAATAATGAGCAGCCAGAGATGTGAATGGGAACTCATGTTAATAGCAATACAATAGTATCAGTGTTACTTGTACAACACTCTGCTTTATTGTCCCATTAACTCATCCTCTTCAACTTCCAATGTCATCCTCTCTTCATTATCATTATCCACTTCTCTTCTTAATGGTGCTGTCATGCTGCTTTCTCCTGTGTTTCACCGGTCACAAAAGTCAAGAATCGAATGATCACGCCAATGACAATAGTCACCATGACAACAATCATAGGTATGATGTTGCTTGAAACTTTGTACCCCCAATATCAATTCTGCTATCTCTGCAATGGCATTATCACTTTATTCACTGAACAACATGTGAAAATCCAAATAATTGTGCATAATCCTAACCCTGATCAACTTCTCCCTTTAACAAGTACCACTAATGTTTATTCGCTTTGGCCCATCATCTCTTAGGTAAGCTTGAGTATGACAGTTTGAAGAATGGATTTGATCCAAACTAACAAGATTTGGGGCTACAGACAGGTATGGGAATGCAGTCAGATATTTCAAGTGGCTGACATCGATCTTCTTTAGATTTGGAAAATGCTGAAAACAAGCAATATGTTAAATATTTTATGATAGATAACTACACAATTTAATCATGAATTCTCTCATGACAAATAAAAACAGGGGATTATAAAGGAAACAAGTCAATGCATTTAGAAGAGTAGTGGATTTAAGGCAAAAAACAAAAATAACAAGTCCATACAGTTGGAAATATTGGTTATTAGTAAATTTGGGTCCAGATATGAAGGGGTTGTAAAATCTTAAGGGCGAATGAGGGTAATATGTTGAAATTTGCACAACTAACAGGCAATTTTCTCCGAATTGAGGGGGGGCACTCAAATAGCAAACTTGTGCATCATGAATTATTTGGTCAATTTTTGACGCATGAGATATCTAAAATTGAAGTTCAAAGAGGTGTTTAGAATTAGACAAGGAAAAAGATACATACTTGATTTCTTTTCCAAAGTTGCCTGCTATGACTATTAGGAATTTGAAGCTCAACAAGATTCTCCTCACAGTAGCTTAATGGCACAGACGGTGAATTAATATTCTTCCCAACTAACAATCCTGAATCAGTTCATCTGGAAGATAACTCATATCTTTACCAATAATCAACTTTGAAGGCTCCCTCCAATCAGACCAATAAATTTTTAAAAATATTAAATTATGCATCTTTCGAAGGTCATTAACTCTCAACGGAATCCTTTTTATCTTGCTCATGTCCAGTGACAAGCATCGAAATGACGTAGTCACCTAGCCAGCATATCAAGGAAAAGAAGAATCATTATTACATAAAAATTACCAGAATACCTTAGAAAATGAGATAAAATAACCATAGACAGATTAAATTATTACCTCGTTACTAATGAAAAAATCATAAATGTCCCGATGGCTTCGCAGTCGAACAGGGCCTCTAGGATTTGAGAATGACAGTTCTCTAGCAATTTCAACGCCCATGTCCCTCACAAGATCATGCATCTCAATATAGCCATTATGATCAAATGAAGTGAGGGATCTATCTTTAAGAACACTTATGTCAATATCTATAGAAGAGCCATATAATTGTCTTATTAAGTTCAGAGAAACTTCAACTCCTTCCTTGATGAAAAAAGCTATGTCAAGAAACATATTCTTTTGGTGCTCATCAAGCCCATCAAAACTCAATTTCAAAACATCAGCAATGTACTTGGGCAGAGCTTCTTTTATTTTTTCCAAATAACTTTCCCACTCTTCCTTTCCTCTGCCTTGAAGGAAAGAACCCAACATCACAAGGGCCAATGGATTTCCTTGACAATAATCCACTACAGATTCTGATAACTCCATATAATCCTTAAATGGCTCATTTTGCTTGAATGCTTTCAAACTAAAGACATGAAGGGCATAATGAAAATCCATTCTTGGAACAGAATATGTAGAAAATGCAGAACCATTATGAAGTACTTGCATGTCTCTTGATGTGATAATAATTCTACTACCTTTCCCAAACCAATGATACACTTCAGTCAAATTTTCAGCTAGTATTGAATTGTCCACATCATCAAGTATTAGAAGAATTTTTTTACGTCCAAGCCTACTTCTCACAAAAGTGGATTTTATGTTGAAGACATTAATGTCTTCATCTTTTATTAATTCTTTGAGACATTCTTGTTGTAGCCTGTCAAACCCAATTTTTGCTAGTTGTTCTCTTACATTTTCAACAAAGGAGAAAGTTTCAAATTGTGATTTCAACTTGTGAAATACAGCTCTAGCAAGAGTAGTCTTACCTATACCACCCATACCCCATATTCCCACAATGCGAGCTTCACTCAATAGCTCTTCAATTTTCCGAATATGATGATCAATCCCAACTAATCCTTCAAAATGAAAGGACGACTTGCTATTCAATTTGCTCAAAATATCTTTGACAATCTTTTTAATGAGTTTGGATTCAGGCCTAGCACAAATAATATAAAAGAATGGTCATGTTTAATGCCCAAAGAAAGAAAATATAATTGAAGAATGAGTATAAGTTACCTGATATTTTTTGAATCCCACCCAGAAAGATTTGTTGATTGGATCAAAGCATCTGTCCACTCCCGCACTTTTTCTTGGTTGTGCTTAAATCTCTGCCTAAGCTTAGCAAATCCATCTCCAAAACTTGCATTTTGTTTGCGGACATTTGATGGATCTACATCGTAGAAAATGGGGATGACAACCCTTTGGTATTGATCCCTACATTTCATAATATGAACAAGCTCATCCATACACCATGTAGAAGAAGCATAATCTTTGGAGAAAATGATCAAAAATATCTCTGATTCCTCTATTGTTTTGAAGAAGCGGTGAGATATGTTCTCCTTTGTGGAGCTTGTGATCCATAAAAGTTTGAAGGTTTGCAACGCGAAGTGCTTCATTGAGATAACTAGAGAAACTATCAAGTGTGTCTACTCCTCTAAAGCTAAGAAAGACGTCATACTTGGTTGCAAGAGGAGCAACAACAAGATTAGAAGGAGAAGAAACTGAGGGAATCGAATCAGCAGCATTTTTACAACTACAGAGGGAAAGAAATCATGAATTAATAATGGACCATCCGCAAACCGAACAAAGAGAAATTGCTCTAGAAGATGTTACCTATCATCAACAGAAATAGGATGGATAGCATGAAGTGGAGAGATTAATCTGATAGCTTTAGAAATTGCTATGCCCAGTAAAATCAATACAGCTTCTATGAGCATTAAAGCAATGGTTACATCCATGTGACTGTAATTTCGTGCTTCAACTTCAAACTTATCCTTGTTTCTTGGCTTTACCTCCTCAGGAAGTGTTATGGTTTGGCTCTTGATTAACGTGATAAAAAGACCAAACAAAAATATTAAGCAATTGGGAATAAAAGTTACCGAACGATCAACAGCAACTTGATAAACAGTAACGATTAATGCTATAATGTGTCTTTAAGAAAGAATAATCCAAAAGAAATAAGTGGTCAACTAGTCAAGTCCATTTTAACAACTTTTCTCATTTATTTGAAAAGGATATGAAACCCTTTTTTTTTGTTGCAAGGAAGGAAATTTCCAGGCTTTTGGTGTGGAGGCAGAGATGATCACAGAATGAGCGTTGTTTTATACGCACCACACCATAACCTTCGAAAATATTCACCTGTAGCATAGGTTTTAAGAAAAGGATCCGCCAGTCAGAAATAAAAAAGACTCAGAATTCAACGAACAATTAGTACTCCTAATTCATTGTAGTTTTCGAGGATTATACAACATGAACATGGTAAATATAGTGTTCAGATCTCAAGCGTTTGTGTTTCATTAGATCTACGAGTGAAGGAAGACAAAGGCAAGCCAGAGATTAAACAATAGAAGATGAAACTAAAAGGATTTTTGCAGAATTTTGCGGGAAAACAGGAGATCGATGGGATGAAGCAAGTAGATGAAAGAATAGAAGAGTGTTAGGTAGTACTAACCTCTGGATCCGGAGAAGAATCAGAAGAAATTAAATAAGCTCATAAAGATAGCAAAAATGGGATCTTCAGACTTCAATTACTCCTGATCTAACAAAAATGGGATCTTCAGACTTCAATTACTCCTGATCTTTTAAAGACTCCAATGTCAGTCTCTGTTTCTCTTGTATTTCTTCGAAGCTAGCGTTTGCGCGTTGGTGTTGCCGTTTTTGCTTCATCCCATGCGCGCCTTGGATTTACCAAAATATCCTTTAGTTTTGGACACCGAAACTTAATACCACTAAATTAAATTAAGGGAAATGTATTTTATAGATAAAAAATATGTGGGGTTAAGGGTTAAGACCGCTCAACACAATAAACTATTAAATTTCAGGGCGGAAGACAATTAACTATTAATGAACCACCCAAACAACAAACTTTTAAAAAGGAGCCCATCACAATGCCGTTAAAAAAAAGTTAACACGCGTTAGTTAAAAAGTTAACGTCAGTTATCTAAGGAAAGACGCAAAGACAACAAACTATTATTTCAAAGCGCAAAGACAAAATTCTAAATTTTACTAAATTAAATAATTTTTTTCTCAATTGTCATTATTCAAAACTACTTGTATAAATATCTATGGACAAAAATTACTCATTCTTCAATTTTGTCAAAATTATAATTTGCTAAAATAAACAAAAGTTTTGATTAAAAATATAATTATATGATTTAAATAAAACTCAAGGTGTTTTATAGTTTATTATATATGTTAAAAAAATATATGATTTATTTTTATTTTAGAAGAAATTTATGTGAGTTAAAAAATTCATTTAATGTTAATAAAATTTAAAAAATCTAAAAAATATGTTGACAAAATTGAAGAATGAGTAATTTTTATCCATAGATATTTATACAAATAGTTTTGAATAATGACAATTGAGAAAAAAATTATTTAATTTAGTAAAAACCCAAGGTGTTTTATAGTTTATTATATATGTTAAACAAAAAAATATATGATTTATTTTTATTTTAGAAGAAATTTATGTGAGTTAAAAAATTCATTTAATGTTAATAAAATTTAAAAAATCTAAAAAATTTGTTGACAAAATTGAAAAATGAGTCATTTTTGTCTATAGATATTTATACAAGTAGTTTTGAATAATGACAATTGAGAAAAAAATATTTAATTTAGTAAAATTTAGAATTTTGTGTTGGCGCTTTGGAATAATAGTTTGTTGTCTTTGGCGCTCCTTAGATAATCGGGACGTTAACTTTTTGCTAACGGCGTTAACTTTGTTTTAACGGTGTTGTCTTTGGGCGCTCCTTTTTAAAAGTTTGTTGTCTTTGGGCGGGCCCACTTAATAGTTAATTGTCTTTGACGCTTCGAACATTTAATAGTTTGTTGTCTTGGGACGCTCCTTAACCCAAATATGTGGGTCCCACTATTTTTATGCTTGAGTTTTTTTTTTTATAAAAAAGATGCGGTCCCACCATTTTATGGGTATGTAGGAATCTTCTTCTCCTCCTGCAACATGAGAAGTATAAACCCCTAAATTAATTAGCAAAAATGATCCTGTTGTTTTTACCAACTCACCAAAATAACGCAGTACAATATTGTAACACCCCTACGGTTGTAACCAACGTACTTGTAGTTATCATTACTCCCATTGGAAGAAAATATTTGAGAAAAGTTGAAGAAAGCCCAAAGGGGGACACCCTATTGATCAGTGGGATCCACGGGGACCAGTAGAAGGAGACCGGACAGGATAAAATGGAAAGACCAGAGGAAATGGGGAAGAAGGATTGGGTGGGCCCATAGTGGCGCCACCTAGCTCCCTCAATTGCTATAAATGACTTGGAGAGCAAGAAAAAGAAAAGTCAACGGCGGGCCCCGCTGACTGGATAAAAAGTGAATAAATCAGATAAATTGTGAGGAATAGGATAAAGACCAGGGGATCTGAATTGTGGGGCCTTGGAGGCGCCACTTAGGCATAGGAAAAGTCTAGAAGACTTGGGGAAAAAGTCAAGGGTAATTATTGAGCCCGGGCTAGAATTGGTAATTTCCATAAATTCCGGGCCAAAGTAGGTAACTTTCCCTAAATGTAAAGAAAATATCTAGATATTTTTGGAAGAGGAAGCGCCACATGGAAGCAATCTAGGAGCCTCTGGAATTCTCTAGAATTGCTTGGAGAGGAAGAAAAGGGAAATCAGTGCAAAAGTCAAACCCCGGGTCCCACATTCAGAGAAAAGGGCAAAATGGGAATAAATGTGCAAAAATTAATTGGACCAGGTTTGTGGGCCCAAAATGGCGTGCCATATGTCCTTTTGGACAGGTCCAAGCACATGGGGAAAATTCAAAAATAATTAGAAAGTTCTGGGCCACAATTGCAATTTATGAAAGTTTCAGGCCAAACGTGTAATTTTCCCCAAAAGCAGATAAAGATCTGCACGTTTTTTTGGAGGGGGCAGTGACACTTGGCAGCACCTGAACACCTCTGGACTCTTCTATATTTTCTTGGAGATTAAGCCAAAATTACAGATCCAAATTACACCCTACCAGCCAGAAATTACACCGTTAATTCCAAAACTTACTGGGTCCATTTCACCTTAATTAAAAAGGTGTTTACCTCTTCTTTTTCACCCCTAGGACGAAAATTTCCAGAAGCAAAGAGGAGAAGGATCAGCTTCCACCAAAGCCAAGCTCCAAGCTCAAGATCTCAAGAACATCCATCAACTCACCGAATCTAGGTAACCCGAAAACCCTTGCTTTCTTGAGTTCTCTTTAAAGGAATTTCGTGCATGGAGTAGGAGCTAGGAGTTTGGGTTGGATTTATGAATTTTTGAGGTCACCAATGAGTCTGGAACACGTTTTTGTGTAGGGTTTGGCTATGGTCTAAGTTTCCGAAATCAAAATACCGAAAAATCCCTAAAACTAAGTTTACCTCCGATTCTGGAAATCTGGACAGTATCTCTTCTAGCGCGTTTTTGAAGCTGTAAACGAACTTTTTTTTGAGCTGAAATTTCACATGCAGAAACTAGACATGTGGGGCATGAGTTTAGACATATAATAAGACAATTTTGGATAAGTAAATAGTTGAAAAAGGGGTTACGGACAGTGACGTGAATCTGGACCAAAGGAGATAAAAGTAACTCCACGCCAAAAACACATGTATTTTTTACCTCTGAAAGTATTTTTCCCACAAAATAGACACTCTAATGGTTCGAATGGCACTGGTCCTGTACAAAAATGATATTTTTGGAATTTATGAAAAATCCTTGAAGTTAAGGCATAAACACAGAATTTCGGAAATAGTGAAGGGTGCTCGGATTTTTAGAAAATATAAGGGTATTTCTTGTAAATACTAAGAATGATGTATTTTGACATTTTTTTTAGGTCAAGGGTATTTTTGGAAAGGTCACCGGGCATAGGAAATAGTAAAAGCAGTGTTCACCACACCAGGTAGTAACCACTCTATTCCGGCTCTTTTATGTGTTTGTGGTATGTTTTGCTTGCCATATGTGTTTTTCTATATGTGTTGCCAAATATACATACAAAACATGTTGTGGTTGTGTCCCTAGCGCTGAGGGTGCCTGCCAGGGTCTACTTATGTGGCGACTCAACGGAAACAAGCGGTGTCTTCCGGGGTCAGCCTGTGTGGCGACTCAACGGAGACAGATTTGTGCTTCCGGGGCCTGTCTTGGTAAGGCGGGTCAACGGAGCAGAGATGTGTTTCTTGTGTGTACTGTTTGCATATTATGGTATATTTGGCATATTTGTTCCATGTTCCCATACTTAGATGGTTGCATACATACGTATTTCACATTTGGTGCATGAGTATTGATGGTTACTCTGGGGCCAAAATCGGACTCCAGAAGTTTTTAGTGATTCAGGGGAGTGAGCCTGAGCTGTGAAGACCTTTTTGCAAAGGTAGGGATGACGGTGCGGTTGAAGAACAAGGGATGCCCTGTCGTATTTTGTATTTTACTTTTTGGGGATGACTGTATGTATATTTTAGCTTTGGCTACCAGATAACTGTACCCTAACCCTTCGGGGACTTTACTGTTTTGGTATGTATGCTTTTACCAGTACGATAATTCGTCCAAACCAATCCGGTGCTCTGTTACGCGCACTCTGATTTATTTGTAAATGGACTAATAACAAAGGAAAGGTAGAAACTAAAAGAAATCCCTCTAACCCGCCACCCGAAAGGGCGAGGCCGGTAGAGGTGTAACAAATATTACCTCATTCTTAATATAAAACTCAATTAATATTTTTTAAATATTAAAGAAGCTAAATAATTTAATTATTATAATACATGTTATGTATCATTTAATTATATACCACTATATAAGTCAGAAAAATTAGTTTATTATAAAAATATTTAAAATAATTTATTTAGCTTATTTAATCTTTTAAAAAAGTTAAATGAATCTTATATTAAGAAATGGTTAAATTATTGGTTAGGTAATTTATTGTCAAAAGAGTTTATTAGTGAGCACAAGATATATATAAGTGAGAGGATGTGTTTGTATTCAAAGTCAAGTTTGGCTGCATATGCATACAATTAAAATGATAAAACGAATGATAATGAAGTATAGTTACTTCTATATGTATGTATGTCAAAAGGTAAAGTGAGGGATGATAAAGTATTAAAAAAACAATAATGAGGAAAAAAAACAGATTAAAATCTGAGAATATTTCACATTTCTTCTAGTTAAAATGAAAGTCTCATTAATATCAATTCATTGGGCTGTGAAGTAGGGTAGGCTCTTATCTAATTTAATGATCCCACTAATCTCATATAACATTGTGTTACCCCACTCAGATGTTTGTTTTTTTGCTCGGAAAGGACATTCTATTACCATTAAAACAGAGAAAGTTACGAGAAGAAAAATACAACCGAGACAAACCAACACTAGACCTTAATGCTACAACAAAAGGTACGGCGTAAATACGGTTGAAAGGAAAAAGGAACAACCCAGAAAAGGAAAAAATTGAGAAGAGTAAATTAACGATCACCCCTTACAGAGTTGGAGAGAGATGCATCATCCATGACTGAAGGAGCCTCCTGAGCATCCAAAGTTAGAAGGGACATCAAATGAGGTGTTGGTTGGAAGACCCACCCAATAGGGCACACCCTTATAAGCAATTGCCGCAAAAGAGTCAAGAACACGGTTACCCGTCTTGGGGTAAAAGAGATTGAAAACCCAACTTTGGAAGAGAGGAGGCTGATTATGTCATGAATTAAACTTCTACAGCGCCAGTCAAATAAAGAAGGTGACTTAGCATTGACACAGTTGATTAAGGAAAGACAATCTGATTCAAAGGCTGCTTTGTCAATCCCTATATCCACAGCAAGGAGTAGATCCCGTTTAAGAGCAAGAGCTTGGTCATGAAAGCCGATATAGATTTCGCTTATCTACATAGCCCCATTTAAATGAGCCAAAATTATCTCTACGACCACCCCTATAGATGCCTTTTCCTTACCATGCCGATAGGCACCATCACGATTAATTTTCGATAACCGCAGACCGGTGGAACCCCGGCGGACTAAATAGTTAGGAGGCCGATCAACTGCACTCGACATTCACGCAGTTGGCTTATATTGCTTGTGAGAAATTCAACATTGCTATTCCGTGCCATTTCAATGACCACAAAGGGGTTGGGATCTATGTGATTAAACACCTTGTCATTCCTTTGCTTCCAAATAAACCGAGTAACCAAGCAAATTAAGGATAGGTCATGAGTATTTAGAGAGTGCATACCTAAAACGGGAGCCACCAAGTGTTGAAATTTGTCACATTGAGAGTGTCTATTCTCGCACCCAAAGATACACCCAAACCATATACAACGAGTCCATGAGCAATGGAAGAATAAATGTTCAATGGTTTCAGCCTCTTCTTCACAAATGGGGCATTGACTCGTCCGGCTTCTTCTTCTACGACAAAGGGCTACATTGGTAGCAATGGCATTATTTAAAATTCGCCATAAAAATTGTTGCACACGTGGGATGGTCTTTAATTTCCAAACAGATTTCCAAAGACGAAGGAGGCACAACAAGAGAGGAACTAGCCTTATTAATGCCCACTACAATCTTTTCCTTTTCAGCTTTGTAACCCAACTTGACCATGTACTCCCCATCTCTCGCATATTTCCATACTAGCTTGTCTTCTAGTCCATTAGCCGGAATGAGAATATCATAGATGGCGTTTTTGACTTCATCTCTGTTAAGAATTGTGCTATGGGATTGAGATTCCAAAGAACCATCCACAATTAGATCACAAACATAGCCTTGTTTCACAAAGGGGTTATCGCAATTAAGAGGTTTAGCTGGAAAAGGAACACCAGTGGACCCAAGTATCTCCCCAAATACGTATTGAAGTACCAAGTACCAACATCCCATCGAAGATCCTTTTAAGGAGAGCCCTACCATCAATAAGGCTTGACCAGCACCAAGCCAAGAAGCTTTATAACCTTTAGTTGCATCAATAAACTCGGCCTTGGGAAAATATATGCTCTTCAACACTCTTGCCCATAAGTCATTAGGATTTGTCATGAGTCTCCATGCAGCCTTGGCCAAAAGGGAGTCATTCATAATGATTAAGTCACGAAAGCCCATACCTCCCTGATTTTTCGCAGATGTGAGGGAATCCCATGATTTCCAATGTACGTCCCGAAAGCATTGCCATCCCACCAGAAATTAGCAATAAGACTATGGATTTCCTTACAAGTTTTAAGAGGAAATTTGAAACAATTCATAGGATAGATCGGGATTGCCTGTATGACTGCTTTTATCAAGACTCTCTCGACCAAAGAAAGGAAAGGAAAGAATGTCCCCGGCCTTTGCGGTTTGTTGATGACACGTTCCCTAACGTAGGTCAATGCTTGGTGTTTGGTTTTCCCCGATACTAGGGATACCCGCATACCTTCCCGGATCTTCAAGGTCGTTATACCCGTGATGCTACCAACCATAGTTCTCACCAAGGGGGAGTATTGGAGGAGAAGAAAATACTAGACTTGTCAAGGTTGATGACTTGGCCCGATGCAAGACAATAGTAATGTAGAATTTTTGCCAAGTACTCGCAATCCTTCTTGTTTGCATTCATATATAAAAGAGAGTCATCAAAAAAACTATGAGTGAGAACCAGGACAACTCGGCTTAATTTGATTCCCTTTAGTAGAGTAACACTTTGGCTCTTACTTATCATAAGTGATAGGACCTCCGAGACGAGAATAAAGAGATATGGTGAGAGGGGATCCCCTTGTCTCAAACCCCTACCTGGTGAGAAGGAGCTCACAGTTTCCCCCGATACACAAATATTTAGCGAAACAGACTGCACACACTCCATTATAAGAGCTACCCAAGCAGGACAAAAACCAAAATGCAGCAAAGCACTTTTTCCAGAAAAATCCACTCAATACGGTCATATGCCTTGCTCATATCCATCTTGAGAGCGAATTCATATTTACCTCCTTTTTCTTCCTCCTTAGGTAATGGTAGACTTCATGGGCAATGATGATGTTGTCATGTATACATCGACCCGGACAAACGCTCCTTGATTTTGGGAAATGCAAACGTCCCAAAGAATGGTCGCATCCTAGTGGTTAGGAGCTTGGAGATGATCTTGTAGGAAAAATTGCATAGTCCAATGGGTCGGAAGTGAGAGACATGTTCAGGTCTATCCACCTTAGGGATCAAGGTTATATTAGTTTCATTGAGCGCCCTGAACATTGGTTTCCCCTCAAAAAATTCTCGGACCATATTAAAAACAGAATCCCCAATCTCATTCCAAGAATTATGGTAAAAGATACCTGAGAAACCGTCTGGACCTGGCGCTTTGGATATCCCTAGAATGAAAGCAGCTGCTTTGACTTCCTCTTTGGAGACGAGGAGCATGAGGCCTTGATTCATCTCAGTTGAAATCTTGGGATCAATGAAACTTAGAACCGAGTCTATGTCGAGAGTTCGAAGAAGAGAAGAGATTCTGGAAAAAGCAGGAGATGTTTTGGGAAATTTCAGCTTTCTCCGATAACCAGTTACCTCTATCATCTTTAAGGCATAATAAACTGTTCCGATGTCTCCTTTTGAGGGTGGATTGGTGGAAAAAACGGGAATTCCTGTCTCCTGTATGAAGCCAGGAGACCCGTGAACGTTGCCACCAAAACTGTTCTTCAAGAGAAAATACACGATCCAGCTCCACTTTAACATCAGCAATTGCACGTGTAGAATATGAGTCTAGGTCCCCTTGGCTATGTCTAGCAAGTTGGGTCTTTAGCGCCTCGATTTTCCGAAGATTGTTAGGGAATTCCTTCTGGTTCCACTTGATCAAATCTTGTTTGCAGTTTACTAAATTATGGTTAAAAATCTCAAATGCACTCAGATTACCTGCAAATACTGTTTTCCAGCTATCCTTAATCAGCCTATGAAAATTCGGATGGGTAGGCCAGCAAGCCTCAAAACGAAAAGTGCGTTTCCGTCGACAAATTTCTGGTTGAAACTTTAGAAACAAGAGATGATAATCCGATCCCGGCTCTATATTGAAAACTTGGAGGTTTGGGAAAAGTTCCCTAAGCGAGTATTACCCAACGCTCGTCTATTCTTTCACGAACGGTGTCCGGATGCGGACGTTTATTACACCAAGTAAACTTATAGCCATTAAATCCCAAGTCATCTAAGCCACAATCCGCAATAAAACATTTAAAGTTTAGAATAGTCCTCCCGGTCTTGGATTGCCTCCCATTTCTCGATTGAGACAAGATGTCATTAAAATCCCCAATGCACATCCGGAGTCACGAAGTTGCTCCCAATTCGTCGGACCTCCCCCAGGCTAATAACCTTTCTTTCTCAACCGTCGGACCATATATGAATGTAATAAAAGCCGGAGTAATCATGGTAGCAACATTCAATCCGTGTATGGATTATATGTCGGGAAGAGAATAAGATATCCAATGTAACCATATCTCGACCACCACAAAGCAAGCCCACCACTCTTCCGGTCGGATCAACCAGCCCACTCCTCATTAAATCCACGGCGTCGCCTTATTTTCCGCATGTAAGTTGCCTTTTGCTTAGTTTCCGATAAGAACACCATGTGGGGTTTTTTCCCGAGACACTCGTCTTGATTCCCCGGGCTGTCAAGGCAACCCCGTGCCTTGACAGTTCCAGTGCTAACGATTCATGGCGAACCGGTGGTTGGTCCCATCCAACCACCGGCGTTCCTTGATATTGGAGTAACAAGATCCATCTCCTTGGCACATCGAAGTTAGCCAACTGTCCGGAAAATCTATGTCACTAGTGGGAGAACTATCAACAGTGAATCTGGGTTTTCCTTTATACCCGCTTTGAAGAAGGAATTTTTTTACTAACCCGAGATTTCTTCTCGCGCCCTTTCTTCGCCAAGCCCGAAGATCGGCGTCGTCGAATAATCCACATTTGAATCAAAATCCAGCTTCCCGCACTTGTAGCTTCTATCAAAAGTATCATCATCCTCTTGTGGCCTCTTGATCGAATCCCTTTTAAACCAAAAAAAAGTCGAGATGGGAGATAATTCAATAAAAGGAATTATTGAATTCACTTTGCGCTCGTCATCGCGGGAAGGTCAACAAGATAAGGATGAGAGTCGTTTAGGCGATTTGGAGATAACTCATCGAACAAATCATCACCGTCCGTATTTTCGATTGAGGGGTCAAGTTCGCAATACACGGTCCCACCGTCTGGCCGGAGCACATAATTTTTTTGGAAAAAGTGGCGACGGAGCCCGTGTCGAAGGGAAGGTGCGGTGCATTGGAAACCCTCTTGTCTCCTTCTTTTTGACTAAGTCCATCCTCTCACCACCTTTACAACTTTTTTAAAAATAAGTTGGCCCACCCATTTCTATTTTGTCTCCTACTAAATCCCTAAAATCGTTATCACCATTGCAATTATGACTTTCTATCAATAAAGCCGCCCTTTTTGTCACTTTTATGCCCCCCCTTAAATCCTTTAGTTCTTGATCCCGTTGCAATTCCTAATTAGCAAAGTGGGCCCCCCTGTTAATAGTATATCATCTCTTGAATCCTTGACTATGTGATCCACAACCGCCACTTGCGCCTCGGATTCTTTATCTTCTATTCCTTCGAAGACTTCATCCTTCTTCCCTAGACACCCTTTGGATCGATCCTCCTTGGCATCTCACTTTGTTTCTTCAAAAAATCCAGCTTCCCGCCTAAGATCACCATTTGACCGATCCGCCTTCCGCACGGGGAAAGCATTCGGCGCGATGTAATCATTCAAAACTTCCCGCCTAAGATCACCTTTTGACCGATCCGCCTTCGCACGGGGCAAGCATTTGGCGCGTTGTAAACATTCAAACCTCTTTTTGAATTTTCTCCCGGGTCCCACCCATTATCCACCATCGTGCGTTCCGGCAAGCCAACCGATCTTCACTTTGTTCCGTTTGTTATCCATGGGGTCCGACTTACCCACGACAATTCCAGCTTCTCCGCAACCAACTCGTCGTGGGGTCGTGGACTGGATCTTCCTTATTCAAAAAGAAACTTCGTTCCAATCTTCCTTACACACTACTATATCCGCCTCCAGTGCGCACAGCGCAGTGTCTTTGAGCCCACTTCCGAAGCCATTATCATCTGCAGCCTCTCCATTTCTACTCGAGTCCTCCTTACATCCTCGATTATCATGACCAATCCGCCCACGTTATAGCAAAAAATTGGCGGCCGTTCGTATTTCACGGTGACCCAATTTGGTTTCTTTCCCTTCCTCGGTACCCGAAGCCATAAGTCGTGGTTTACTTAGTTGAACAAGTGACGACTCTAATGAAATCAAGGCGTCCTAGTCTCGCCTCCATTCATCGGTGTTTCAAACATTACGCTTCCCCCTACCGAATCACCAAGGATCTTGGCGTTGTTGTTGTCAAAAGCTACTACCGGAGGCCGTGAAATTGCACCTTTAAAGGCACCTCCTCAAAGTTAACATCTTCAAGTATCATAGAGTCCTCCCAAACCCGAAGGTTTAGAAGAAATCCCGAGAATCGACCAAGGCCTACCTTTTAGAATTCTCCCATACTCTTTGATGTCTTGAAAACAAAAAAGAAAAATAAGCTTGTTACGATCAAGCACATGTATGTCTATATCTGTTTCTACTTGCCATCCCTTTTTTATCATAGAGATAATAAAGTGGGAATATTTAAAATTTTGCTTGCGTGGAGCTTCCGATTAGCGATCCACCATGCTTTTCAATCTTCTCTTCGAGATCCGAACCACCCGCTTCATCCTACCCGAACTCTGCTGTTCTCCACTTCCATATCGCCGATTCCACAAGAGCACTCACTACACACTCCGGAAGAAGCTTAGAAGAACATGTTCACGGGGAACTAAACTGGCACTCACACAGAGAGGAGAGGGCTCACACTAAGTGAGAGGAGAGGGCTCACACTTAGTGAGAGAAAAACAGAACGACCACACTCAGATGTTTGTTTAACAAAGTCTTAATACATACATACATATATAATATGGTCTCATAATTCATATATTATTACTTTAACAATTATGAACATGGGTTCTCTCCTTTTCTTTTCCCATTCGCTGCCATCCTTTCTCCGGATCAAAATCTAATAGTTCACATTTAATATTTTATAAAAATATTATTACAATAGAAAGAATGATGGGAAGGATACAGAGAAAATGATGAGAAAGAAATATTAAATGTAGATCATCGATTTTGATCCAATAGTTATTAAGGGACAAGGACTGCAACAGACAGGAAAAGAAAAGGAGAGAAGTTAAATCCAACAATTACACCTACAAAAGTTGGCCAAAAATAGAAAAGAAAGAAAGAAATATAAAAAAAGGCAATGATATCACACACGTAGTATCTTATGGCCAAAAAAAAAAGAATAATCTCATTAAATAAGGTGAATGTTGAAAATTCATTCTACTTTCCTTCCGTCCAACAAAAAAAAAAAAAAGCTAGTCCCCAATCTTAAATTAAATTAACAAATTTTATATTGAAGACCAGAGAAGTATCTTCCTAAGGATCGAGATTGAGAAGCAATGGAAGATGATTATATTAATCACCACTGGAACTCTTGTTGATATACTACTATTAGTGCTTCTTATACGCCAGCAAGTGAATCAGAAGAAACTGAAAACCCAGCACGTGATGACAAGAAGTTCAGAATATCCTCCAACACAGTCCTGCAAGTCCACTCACCAAGATTGGCCTGGCCTTTCTGCATACATTTCACTGGTGTTTGGCAGTTAGATTCAAAAATAACACTCGCATTGCCCAGATCATGTGCAATCGTTAGAGCTCTCTTCATTGCAAGTGCCTCAAAAATAAATGATGCTGATTGCTGCTTTGTTAATATAATTTGCATTGTAAGCACCGTCAGCATTGATTTTCAGAGTGTTAATTGGCAGTGGTTCCCAACTTAATGAACTTCTGCTAACTTAGATAGTATTCTCCAAATAAAGTTCACTATCCTGGGGACAGATTTGATCTTCCATGTTTGTGTCCAAACATCCCTGCTAATCATCACAAGCGATGTAGTTCCTCTAGTAACATTGCTATTTCGGCTACTTGAGAGAACATTGTACCCTCTTTTCACCGTGTATTGTCCATCAGTCACAAGTACCTAGGCTAATTAGTCTGCTTTTGGCACCATAGGTAAAGGGGTTTCTATAATTGCAGCAATAACTTCTTCACTCACCAGATTATTGAGAGAAGTCAAATCCCATTGTCTGGTGTCATTATTACTAAGGTTGGAGACCATGTCATCAGATTCATGAAGAGAAGCGTCATGTGAAAGAATTCTGTGACAGGGGATGTAAGGGATCCAACTATCTTTCCAAATTTAGGCTGACCTTCCATTCGCTATATGCCAGCAGACATCATTTTCAATCAATTCCTTGCCATCCACAATAATAGAGCAGCACCACAGGGCCTTATATCCTTTTGTAGTATCTAGAAAATTGCTATTAGTGAAATAAACCCCTTGAGAACTTGGACCCATAGTGCTTGAGGATTTTCCATAACTTTCCATGCTGTTTTCGTGAGAAGAGCATCGTTGAGTCTCATAAAATCACGGAATCCCATGCCACCATCCCTCTTAGGCTTGGTAAGAGTGCTCCAAGTGACCCAGTGCATTTTGTTGTTGTTATTACAGCCCTCTCACCAGAATTTCTAACAGGAAATTTAAAGCAAGTCAACAGGAAGATTGGAATAGCATTGATAACATATTTTATCATAACCTCCCTCCCGACGAAAGATAGATGCCTGCTGCTCCAACCATTAATCTTTTTACTATTCTTGTCGCGGACATACACAAGAGCTTGGTGCTTGGTTTTGCCCCATGCATTGGGGATCCCCAAATATTTGCCAGGATCTGATCCTCTCTAATGCCAAGAGTATTACAAACAGCATTCTTGACCTGATCAGGAGTATTTTGAGAGAAGAAAACACTAGACTTCTCCAAGTTGGCCTGCTGCTCCAACCATTAATCTTTTTACTATTCTTGTTGCGGACATACACAAGAGTTTGGTGCTTGGTTTTGCCCCATGCATTGGGGATCCCCAAATATTTGCCAGGATCTGATCCCTCTCTATGCCAAGAGTATTACAAACAGCATTCTTGACCTGATCAGGAGTATTTTGAGAGAAGAAAACACTAGACTTCTCCAAGTTGGCCAGCTGTCCGGAAGCACTACAATATATTTGCAGAATTTCAGCAAGCTTCTCACAGTAAGATATATCTACATTCATAAAGAAGAGAGCATCATCGCAAACAAACTATGATAGAGTTTGGGATAATTAGTGCTGCATTTAATTCCCTTGATTTTGCCCAAAGAAAGATATTTACGGATCATGCAGGAAAGAGTTTCAGATATCAAAATAAATAGATATGGGGAAAGAGGATCCCCATGGCGAAGTCCCCTACCCCGACTAAATGAGGCAATTTTTTCACCTGAGATACATAGATTAAGATATACAGATTCCACACAATTCACAACTAGGTTAACCCATTTATATGAGAAGCCGAATTTCAACAAGACCTGCCTCAAGAAGTCCTACTCCACTCTATCATAAGCTTTACTCATGTCCATCTTAAGAGCAAATTCAAACTTTTTTCCAGATTTCTTCCTCCTGAGATAATTGATGCACCTCATGGGCAATTATCTTGTTTTCATGGATCAACCGGTAGTATTTAAAGATCACATGACCTCTTGCCTCTTTTTTCACAACAAAACAATTTGTTTTTTAAGTACTACTTACTGATGACTTTCTTCTTGGTGAGCAGAGTCGTAGCGATAAGAAGACATATTGATAAGGAATCTTCAAACAAAGATTAAAATTTGATAAATATCAAATAAAATGTCTCAAATAATCCATGCTCAAACAATTAAACAATATTACCTCCAATCCTAAACATAGGATCTAATTTATAGTACAAAAAATGAGTACTTTATATCCATCTTTTGAAGAAAAACTAAACAACTTAATATCAGAGATAGGTCAAACAAGCGAGAAAGATTTGCTACATCAAACCTTATAGGTATAGAATGATCTACAATATGTGTGGATACATTTTGACCAAAAATATTTCAGCCAAGTAAATCTGCAATATAATGATTAACAATGAGGATTAAGGCTCTTCAATTGGGAAGTTTCCAACTGAAACAAGGCTTTCCACATGATTGAAAAAAACTACGCGAAAGCCATGTTTAGGGATGGTAAGCTTCTTACATTCATTGGTAGTGACATTGAACAAATATAGGCCAACTTTCTGTCGATCATCTTCCATTTCACATTCAATTTGATTACCAAGTTCAAGAAATCCATAAGCAACGCAGACAATTTGATCATTCCAAATGGTCTCAGGTTTTAACCGTATACTTCTTACTCGAACTCCATCTCTCTCCATGTGGGATCAATTATAGCAAGCTTATTCTCATACAAAGCAGGATTACATGAATAATTGAATAAATCAGGCAATGGTATCACTTAATCACTTCCAATGCTATGTCAAATGAAATTGTCACATTAATACCAATACGCCTTTCCTCTGCAACTTGTTGGAACCCATACCTAAACATAACTCCATTAACAGTGATAGCATCAGTAAGAGGACCTACACGACCCTCTGAATTCTCAAATTCTATGTCTTTCCATGATCTTGTGCTTAATCAACACACTTCCACTTTACAAATTGTATGTGTTAGAATTAGTAATATAGATATAACTTGAGAATAGGGCTAGCTGTCATAATCTTATGTATTGTAGATGAGTGGCTGTGATTCTTTTGTAAATATTCTGTTACAACAATATTCTATATAATGCACAGTATGGCCAGATGGGGTATTATCCTTCGGTCCATCCATTTATTCATTTTGCCTCTTTTGTCTTTCTTGGCATCAGAGCCAAAGGTCTCATTTCCTTTTTGACCTATTTCTTTTCGTGCTTCCGTGTTTTCGCTGAAATGTCTTCCCCTGCCAAAGACGCCTCCTCTGTGTCTCACTCCGACGCCATCTCCGTTTCAGGTGGCTTCAAATCCTACTCTTTTTTTCAATCCTCAAGCCAGACCTCGTCGATCAAGTTGGATCGCTCAAACTATCTAGTCTGGGAATCTGTGGTTTTGCCCTTAATAGAGGGAAATCGACTGTATAAGCACATTGATGCTGATGTCTCTGTTCCAGCGTTCACCACCGTCTTACCCAACACTACCACCATCATTCCTAATCCTGATTTTGAGGAATGGTATGCGGTTGATAGAATGCTCATGGGTTGGCTCCGAAACACCATGACCCAAGATGTTGCTACTCAGTTGCTACATTGTCGAACGGCGCTTGAACTGTGGTCTGAAGCTCGTGCTCTGACGTCGGCTGTCTCAAAGTCTCGAATCATGGTCTACAGATCTGAGCTTCACAATACTCGCAAGAATAGTCTTCCGATGACCGACTATCTGTCTCGAATGAAACGCACTTCGGATCACCTCGCCCTGGCAGGAGCTCCTATATCAGTTGATGAACTCATTCTCTACACACTGAATGGTCTTGATGGTGAGTATAATGCCATTGTAGTTAAACTTATTGATCAAGAAGGTCTGTCATGGGTTGATGCACAATCTGCCCTTCTTGCTTTTGAGAGCCGATTAGACCAGTTGAATAATTTTTCCTCACTTTCGATTCAACCTGCTGCTCATTTTGCTGCAAAAAATCCTGATTCTGATCGTATTTTTGACCGTTCCCCTGCTCGTGGACCATGGAGAGGTGGTCGTGGTACTGGTCGGCGTTCAAGAGGACGGTCTAATGGTAACTCATCTAGACGTCCCTTCTGCGATCTCTGTGAAAAACCCGGTCACAGAGCTCCAAATTGCTTTAAGCGCTTCGACAAAAATTTTCGCCCTCCATCTCACTCTATTCCTCAAGCATACTATGCTGGTTCAGATATTGTTGCTGATCCCGACTGGTATATGGACAGTGGCGCAAATCATCATGTTGTTAGTGATCCCTCTCAGCTTGAATCAGTAAAATCTGTTGGTAAGGCCAATTTAATTTCCTGTACTGGTTCTAAATCTCAAATTCGAGGAATTGGTTCTGCTTCTCTTTCCTGTTTTGGATCTGAAATTACTCTTAAAGATGTTTTACTTGTTCCTGGTGTTGCTAAGAATTTGTTAAGTGTTCACCAGCTAGTGTCTCACAATCCCGTTTTAGTTTTATTTACTAATGAAGGATGTCTTGTGAAGGACACTCAGACAGGCCATCTTCTGATGAGAGGAATCCCAAAGGACGGACTCTACCCAATGAGCAAAGTGGAATTTAAAGCCAACACTGCAGAAGCATCCCTAAATGATTTCCTAAAATGGCATTACAAACTTGGTCACCCTAGTAACAAGATTTTGCAGCAAGTATTAAATAGTTGTAATGTCAAATTTTACATTTTCGATGATTTTATTTGTGAGGCATGTCAAGTATGGTAAATCAAGGAAATTGCCCTTTTCCAAGTCTTTGTCTCATGCTTCTTCACCCTTTGAACTTGTTCACACTGATTTATGGGGACCCTCACCTATACAGTTTGTTCATGGCTATAGATACTACATCCACTTTGTTGATGATTTTAGTAGACACACTTGGTTATATCCTCTTAAGCACAAAGGTGAAACCGTTACTGCTTTCAAAATTTTCCAACAAATGGTTGAAAATCAGTTTCACACCACGATCAAATCCATACAAAGGTGTGACAATGGAACGAATATAAACCCATTATTCCACTTGCTGAAAATTCGGTATATTAATGTGTTTTACATGTCCTTACACCTCTTCTCAAAATGGACGAGCAGAAAGAAAGCATAGACATATTGTTGAAATGGGTTTGACTCTTTTAGCCCAAGCAAAAATTCCCTTAGCTTATTGGACTGAGGCGTTTCAAATGGCTGTCTATTTAATTAATAGACTTCTAACTCCAATTCTACAAGGCAAATCCCCTCTTGAGTGCCTATATAAGAGAGAGCCTGATTACACTTCACTCAAACCTTTTGGTTGTATATGCTATCCTTGCTTAAAACCCTACAATTCTCACAAACTTGAGTTTCATAGCCAAAAGTGTGTATATCTTGGTCCAGCTTCTAATCAGAAAGGTTCAAAATGCTTAAGCCCAAGTGGACGCATCTATGTTTCAAGACATGTGATTTTTGACACTAATGTTTTTCCCTTTCATACAGGCTTTCTACACAAATCAAGCCCAACTGAGGAGGTATGTGACCCATTTCCAATTTTTATTCCTAATTCTCCATCTACACAGCCCACTATTATAAGACCCAATCCCTTATCTCTCCAGCCAAGTCCCACGTCACTTCCCCCATCCTCACGGGCCCATTCATCTAGTCTTAATTCACAGCCCAATCACCCCTCAACCCACATTACCTACACAGCCCATCCTCCTCCACCTATTTCTCATTCTTCACCAACCCAATTCCATTCTCACTTAACTCCCAATCCGCCATCTTCTTCCTCCACTCAATCGACACATCTCTCTTCGGCCACACCCAGCGACCCCACACTCTCCCCTTCATCTTCTTCTTTCTCCAATTCCTCATCCTCTGATATGTCTCCTGTTCGCTCGTCTCCTTCCGACCTCTCATCTTCACTCTAACTTTCACCCTCCCCTCCATCTAATTTTCACCCTATGCAAACCAGAGCCAAGGCCGGTATTCACAAACCTAAATATCCCTTTGTGTGTCTTCTTACTACTGAAACACCTTCTCATATCTCTCATGCTTCTGAACCTCGTACCATCTTGGAGGCTCTTGCTTCTCCTCACTGGTTTGCTGCCATGAGGTCCGAATTTGATGCTCTATGTCGCAATCGAACATGGGCTCTTGTACCCCACCGAGGTCAGAAATTGGTTGATTGTAAATGGGTGTTCAAGACAAAATTCAAACCCGATGGCTCCATCTTGAAGCATAAAGCTTGCTTAGTTGCCAAAGGCTTTCAACAATCATTTGGGATTGATTATGGAGAAACCTTGATCCGTAGTGAAACCTACTACCATTCGTCTAATCTTAACCTTTCGCAACTTTTAAATGGGAAATTAGGCAGCTGGATGTCAACAATGCATTCTTAAATGGGTACCTCAAGGAAGAGGTTTTTATGACACAACCACCAGGATTTCAAGATCTGAGACAACCAGACGCTGTTTGTAAATTGACAAAGGCCATCTATGGTCTTAAACAAGCCCCACGGGCTTGGTTTGAGAGGCTTCGAAACACTTTAATTAACTGGGGATTTCAGAATGCCTGCAGTGACATCTCATTATTCTTCCTTAGAACCAAGCACACCCTGGTATTCATTTTAATTTATGTTGATGATATACTTGTTACTGGGAACAACTCCAATTTCGTTCAGAAGTTTATTCTTCAATTAAATGATGTTTTCTCTCTCAAAGACCTTGGTCCTCTCTATTATTTTCTAGGACTTGAAATATACAGAGATAGTCATGGCATCTTTGTTAATCAAACAAAGTATGTTCTGGATTTGTTGAAAAAGTTTAATATGTATGATAGTGCTCCTGTACCAACACCCATGGTAACCGGCCGCCAGTTCTCTGCTACAGATGGGAAAGTTATGTCTGATCCTTCACTGTACAGGAAAGCAATAGGGTCTTTGCAATATTTAACCACTTCTAGACCTGATATAGCCTACTCAGTAAATAAACTCAGTCAATTCCTAGCTCAACCCACTGAGGTTCATTTCCAAGGAGTAAAGAGAATTTTGAGGTACCTAAAGGGGACATATCTTTATGGTCTTCACATTAAACCAAAAAAATCTCTTCCGATGGCTTTTACGAGATCTTTGATTGGGCTACAGATATTGATGATAGAAAATCTATGGGAGGCTATTGTGTATACCTCGGTGGCACTCTTGTATCTTGGTGTTCCAAGAAACAAAAAGTTGTTTCTCGATCGAGTTCAGAATCTGAGTACAGGTCTTTGTCTGATGGATCTGCTGAAATTAAGTGGCTGAGTTCCTTAATGACTGAAATAGGACTTTTTGTTCGCCAACCATCAATAATTTGGTGTGATAATATAAGTGCTCAAGCACTTGCTTCTAATCCTGTCCATCATGCTCGGAGTAAGCACATTGAGATAGATGTTCATTTTATTCGTGATCAAGTTTTTTCCGGAGCTATTAAAATTCGATACGTGCCCTCCTCTCATCAAGTTGCAGATTGCCTTACCAAAGCTTTATCATATTCTCAATTTTCTTATTTCAGGAACAAACTTGGTGTGTATCCTACACCCTCTCGTTTGAGGGGGAATGTTAGAATTAGTAATATAGATATAACTTGAGAATAGGGATAGCTGTCATAATCTTATGTATTGTAGATGAGTGGCTGTGATTCTTTTGTAAATATTCTGTTACAACAATATTCTATATAATGCACAGTATGGCAGAGGGGGTATTATCCTTCGGTCCATCCATTTATTCATTTTGCCTCTTTTGTCTTTCTGTATGACATATTTTCACTATTTTGTAATCATTAATAATAGGACTGTACCCAAATCCTAAACAACACTCACCTGGAAAATCATCCATAGTTATGGCCTTATGGGCAACTTTCTAACTTCTCTAGTGGCTGGATTCCAGAATAATGAATGTCCATGATAATCGAAGGACATAACAAGCCATTACTGGAACCAATGATCCGCCAACCAAGGAATCGATCAAAGGTGAGTTCTCAACTTTATGGAATTGCATCTTACCATTGAGCAAACACAAGAGCAAATTATCACTTCTATGAACCTGCTGGAAAAGAAGAGAAGGGTTTTGATGGTGGAGATGTTGAGCTATGAAGCACGGACACGGTGAAAATTTTCAATTCTACATATCGGACACGCGTCCCGGACGGATATTCAATTCTACGTATCGGACACGCGTCCCGGACGGATACGCGTCCGATACGTACAATAGCGAATCAGACTGGTCAACAAATTAGGATACGATGGAATGGCAGTTCTGTAAATTATTAAAACATGAAGGGCGTATTGAACTGAGAATTTTGACAACAAATACCTCCCAAATTGATCCCGTCTGATGTCGCCTACCTCCGTCGCTCCTAAATCGTTCCAACATTGTTGAGCTATGAAGCACGGACACGGTGAAAATTTTCGTTAGACGTATCGACACGAATCCGGACGGATATTCAAGTCTACGTAACGGACACGTCTCCGGACAAATACACGTCCGATACGTGAAATGGCGAATCGGAATGGTCAACAACTTAGGATACAGTCAAATCGCAGTTTTGTAAATTGTTAAGAAATGAAGGGCGTTTTTGGCGAGAATTTTGACAACAAATACCTCCCACTCCCACATCGATCCGTCGATGTTGCCTCCCTCCGTCGCTCCCAAATCGCTCCAACATTGTTGGGCTATGAAGGATGGGCTCTTGATGAGATATCTCCAACGTTCGCACACACATTGGAATCGGATTATGAATTTTACAGGAAGTCGTCGGAGAATGTTCGTGATGATCTCTTGCGGAAGAAATGGGGTATCAGATTCCATTAACATGTGCTTCGAACAGATCGGTGGGAGGAAGCGAATAATTCAGTGAGAATTAAACGACATACTGTGTCTTTTATGGAAAATCTTTTTCGGGGTCCTTTTTAGAGTAAAAATCTCAAAAAAGGCCCTTAAAATTCTGAAATCTCGGAAAGGTTCTTTTCTGAGATTTTCAGAATCTTGCGTGAGTGAGTTGTTAACGGGGCGATATAGTTATTAATTAACAACTAAATCATTTCATTAATAACATTTTTCTAACAACTAAATCAAATTTCATTTAACAACTACATCGATCTGCGTTAACAACTATATCAAATAAGTTAACAACTCATGGAGATTTTGAAAATCCATGGGATTTCAAATTTTGAGGGTATTTTTTGAAATTTTTACTTCAAAAAGGGCGCGAAAAGGATTTTTCCCGTCTTTTTATTGATCAACCAGACTTGCAGAAGACCTTTTGTCGAATTTAAAATTCAGAAAGCACATTTTAAGGAAAGTTGTCGCCATCAACAAGGAAATGGAGACTTGTTGAAGAAGATAGCTTTTATAAATTTAGAATTAGAAAGTCAAATGTTTCTGACTTTGTCATTTTCTTCTTTCTCAACTTTTTGGAAAAATTAAAAAAAAAACTAATTAAATTATTATAGAGTATATTTATTTTGGGATAGGATATTTTCACTACTAATGCCACTACCACTTTTTCACCGTTAGATCGGAATCTCAATAGGAGAGATAAATGATAAAGGTAGATGAGATTTTGATCTAACGGTGAAAAAGTGGTAGTGAAAAAAATGGTAGTGACAATATTCTATCCCTTTTATTTTTATATTTTTCTACAAGTTAATTAGTTCACTAATAAACTAATGTATAATCTAAAGATACATAACATGTTATATAATTAAATAACTTATTTAAACTTCATTAATCTTTCAAAAAAAGTCAACAACGATGCCTTATAATTAGGGGTATCTGTCGGTATGGTGGACATTGTGAATGAATTAGGGCAGAGAAAGTCTATAATTTAATTTGCAATTTGAACTCTATAATTTGCTTAATCATGCCTAAATAAATATTTTTGAGAAAACTAATTTGCTAGATTGGTCATTACACTTCCTCAATCATAATCCTTATGGCCCATTTGGTACAAGTAAAATTTGAGGAAAGAAAGGAACTTAAAGGAAGAGAAACGAAGATTTAAAAGATGAGGGAAGATACTTGAGTTGTTTGGTAGGAAGAAAATGAAGGGGTGATAGTTGGTAAAAAATTAGGAAATATTTATTTTACCCTCAAAAAAATTAATTCAAAATAAAAAAGAACAATATTTTTTTTGCTAAAATATATTTTAAAAAAATATGTTCTTGTTAAGTTCGAATTCGTGTAATTTTTTTTTTTTTTGCCAAATTCAAGTTTCCGCCAAGTTTGAATTTGGGGTAAATCTGTCCAAAAATGTGATCTCAAGTTCCCACATATGAGGGAAGAGTAGTGGGGTAAAACTTGTCACCAGACACTTAGCGCACCAAACGCCTTTTCGGTGGGGAACTCTGTTAAGTTCCTATTCACTCTCCCAAGTTCCATGAAGCAAACAGGCCCTTAGTCTTTATGTTTAAAATTTATCAAGTATTGGTAAAGAAGAAAATACTGCGTGTCTTTCTCACAGGAGCGTCCAACACCATATGTTTTTTTTTTTGAGCGAAAATACACACGAACTTCCAAAACTGGTGCAAAAATACCATCTCCATTAAAAAGTTACTAACTTCCGTTATTACCATTTGAAAGTACTAAAATACCCTCAACATTCATCCTCTTCCCTTCCAAATTTATCATCGACAGAATCTCCGCCACCACACCCAGATTTGGAAATACATACTTGTATGAATACTCAGGTATTCCAGATGCAAAAATACCATCCCCAGATGCTGAAACCATGCTACGCTTCCTAAATCCATCAACCCAAAAAGTAACGCGCTTTTTCCAAAAGAAGAAGTAGAAGAAGATTGAAACCCAGAATAGTGAAACATTGAAAGTGAGAAGAAATCATTCATTTACTCTCGAATGGGATTAGAAGAACAATAACGACATAAAAGAATATTTAGGAAAAGAAAGCATAAATCAGCTTGAGGTTTCAGCAGCGCCACAATGCTAGACGAGAATCGAAATTGCAAACCCATGCCAAATCACCGAAATCGAAATCATCAAGGTTGCCGCCACTGACAAGGAAATGGTGGGTAGAGGTGAAGAAGCAGAAGATCGACAGAAATCGCGACACAATTTTGAACATAATGACATAATCAAACAATCTCTGGAAACCATAATCTTGCACAATTTGGAAATTTCGAACCGAAAATCACGAAGGTAACAGTACAATTGTCGGAAAATCTTGAGTAACTGAGAATCCGGTGAATCGGATCTTTCTTCAACTTAGAACTCGTAATAACGCAAGAATAATGATGAACAAGTGAGAATCCACAAGAATCACGGCCTTTGCAATAATCTCAGCGTTCCTTCACCTGAAACCTGTTGATAGCTTAAGAATCTCGATGGGGCAATTGAGCGATGTAATTATTACAATTCTTCCAAGGATTTAATTCCCCTGCCAAATCACCGAAATCCTCAAACAATAACTGGAATGATAATGTTCTAGGATTCAGACAGGGGTAGAGGGGTAGTGTTGGAAATTAGAAAATCTTAACATTTTTTATTTTTTTTAATATGGTGGGCCCCAGCACAAAACTAACAAAAACTAATAGACATTAACGGAGATGGTATTTTTAGGTTTTGAGAGTTGAGTGTGTATTTTTTTTCCCAAAAAAGATATGGTGTTGGGGCGGCTTACGGGGTAAAGACGCGTATATTTTTTCTCCTTTACCTTTTTTTTTCGAACTCAAAATTTATTGATTATAACCGATATGAATGCTTTGTTAATTATAAACAATATGAATGCTGATGATTAAACATATACAAGTTCCAATAAAATACAAAATAAAACAAATTTTTAAATAAAATTATGTAATAATTTTTTTTTCAAACTTAACTTAAGTGAGTTATTCATGATAACTATGTGTTGATTTTTTTAAAAAAAATACTCATTTAGTCATTACTCTCACAATTGAAAACGCTCATTAACATATACCACTTTCAAGTTTCAAGGATTGTTCAAAAATATTGGTAAATTTGGGGGCAAAGTAAATTAAATATTTTTAAGTAAAAGGCTCTACATAGTCAACTGTCAATAAAATTTATAACTTCCACCCCACATCCTTTAGAATATGAAACATTTTGGAGATGGCTTTCCTCCTTTGCCACTAATATCCGCGCCTCCTATATCCGGGAACGCCGTTTTGAAGCCAAAGCAAGTTTGGTGCTTTGTTTTTTTTTTTTTAAAAAAAAATTAAATTAAATTAAATGCTGATCCGCCGTTTTGAAGGAGTGCCTCTCTCTCTCTCCCTTTCTTTTCTTTTTTTTTTTTTTTAAAAAATATATATTTCAAATCTTTGATTGGTAATAAAAAAATATTTTATGATACTAACTCAAAATTGAAAAAATACTTCATCATCTTTAAAAAAAAATTGGGATCCAGAAAAAATATCTTGCAAGTATGTTTTTAATACCGGGTACCGAAAAAATACTTCATAATCTTAAAAAATTACTTTGGGATTTCGAAAAAATATTTTAGGGTACTAAATGATACTAAAAAGATACTTCATGATACTAACGGCATTAAAAACATATCTCATGATCTTGAAAAATTATTTTAGGATCTTGAAAAAATATTTTAGGTTCTTATTTGGTACTAAAAAAAATACTTCATGATGTTGAAAAATTATTTTATGATCTTGAAAAAATATTTGAAAGTAATTCGGTATTAAAAACATCTTTTGTAAGATTTTTTTCTGGATCCCAATTTTTTTTTTAAAGATGATGAAGTATTTTTTGATCTGCGTCGATATCGTAAAATATCTTTTTTATTACCAATCGGCATTTGAAATATATATTTTTTTAAAAAAAAAAAAAAAGAAGAGAGAGCCACCAGTTGCTTTGTCCTTCAAACTGGCGGATCAGCATTTAAAATATTTTTAAAAAAAAAACAAAAAAAACAGAGGTACCAGCTTGCTTTGGCTTCAAAACGGCGGCGTTCCAAGGTATAGGAGGGCAGCGGATATTAGTGGCAAAGGAGGAAAGCCATCTCCAAAGATTTTGGCATTTGAACCCACAGAAAAAAATGTTACGATTATATTTTTATATCAGTTAAAACTTTAGAATGCTTTCAATTGTTCGTTCAACCCCAATGTGAAACAAGGAGATGTGTTATATTTTAGGGAAAATTTCAGTCAACCCCTATTATAGCCATTTTATTTTTGGGAAAATCCCCTTTACGGTCTAAGTAACCAAAATATTGTCAAAAAAGGCCTGAGAGCCTTTTCTCATATTATTTCAGAAACGTTAACAATTATATCAATACAACATTAATAACTAAATCAAAAGATATCGTTAACAACTGTATCTTAACAACTAAATCAGTATATATTAACAACTATATCAGTACAACATTTTTTGAAATAATACTAGAAAATGCCCTAAGGCCTTTTCTGACATTTGACTTTTCATTGGGTCTTTTTTTAGAATATTTTGGTAACTTGGACCCTGAGGGGGATTTTCCCTTTATTTTAGTCAACTCTAAAGGATTTTGATCCTTCGTTGCACCCAGTATGTAATACCCGGATAATTATTTATCTGGAATATTATATTTCGATAAATAATACCTATTGAAAATAGGTGAATATGTGGTTTTAAATAATAAGTAATAATTATCGTATTTTCTAAGGTAATTACTATGCAAATTAGGAGAGATAAAGAGCTAAAATGTATTTTTATGGCATTAAATGGCCTAAAAATATTATGATAAATCCCAAGAGGTAGTAAAATATTTATAAAAATTAGAAAGTATATTGTCTCTAATTTTAGGAATTTTTGGGATTATTTCCTTGAAAAATAGAGAAGCATAAATATAATAATATTAAAAGCACTTTATGGCCCCATGATTTTTAATATTTTACATGGGAGATAAAATACCAAATGTCGTCTAATAGTTGTGAGATAATAATTTATCCTAATTATGAAAATTATCAACAATTAGTAAGTGGCTAATTAAGTAATTAGTGGCTAATTGTTTAGATTAAGATATAAGTAAATTAATTAGTGAATAATTAATTTAAGGGAGAAATTCGAAATAAATAATTAAATAAATAATAAAATATTAATAAAATATTTTATGCTTAGAAAAATAAATAAAAAATAAAAGAAAAATAAATAAATATCTAGATATTTTGATTAAAATAATATTATATATGGTAAAGAGCCAACAGACGACATTTGAGAATGGATAGAAATTAAATCCTACACCAAGGTATAGGGATTTAGTCTAAGTCATCTGGACTTTTTATGAACCAGGTGAAATTTATCTCGGATTGGATTGGCGGTCTCGTAAGTCGTTTCAAACCAACAAAGTGTAATTAGGAGTAGGATAATTAAGAATAGGAGATAGTGCTAAAAGTGACTTATAGAAAACGCACCGTGTTTTTCAAACCAAGGGTATGGTTACTTAGATCAGATCATATTATTTAACCGGTGATTTTCGCAAGAAGCTGGTTTATCGGAAGTTATTTAAAGTAACAACAAGCGTTTGTCCTAAAATCTTGCAGATAACGGAATACCCTTAATGGGATCATAAATTTCATTAAACTAGATATTCCTAATGAGAAAGAAAGAAACTTCGAAACTCTACCGAAAGCATTTCGCGATTCGTCAAGATTACGCGTTTTCGACACCGGATGAAACTTTATCGATGGGCTCGAGATGTCACCATCAAGATGACATCATTTTGTTGACTATTGGGGAGGGGAGGTCTGCACAAGAAATGGAGAGGCCAAGAGTGTTTTGTCCTCAAAAATGCGATCCTACGGTCCATATTCAAGATTTGAAGTTCGAATTATTTACCGATTCTCGCCATCCGTCTCTTCTATAAATACCAAGCTCCTCTTCTTCATTTTTCACACCAAAAATCTGCCTCTTAGAGAGAAGTTAGAGAGAGAAGCTCGGAGAAAGTCCGAGCAAAGTCCGGGTAAGTTCTTCGGTCCTTAGTCTTAAGTTTCGGTAGTTCTTTCGGTAGATATAGTAGGAATGCTAGATTTATCTTTAAATTTTCAAGATAGTCTAGATATCATATTTAGGGGTAAATATGATATATATTTCGAAAATATGATGAGGGAAAAGATCTCATCAAAATTCGGAGAGAGATAGAGGCAAAACAAATAAGCCGTGGCGAAATTCCGCCGATTAGGGGTTCGGGGGCAAAATGGTAATTTGTACCTAAAATGCCTGTTATGCTGCTAAAAGTTGTTAAATATTATCCTTATAGGATATCTGTTATAATCGAACCATTTTCGTCCGCATTTGTTGTGCCGCCGTCGCACACCGCTATTTTTCTCGCTATCGGAAATTTACCGTTTTCCGTAAAAGTACCGTTTTCCGTCAACGAATGTACGTTCGCGTACTGTAACACTAACTCTGATGGTTATTGTATGCATATATGTATTTTCTTCCGTCATGCTGTATTTTCTCTGTTGTGCCTTAACCTTACATCCGATTTGTATTGTTATTGCCGTCCATATCCGATTATGTCCAATGTCCGTTGTGCCTTAACCTTACATCCGATTGTATTGTTATTGCCGTGCATATCGATCATGTACATTTCTCCTTGTGCCTTAACCTTACATCCGATTTGTATTGTTATTGCCATATATATCGATTATGTATACCCTACTTTGAACGTAGTAAGTGTCGTCAAAATTCCATGAATATCTCGTAGTACTTATATGATGTATGTAAACATGAGGTTAACCGTTATTCGGGGTCGGTGCATTGGACTCTCGCTCTTAACATAGCGTCGAGTTCGGGAGGACCAAGGAGAAAGGCAAGCGCCGCATAAAGACCGTGAAGACTTCTTATGTTTTTTTGTAGTTACACCGCGTTAGACGTCCGAAAACAATGTCCTGTTATTGTAATCAGCCAGACTTACGGCATTTGAAATATATGTATCAGTTACTCAATCGCTCCGATGCTCTACTCTGATGAAAAAAAAATACTGCTTTTGGAAATGGGATGTTACACAGTACACCGAAATAAAATTAAGTTTTATAAATGAAAAGACCATTATGCCTTTACTTTATTTATTTTTTTAAAAAAGGTTCAATCATCGTCGGATCTCGACGACCGGTCACGACGGTTGCCTCGTTGTAGATCGACCATCAAAGCTCCAACATCGGCAAACAAAAATTAATTTGTTTTATTCATATGTGCATTCGACTTGTTCACAAAGAGTTATAGACTTGTAAATAAGACTTATTCAATTGATGTTGTTCATAAGTTTATTCACTTGTTCATAAGGAGTTTGCCCCTTGCAAATGGAACTTAAAGAAACATAGGATCATGAACAAATATTATTTAAAAGTGCCTAACTCCTCATAAACAAGTAAAATAAACATATGAATAACACAAACTAATAATTTAACAAGAAAATATGGGATCATGAACAAGTCACATTTGCTATAAACAAATCCCAAATATGTTTCCATGTTAACCAATTAAGTTGTGTTGTTCATATGTTTATTCTACTTGTTCACTAGGAGTTGGACACTTGAAAATAAGAATAATTCAGGATCCTATGTTTTTTTGTTAACCAATTAATTTGTGTTATTCATATATTTATTCCACTTGTTTATTATGAGTTGGACACTTGGAAATGAGATTAATTCGTGATCCTATGTTTCTTTATTAACCAATTAATTTATTTTTGTTCATATGTTTATTCCAAATATTCATGAGTTAGGCACCTGTAAATGGGACTTGTTCATGGTCAACACAAATTGAACAAGTGAGAGAAATATATAAACAACACAAATTGAACAAGTCTCATTTACAAGGGTACAACTCTTCATAAATATAAGTATACAAACAACACACTAATTTACAGTGAACAAACCTCTAACTGACATGGTTGCCAGTAACGATTGTTGGAACTTCAACGATTGAACCTTTTTTAAAAAATTAATAAAATAAAGACATTTTTTTTAACCACGAAGCCTAGCATAGTCAGCATTTAGCTTTTTCCCTTAACCATCTAATCAAGGGTTCGACCTCTAAAAGTGTGTATGAAGAGGGTCTTGTGGCTATCACTTAAGTCCCTTGGTTCGAAAGGATTAGTCACTGCTACTGCAGCGGATACCTTAGAATTTTATTTTTTTTTTTTAAAAAAAAAAAAATCATTCGGGTTGTTGGGGCGCAGTGAAATTTTCCCCATATTTAAGGTGGACGTATCAAAAGTATAAGTCTTAGCTTAAGAGAATAAAGAGTATACTATTTTCCACACGCACCAAAAAGGGACAAAACCTGAGCTTTTCAATCGAGAGGGAACAACTAAAAAGAAAACGAAAAAGAATGTATTGAAGAAACCAAATTAGCACACTCTGCAACTATGTTAAAACATCACGACCATAATTATGGGGACCTCGTGGTACAGGGTAGCAGCCAGTCAAGGTCTGTTGAAGACCAAATAATGATACATTTTTAGATTATTAATTCATAGAACTGCCTCGGATTGGCTACTTTTCAAACTCACATCAAAGGCCCTGAAAAACCAGGAGGTAACTTGTGATTAGTAACCGTTGTGCCTTGCTGATGAGATTGCTTGGAAGGTTGAGGTACTTGAGAAACACCAGCAAGTTCGGATATTCAATTATACGTGTCGGACACGTCTCCCGGACAGATACGCGTCCGATACGTGAATTGGCGAATCGGAATCGTCAACAAATTAGGATATGGTCAAATCGCAGTTCTATAAATTGTTAAAAATGAAGGGCGCTTTTGAACTGAGAATTTTGACAACAAATGCCTCCCACTGCCAAATTGATCCCGTCTGATGTCCCCTCCCTCTGTCGTTCCCAAATCGCTCCAACGTTGTTGAGCTAGGAAGGATGGGCTCTTGATGAGATATCTCCAACGTTCGTACACACATTGAGATCGGATTATGGATTTTATAGGAAGTCGTCTAAGAATGTTTGTGAAAATCTCTTGGGGAAGAAATGGGGTATCAGATTCCATTAACATGTGCTTCGAACAGACCAGTGGGAGGAGAGCAGAATAAATCAGAGGCTGAGAATTGAACTGACATACCTGTCTTTTTATCGATCAACCGAGACTTACAGAAGAAGTTTGTCGAATTCGAACTTCAGAAAACACATTTTAAGGAGAGTTGTCGCAGTCAACAAGGAAATGGAGACTTGCTGAAGAAGGTAGTTTATATAAATTTAGAATTAGAAAGTCAAATGCATGTTTCTGACGTTGTCATCTTCTTGGTCATAATTATAACATCCATGTCCCTCACAAGATCATGCATCTCAATATTGCCATTATGATCACGCATCTCATATAATTGTCTTATTAAGTTCAAAGAAACTTCAACTTGGGCAGATCTTCTTTTATTTTTTCCAAATAACTTACGCACACTTCCTTTCCTATGCCTTGAAAAAAAGAACCCAACATCACAAGGGCCAATGGATTTTCTTGACAAAATCCACTACAGATTTTGATAACTCCACATAATCTTTAAATGGCTCATTATTTTGCTTGAATGCTTTCAAACTAAAGACATGAAGGGCATAATGAAAATCCTTTCTTGGAATAGAGTATGTAGAAAATTCAGAACAATTGTGAAGTACTTGTATTCTTTTGATATGATAATAATTCTACTTCATTCTCCAAACCAATAATACACTTCAGTCAAATCTTTAGCTGGTATTGAATTGTCCACGTCATTAAGTATCAAAAGAATTTTTTTACGTCCAAGCCTACTTCTCACAATAGTGGATATTAAAATGATTTCAATATTATCCGTATTAACTATACTAAACTCATACATCATATAATTTTCTTCTTTTACTATTCTTATTAAATATGGACATATGGGAAAAAAATATTTAATGCAATGTTGAAACTATCAAAAGTTTCTTATAAAAAAAGAGACCAAAAATTATGTTTAAAAAGTTGTCCTCTAGGAAAGACCAGAGTGGTCTATGTAAAGTCAAGTTGTCCCTCATTGTGACTTTTGTGAATTGGCATGATGCTTCGTTGTAGTTGTACTGTACCAGCCCTTTGCTTTTGGTAAAAAATTTAGAAACTGAAGGGTCCACTTATTTGTGTCACATAATTTTGGTCTTTGCTCCTTCGGATTTTTCTTTTAAAAATTACATATATAAGGAGGAAAAATCTTGAATTAGAAATAACTAGCTAAAATATAATCAACCCATGTCAATTAGGCTTAGGCTATTACTGAGTATAGCAATCCAGTTATGGATAATTCATAATGACACTCTAGTATTAGTGATCTCAAGTATGTGTTTTACATGTGTGTGAACCAGCCAACTCAAGTGTTGGCCTCTCTAAAAACATGGTTGTTATAAGTAACAAGTACATATGTGATATGATCTCTCTAAAATGATGGTATATAATATTATATATCCGTTATAAGCACATATATTTTGTCTTCTAAAAAAGTAAAAACCATTTTCCTGATATTTATATTCATACTTAGCTTATCATTAAATATTTGCAAATTCATTTTGTTAATTCCATCACATTGTATAGATTCGAAATTCATTGAAATACTAACCGAGGAGATAACATGGGTTAAAATTAAAAAGGATGGATTTTCTACGGGTGAATAAAAAATAAAAATACGGTGAAAGTGGTTTTATTTTTTGAAACACATTACTTTCCTAGATCATTGTACTTTGCTAGAATTTTCAAAAACAAATCTAAAAATTTCAATCACACCATCATTATTGAAAGAATCATAATCAATGTATGAGAACATTTATTAAAATTGTGATGGGCAAGAAATAAAAAATCATTAGTTACTTTTACACAACCCTTTATATTTTAGACTAAAAGAATTTATTAAAAAGTACCTTATAATAAGAATAAGATAGGAGAAGTGTAGTTTGTTGATAGACGTAGATTCTAATAAATTAATTTAATTTTTCTATTATGTGCCTACAGATCCAACTGCAAAGTGTAATGTCTTGTGTGTTAAGCCATAAAAATCACATGACATTAATAAAGAAATAGATATATAGATGAAATATTACATTAATCCAACATAACTACATAAGCAAGCTTGCACTTTTTATATTTATTCCATTGGTTCTTCAATTATCAAATACTACCTCCGGTCCTAATTATAAGAGCTAATTGACTTTTTTTAGAGAGATTAAGGAAGCTAAATAAGTATAATCATTTCATATGTTATGTTTTCTTAGATTATATATTAGTTTATTAGTCAAATTATTAAGTTTGAAGAAAAAAATAAAAATAAAAATACTCTAAACTAATTTAATTAGCTTCCTTAATCTCTCCAAAAAAATTAACTATTTCTTATAATTGTGACCGGAGGGAGTATGTTTTGACGGTCAACAGGTCAAGTAGCTTTAGGGGTTATTGTCACTTTGTTGTCTGGTGTTTTGTATATTGTTGCATGGTTTGGCTTGTCCTGCGCTCCCAATTAACCGCATGGCTTTTGGAGAAAAATGAATCAAAATATGGCCCACATCGATACAACAAGACTCAAAAACTAAAAATGTTCTCAGTAAGAAAAATTAGTAACAAATTTTATCTTTTTAAAAAAAAAAAAAACGTTTCTCAACTCGCAAAATAGTCAATAGGACAATTATTGTAAAGTCACAACAAAGACTAACAATTTATGTTTTATGAAGTTGTAAGAAGGCCCTTTGTGAAGAATGATTAATTTTTTTTTTACCTGAGAATTTCAAATACTCCTCTGGTCCTAAAAATAGGACATAGTTTGTAGTGCATTCCTATTTTTAGGACCGGAGGTAATAATAATTAAATTTCTGACCAGATTGCATACTCAACAACTAATTAGTCGTACTTAGATTAAAGATGCCTAAAAGTATTAAAGTGAAAGCCTAACGCAAAAGAATGAGGATATTGAAAGTCTAGATAATAATAATCATGAAAAGTGGATGCTAGAACACGCCGAAAGGGAATATTACATGTAAGTGAGGTTGAATCGCTTGCAATTATAAGAGTGTGAAAGTGATTTGAGGATTGAAACTTGAGCAAAGCTGCCACCAGAATTTCCAATAATACCACTCTCTTTTAATGTGAGTTGTGTCAATAATGACCGGTGAGTGATGCTGTTTGAAATTCTTGTTAATATTCCTCAGGTCCTACTTAGAGGGCAAGGAAGAGAAAATGTTTGGTCATATTTATAAGGCTGAGAGAGAAAGAGAGAATTTTTTATATATATTAATGTATAAGTTTACCTTTCGTTTATTATTGTATATTGACTTTGTTTTCATATGGTATAATATATATTAAGGTAAAAGTGCATCCAGCACCTCAAACTAATTTTGGAGGTGCAATTAGCACTCTAAAATTTGGGAAAAGTGATGAGGGTCTGATCTGTTTGAAACAAAATTATGAATCGAACCTAGGCACCGTTTGGTTAAGAAAATATACCTTTTTAATCTATATCTCATTTATAAAATCATGATATAATATTTATAATGTAGCAACACATTTGTTTAAATTTTTTTACATGAGATAGATATACGCACTAATTATAAGCCAAAAAACTGAACTAATATTTATCATGATTTTTATTTTATTTTATTCTATGTTAAAATAAATTGTTTCATTCATAACATTCGCACACAAGATGTGCGTGTAATTATAAATAACTATTAAAATCAAATTTGGGAAAAGTGAAAATTAATATACAAACAGGAAATAAAGTTGTAATTTTTTTAGGGAAAAATATTTCTCCAAATCAATGAAAATAAGTTATCTTGATTGGCCCTAAAACTAAATCGTTTTGAATTAATGAAGGGTGTGTTTGTAATTTTAGATGAATTAATGAATTGTACAAAATTACGTAAATATCCTTCATTAATCCAAAACGACGTAGTTTTGAAATCACTGAAGATAACTTATCTCCAGTAACTAGAGAAATCCTTTACCCATTTTTTTAATATATATGTGTGTACATATAAATCATAATATCCCTTCAATTACTCATGGATATAACTAACTATATGATCACCCCCTTAATAAATACATGTCCCCGGCAACTATGTTCTATCTAACCCCGCTGCCTTTTAATCCATGCTTCTAAACCATTCATTCCTATACGATAGTCACGCGAAACCAGCAACATGTCATAAGTAGAAGCAGAAGGGAAACAGGAAAGCATAGAGCTGAAGTAAACAGGAGGAGGAAATGTGAAGCCAAGTTGTTGGATCCCGTCCCAGTCATAATTAATCCGGAGAAGCCTCCAAGGTTCAGCAGATGGTGGAATAATGTCGGGGAAAGAGAGTGTTACATCTACGCGAGGTTCAATCCAATATTCATGAGAGTGAAAGTGATTTTAATCTCAGTTCCGTCAATAATAACCAGCTAGTGATGCTGTTGGAAACTCTTATGAATGTGAATGTAACACTCTTACTGCAGCAATGTTCCATTAACACATCATCCTTTTTGTCATCTTCCACTAATGACATCGTCACCACTTGATGTCCATTCATCATTTCTCCTCTTCATCAACAGTACTCTCCTCCTTCTCATCAACACTATCCTCCTCATCATCACTACTCTCCTCCTCATCATCACTACCAAAGTCATCACAATCACAAGAATAGTCATACTGTTGGTTGAAATCATGCCCAAACTCAATTGGACCCTCAAACTATTCAACTGTCCACACAAATGGAAGTAAAGACCCCAAAGTTTGTCCCTCCTTTCTCAATTCTTCTGTCTCTTCCAATGGTATAACCTCAAGTTTGCATTGCGCATTATTTTCTAAATTGATGATAATATAATGAGATTAATAAAAAGAATGCCAATACACAATAAATCCAACATTGCACAACAAAGCAATCCGAAGCATGTAAGTCGCTAGTGATCAAAATGAACAGGATAGAAGTATAATAGCCGATTGTAAAATTGCAAAAACTGGTCAAAAAAAAAAATTCAATCTTTATATGAACAGATTGAAAGCCAAATTGAAATGAAATTTTAAAAACAAAGCAAGAAACAGTACGACGGCGTCCGACATAGGGTTGAGAACCACGCAGGGAACACATGACACGGAGAGCAAATTCAAATATAGATTCAAAACCAGACTGAACAAATCAAATGTCACCGGATTTTGGGAGCAGAGTTCAAACCTTCTTCAATACTTGCACGAGAACAACCACACAAGGCTGACAACGGTGGCTGGCTTCCGACAGCAAGCTCGACCAAGTGCGGAATGCCAAACTTTGTACTAGCTTTGTTGCAGTTATAATTCATTTTATTAATTTATGATATAAATTATAGGGATATGTTATTCCTACCCTTATTTTTTTTTACCTTTGCTTACCCTCTCAATACCGTTAGATTATAATTTCATCCAACGGTGGAGATTTGAGAGATAAAATAAACCCTTTTAGCCCTTCACTCCCAATTGTTTTTAATGGTGACGTTCAATCCTCTCCCTTGGATTTCTGGTTCTTGCTTTTGTTTCTCGTTTTCTGGTTTTCAACAATGGTGTTCGATCTCGTTTTTCCTGGTTCGATCTTTTGTTTTTGAGCGATAACATTTGATTAATCTTGTTTTTAGTTTTTGATTTCTCCATATGCCTTTAATTTCTATTGAAATTATGGGTAGTCTCTATGGCTGATGATATTACCGGTGAGATTGATGGTGGACGCCAGTGAGATTGATGGGGGCCTAAGACTGGGTGTGATGGTGGAGGCTATGGTTTGTATGGGTATATTTGACATCTCATATTTAAAATATGAATGGAAGTGACGAGAAAGAGAAGAGAGGCAGAGTTGCTTACTTCCTTTGCGCCTCCCCCCTTTCGTCGATCAAAGTTCACCGCCGAAGGATTACTTACGACCCCGATTGATGTGTGTGTGTGTGTATTTTTTATATGTTATATGGTATGTTGGTCCATACCAGTAGAGGAAAGAGAGAGGGTGGGAGGCGGTGAGAGAGAGGAAGTGGTAAAATAGTTTATTTTATCCCTTAAATCTCCGCCGTTGGATGAGATTATAATCTCACGGTATTGAGAGGGGTAGGTAAAGGTAGGTAAAATAAGGGTAGGCAAAATAACATATCCCTAAATTATAATAGTATTATTTTTTTTAGATTTTTTAAGCTATAATGATATCCTGCTCGATTGAACACTATTTCAATTAGAGACGTTAAAAATGATGAATCAACGTGGACTATAACCCCTAGCCTTCCAAGCTAGTTTGAAGTTCAAAGTATGAACACTATCGAATTAATTGAGGGGAGCTTTTTTCAAAGTGTATAACTAAAAGACACCCTTACCAAATGCTCCTAAGATTTAAGATTTTATTTAATCTTGGGTTAAGGAAAATAAAGACCACAAAGTTTTTTCAAAGAGCGTCCAAGTCACAAAGTTTTTTTGGAGCGCCCCCGGTGCCACGAAGTTACGTTTTGGGAGCGCCAAGACCACGGCCGTTAGTTGACCGTCAACTTGGATGGAACGACGTGGCGATGACGTGGCACGACACGCCGACGTGGACGATGACGTGGAATAAAAAAAATAAATAAAAAAATCGAAAAAATAAATAAATAATTAGAAAAAAATAAAAATAATTTGAAAAAATAAAAAAATTAGAAAAAAAATTCAACAAATTAAAGGAAAAATTCTAAATAATTAAAATAATTTGAAAAAAAATCAAATAATTAGAAAAAAAAATTCAAAAAATTAGGAACAAATTAAAGGAAAAATTCCAAATAAATACTATTTGAATTTGTACAGATTTTTGATTGTCGAATTTGTAAATACTATTTGAGGGATATGAAAATTCGGTTCAAATTACCCTTTTACCCTTTAGTGTTAAATAAATAAAAAATAAATTGAAACATCCTAAATTTTGAGTTTAGGATATTAAAAATATTATAAGGAATCAATTATAGGAAATTTAGCCTGGATAAATTAAAAGGTTAATATTTGGAAGTAAAGGCATATTTTCCCGTAAAAATTAAGGACAAATAGTTGATTTTTTTTTTCTAATTAGTTGAATTTTTTTCTATTTTTTTTAATTTTCCTAATTATTTCAATTTTTTAATTTGTTTTCTATTTTTTTTATTCCACGTCAGCGTGTCACTTCTAGGGGCTGTACAAATTCAAATAGTATTTATTTGGAATTTTCCCTTTAATTTTTTGAATTTTTTTCTAATTATTTGATTTTTTTCAAATTATTTTAATTATTTGGAATTTTTCCTTTAATTTGTTGATTTTTTTTTTTCTAATTATTTGATTTTTTTCAAATTATTTTAAATTTTTTTCCTAATTTTTTGAATTTTTTTCTAATTATTTTAATTATTTTCTAATTTTTTGAATTTTTTTTTATTTTTTTCGATTTTTTTCCTATTTTTTTCAAAAATATTATTCCACGTCGTGTCGGTGCCACGTCATCATTCCATCCAAGTTGACGGTCAACTAACGGTAGTGTACTGGGCGCTCCCAAAACGTAACTTAAGACTTTGGCGCTCCAAAAAAAACTTTGTGACTTGACGCTCCTCGGCAAGAACTTACGTGGTCTAAGCGCTCCTTAACCCTTTAATCTTTTAGATTATCCTAAATAAACTTTTAAAAGTAGTAATAAACACTTTCTTTAGTGCCTTATATATAATAAAGATTAAGTATTCCTTATCAAAAAAAAAAGATTAAGTATCTTTTCCTAAAAATGTCTTACAATTTCTCATATGAAAAGATAAGAAGGTGTAGATTTTTTTACCCGGAAGAAGGTGTAGATTGACACATTAGATGAAAATGCAAGAGATTATACTCCCTCCCTCCGGTCATGAGATACATTTAGGAAGTTGATTTTGGCATGATCCTAGATATTGTATAAGATAATAAGATATAATTTTTATATTTGTCAATCTTTTCCTAATTTACCATTATTGATGATTTCTCAACAATAATCAAAAAGGAGAGGAAATGAACAAATTAAACAAGATGACTAAGGAGTATATATATAATTTCATTAGAGAAATATGTCTTATATTAAGAATAACAAGGAGTATATATATAATTTCATTAGCCAATGTATAAATGAAGTGAAACGCATAAAGTATCTAAGAATTTCTTCTAACAAAGTGAAATATTTTCCTAAGTTTGTCTTATGCTTAGGGATGGAAATAGGTTAGGTTAAACTAGACTTTAACTAAATAGGTTGGGCATGCGATGGAGATCCAAATCCTGAGCCTGTATGTGGGCTTTTTTTTAAGTCTGAGCCTAAGCCTTCAAAAAACCTGACAAAGCCTGAAACCTATATATTTAAAGGCGTACTTAAAGTGTAGGCATTTAAATAGATTTAAAACCTATGCATCTAAGTTCATATATAATTCATCAAATCTATTTAAAAGCTTACATTATATCTTACAAGTTTAGAGATTCGTTCTCATAAAAAATAAAAGAGTTATTATGAGGAAGAAAATAACACCTAGTAGCAACAATTGTCTAAGTAAGTAGGAATAAGGAAAATCAATCATCTATTGACTAATATAATGAGATACATTTGTAAAATCAACCAAGCACGACAAATAACATGTAAAACTAGATTTTACCTCTTATTTTTCTTGCATCAAATGAGACAAACGCCTCATATTGTGATCGTTTTCGTTTGAACATCACTAAAATAAACTTACTGGAATTATTATGTTGTAATAAATTACATAAATTGATGGAGAGGTAGTGAGTTAACATTGTCATCTCAAGCGATAAAAAAGAAGAGAAGTAGATGTGATTAGTTGATGAATGAAAAATGTTAAGCTCATGGGTAAATGAAGAAATGTAAAACTTAGGGTTAAGATTAAGTTATTAATTTTATAAATAATTCACAAAATTATTTTTGATTAAATTATATATAATTATGCCTCGATAATACTTTTTTAAAAAATAAAAAATAAATACGTCAAGCATATAGGTCTGTAGGCGCTACCTAATTAGGCCTTATGAAAATAAGTATGGCCTATTTACTTAAATAGGCCTCACAGTAGACCTAAACTTGAGGTTGACATATTTATTAAATAGGCTAGACTGGGGATAAAGTAAGATAGATTGTAGGCCCTAATAAGGGCCTAGCTTATTTCTACCCCTACTCATACTCCTCCTCAGGCATTTCTTCTTAATTTCTTCTTAACTGGTCAACACATACACACCTTAATTTTTTGGAAAATATCAATGAGGTCCTAAGGAAGAGAAAAAATATCAAAAAAGTCTCAACCCCAAATCCCCTATCAAAAAAGTCCTTAGGGACTTTTTTTTTTAATATTAATTACGGAATTTTAATATCAAAAAAGTCGCGTTGTCAAGATGGTTTTTCATGCTGTTAAAATGACTTTTCCTGTTGTTAAAATTTTCCTATAAAAATATTGTTGTCAAAATGGCTTTTCATGTTATCAAAATGATTTTTTCTGTTGTCAAACATTTTTCGAGTTTTTCCTCCCGCATGTAAAATTTTCGAAACCTGGAAAACTTTTAGCAATATGAAAAACCATTTTGACAACAATATTTTCATGGGAAAATTTTAACAATAGGAAAAGTCATTTTAACAACATGAAAAACCATTTTGACAATGATACTTTTTTTATATTGAAATTCCGTAATTAATATCAAAAAAGTCCGTAGGAACTTTTTTAATAGGGGATTTGGGGTTAGGACATTTTTTATATTTTTTCTCTTCTTTGGGACTCACTGATATTTTCCCAAAATTTTTTGTATGAAGACGACACTTCTTTGGTTAACAATTTAAAAGACCGAAATCCTTTCAAAGATCATGTCGGCCACAACAGCCAATTAACTAAAGCTTGGAAATTTCTTGAAAAATTACAAGAAAATTGTGTTGGAGCGAGAATTTTTGTCGTTCACGGGACTTGGCCCAAAATCTTTATTTAGAGACATTGATCACTTGTTTAGAGATTGGAGTTTTAAAAAATAGTTTTTTAATCATGATTTATTATAATTTATTATAATGTGTAAAGTATGATAAGCAGCTCCAAACAAACAAGCCCCTTAAAAATATAAAAACTTAACTGCTATATATAGACGGAGTGATATCAAGAACTCCTTCCTATTAAATATTAAATAATAATGATTGAATAACCAGAAAAATGTTATTATTTTTATAATATATTTTATCAAGGGAAAGTAAATAACAGATACATGGTTTTGTGATACAAATCGAATACAAATTAAATATCCAAACAATTTAAGAAAATATAAACTGTGACTGTGGCACACATGCCATAGCGAACCTACACAATTATTGGTGACATTGATAGTGTTTATTTATCTGTTGTGTCCTAACCTTACTTATCGTTTATATAAATACTCACTGACATGTGTTTGCCATTTCTTTATCCACCAACTCGTGAAGTGCAAATTAATATTATTAACACTGATCACTCATCAATGCTTCAACAATCCCTCTATGCTGTCTAGTATAAATCAATCCAGAGTTGTTCTTATTCCCAAGGTTGATAATCCAGCTACGTTGAAGGAATTCCGTCCTATCTCCCTTTTCAATGTGAGCTTCAAAATCATTACTAAGCTCCTAGCTAATAGGTTAAAGGGGATCATGCCCCATCTTATTAGTCAAGAGCAGTGTAGTTTTATTGCTAATAGATCTAGCTATGATAATATCCTTATTGCTCATGAAATTATCCACTCCATGAGAATGAGCGGGAGGAAGAAAGGTTTTGTGGTAATCAAAATTGATATGGAGAAAGCTTTCAACAGGTTAGATTGGGGGTTTATCAAAAATATCCTAAAATGTATTAACTTGGAGAACAACCTCATTGATCTCATCATGGCCTGTATTTCTACTACCTCTATGTCTATTCTTTGTAATAGGGATGAAAGCCCGAGCTTTATCCCATCTAGAGGAGTTAGACAAGGTGATCCCTAAGCCTATATATATTTGTTCTTTGCTTGAAGCGCCTGGGCCATTTAATTAAAGCTAAATGCAAAGGGCGTAGGTGGAAACCCTTTCTTTTCAAGCGAGGTAGCCCCCACATCTCTCACATGTTCTTTACCGATGACCTCATTCTATTAACATAAGCTTCTAGTAATCAAATGATTGAAGTCCGGAAAGTTATACAAATCTTCCGCAAAGTCTCGGGGCATAGAATCAACCTTGACAAATCTCAAATGTTCTGCTCTAAAAAACTAAACTTCAACAAGGCTCTCGAGCTGAGTCAACTCCTTGGGATTGGGATTACTGCTGACCTAGGTAAATATTTGGGTGTTCCAATCATTCATAAAAGATTTTCTCATGCCACTTATAACCCTATTGTGCAAAGAGCCAGGAAAAAGTTGTCCTCGCGGAAGAGAAAATTTTTGACTATGGCAAGACGTTCAATTCTTATCAAGTCTGTACTATCTTTGTAACATCCCATTTCCAAAAGCAGTATATATATATATATATATATATATATATATATATATATATATATATATATATATATATATATTTAGAGTAGAGCGTCGGAGCAATTGAGTAAGCGATACATTTATTCAAATTGCCGTAAGTCCGCCGATTTGATTCTGAAACGGTACATTGACCGAGAGTTTTCAAAATGAATAACAACGAAAGAGAGTCTTGATCGGGACTCTGTACGGCCCGCTCGCCATTCTCCTCGGTCCTCGGTTCTTCCCGAACCGACACTATGATAAGAGCGAGATCAATTGCAATTTGGATCTCGAGGTAACGGTTAACCTCATGCTTAAATACGACTACAAATACACGAGCGGCAATCAATACAATGTCCCACAAAGATGTATGATTAAAAACACATAACCACGTATACAAGATAATAACCACGTATGTAACATAACCTCGTATGATACAACAATAATAACCTTGTATGTGACATAACCTCGTATGTAACATACCGTGTATATAGCATAACCTCGTACACTACTACACAACAATCATATAATAAACATTAGAGCTAGTGTTACAGTACGTGAACGTACCTTCGTTGACGGTAAACAGCACGTTTTACGAAAAATGGTATTTTCGCGACAGCGGTACGACAGCGGGACGATTAATTCAAATATCCTATAATGATGATATTTATCAACATTCAGCATCATAACGAGGCATTTTAGGTACAAATTACCATTTTTCCCCGACCCCCTAATCGGCGGAATTTCGCGAACTTTCGTTACTTTGACTCTAATCTTCCAAAATTTTGCCGAACTCTTTTCCCAACATGATTTTCGAAATATATATCATATTTAACCCAAAAATATGATATCTACAATATATTAGAAGATTAAAGACTAAGCTAGCATTCCTACTATAACTACCGAAAGAAAACACTGAAGCTTAAGACTAGGGACCTAAGAACTTACCCAGGGCCCGGCTAGAACTTCCTCAGAGCTCTTCCTTCTCTCTAACCTCTCTCTAGGATTGGTTGTGGTGTGAAGAAATGAGGAGAAGGGGCTTGGCTATTTATAGAAGCAAGGAGGGACAAGGTTGGAATTACATCAATTGTCTTCAGATCGGATTTCAACCGTCGGATCGCACTTTGACACGTGGCTCGATCTTGGCCTTACACCTATTTGGCTGACATCATCCTTCTAGAAGAAGATGATGTCATGCATGACATCACATGTCTTTGACTTACCGATAGCGTTTCCGATCGATCGGTGTCCCGAATCGCGTAATTTTGCCGAATCTCAAAAATCTGGGAACTAGGTTTTGTAGTTCCATTCTTTCTCTTTAAAACTACTGGGTTTCATTATATTTTTGATCCCATTAAGGGTATTTTGTTATCTTCCGAAGATTTTCAGACAAACGTTGTCGGTTACGGAAATAACTTCCGATAGAACCAGCTTCTTGGCAGAAAATCACTGGTTCGTAATATGATCTAATCTAAGTAACCATATCCCTGGTTTGAAAAACACGGTGCATTTTCTATAAGTCACTTTTAGCACTATCTCGCCTTATCTTAATTATCGGTACTCCTAATTACGCTATTGGTTTCAGAAATGACTTCTGAGATAATCCAATCCGAGGTAGAATTTCAGTGGTTCATAAAAGGTCCAGTGGTAAAAGACTAAATTTCTATATCTTGAGGTAGAATTTCATTTCTATCTGTTCTCATATCTCTGTTGGCTCTTTCCGATTATATTATTATTTTATTCAAAATATCTAGATATTTATTTATTTTTCTTTTTTTTTTTATTTATTTTTCTAAGCATAAAATATTTTATTAATATTTTATTATTTATTTAATTATTAATTTCGAATTTCTCCCTTAAATTAATTATTTACTAATTAATTTACTTATATCTTAATCTAAACAATTAGCCACTAATTACTTAATTAGCCATTTACTAACTGTTGATAATTTTCATAATTAGGATAAATTATTATCTCACAACTATTCTGATTTGACATTGGTATTTTATGTCCCATGTAAAATATTAAAAATCATGGGGCCATAAAGTGCTTTTAATATTATTATATTTATGCTTCTCTATTTTTCAAGGAAATAATCCCAAAAATTCCTAAAATTAGAGACAACATACTTCCTAAGTTTTTATCAATATTTGCAGTCATATGGGATTTATCATAATGTTTTCAGGCTATTTTCTGCCTTATAAAATACATTTTTCAAGGATTTTAGCTCTTTATCTCTCCTAATTCCCATAGTAATTACCTTAGAAAATAAGATAATTATTACTTATTATTTGAAACCACATATTCACCTATTTGCAATAGGTATTATTTACCAAAATATAATATTCCAGATAAATAATTATTCGGGTATTACAATCTTCCCTGCTTAGCCACTGCATGCAATCAACTCTCCTTCCAATATGTACAATTAGAGAAATTGAGCGAATTTCCAAGAAATTCCTATGGTCTTAGGAAGAAGACGTGAGGAAAATGCATCTTATTGCTTGGGAAAAAATTACACAAGCTAAGAAACAAGGGGGTTTGGGTTTCAAAAATCTTCGCCTCCAGAACAAAGCATTTATTATGAAACTATGCTGGAGTCTTTTAACAAAGAAAGATGCCCTCTGGGTTCAATGTTTGTGGTCCAAATACAATTGTGGTAACCTGTATCTGCCTAATATCTCCAGAAAGAGAAACTCCTCCTCTGCTTGGAAAGCAATTGTTGAAGTTTGGGATAATTTTCTCAGTAGTGTTGGTAAAAAGGTCAATAACGGGGCGGGTACCAAGTTCTAGACTGACCTTTGGCTCCCTCTTGATCAACCCATCATCTCCTTTATTCAGTATCGTTCCTCTATCAACGAAGATGTGACAATTAGGGATCATCTTCTATCAAATGGACGGTAGGACTATCACAGATGGTTTGGAGTTCTACCTCCAGATATTATAAACATCATTTTACAATTGAATCCACCCTTTAACAATTCCCTGGATTGTTTTACCTGGAGAGCAGCTAAGGATGGGGGTTTCTCTGTAAAATCAGCCTACCAGTTTCTCTCTGACAACGAAGAAGCAAGCACTAATAACTTCTGGTCCCAAGTGTGAAAATGGCAACTTCCAGAAAAAGTTAAATATTTTATGTGGCAAGTTGGTCACGAGAGACTTGTCACCAACTCTCTTTAGGCCAAGAGAGGCCTTACCAACAATAATGGTTGCCCTTTTCAATGTAATAGTGAGGAAAGTGTTATTCACATAATTCGAGATTGTGAGCGAGCTAGAAATTTGTGGAAACTTATTTTTAAAACCTATTTCTCTCAGTTTTTCTCTGGAAGCTTGTAGGTTTGGCTTAACTAGAATACCAGGCACAACCCTGGCAAAGGAAGATTTCAGAACTTCTCATGGGCAAGAATCTTTAGCCTAAGGTGTTGGATTCTTTAGACAACCAGATGTAAATTTCTATTTTAGGGACAGACCACAGAAACAAGGGAGATGTTACACCAGTGCAGCTACCTACTCATGGAAAATGGAGCAAATCAAAAGCTAAACCACCAGATTTTCCAACTGGACAAGATAGAGGAGAAATCCTGGGCACCCCCCCCCCTGAGAACACGGTTCGCATTGATGTGGACGGATCGGTGCTTCAACAACACCAAGCTGCGTGTGGGGGAGTACTAAGAAATACTCAAGGGGAATGGTTGATGGGTTTCTACAAACCCCTTGGTCTACTTTCTATCATTGAAGTTGAAATTTATGCTATCATGATAGGGTTACAGATTGGTCTTCAGATGGGGTTACAAAGAATCGTCATATACTCCAATTCTCTTGATGCCGTCAATATCCTTATGAGAGATTGTCCTACTGATCATCCTCTTAAAGACATTATTGGGGAGTCTAGAAACCTTTTGTTCTGAGACTGGGATGTGGAGCTTCATCATACTCCAAAAGAAAACATCTCTTGTGCTGATTACATGGCCAAGGAGGGCCATAGTGTTGCCATTGATGCCGATATGGTTATGATTCCAACTATCCCGAGAGGTTGCTTGGATATGGTTCTGAAGGATCAGCGATCCTGTCACTCCTTCTACTTGTTGTATTAGGGGCTAGAGTCTTATAATCTAGTTCATATTTTACATTTTCAAGCTTCGGCTTGCCTATATTATCCAAAAAAAAAAAAAAAACAATAGCAATTGAGTTTTTAAATCTTTCAGATTGGGTTCCTTCTTGACCGTAGAATAAGTCATTATTTATTATTATCGAACCACGAAATTTATGGTTTATTTAAATGACCAACTTGTGTCTTGTCTATTTCTTTAATCACCCACTTTAGCAAATACAAATACAGCTTTAATTCTCGTCAAGCAACCAGCTCATTTAATTTCCTTCTTCTCTCCCTTTAATTTGTTTTCATCTCTCGTTGCTGATGGTAACAGGTAGCTTTTTTTCCCAGTTCCTAAAATAGCCCATCCTCAGAAAGTAATTCCCATAATTTTCATGCGATTTGATTGCTGAATTTGAAGGCTGAAGCAAGAAAATTTGTGTCCCATGGGTTTAATCATTTCTTTGACACTCATCGAAGGTTTCTTGATCTTTTTAGCTATAGCCACTTATAAAGCTATCAGATTTATCTCTCCTTCACTTCATGTTCTTGATGAGAGGTAATCGCTGCTTCAATAAACCCCGTATTTATTTTCTTGCTCCATTAACTAATAATTATCCCCTTGTTTCTAATATATCAATAGTTGTAAAGGCGAAGCTGTTTCAGTCTCACCAGTTTCTTCTCCTCCTTCTTGTATTGTTACTGCTGCTGCTACTCCTGCTAAGTATGATGTATTTCTTAGCTTTAGAGGTGAAGACACTCGCAACAATTTTGCAAGTTATCTATATGAAGCACTTTGTAAAGCAAACATTCAAACTTTTATGGATCACAAACTCCACAAAGGAGATGATATCTCACCGATTCTTCTAAGAACCATAGAGGAATCAAAGATATCTGTGATTATTTTCTCTGCAGATTATGCTTCTTCAACTTGGTGCCTGGATGAGCTTGTTCACATATATTAGAATGCAAGGAAAAATGTGGAAGGATTGTGATACCTGTTTTCTACAAAATTGATCCATCAAATGTTAGCAAACAAAGTGGGAGATTTGGAGATGGATTTGCTAAACTGAAGCTAAGATTTAAAGACGACCCAAGCAAATTACAGAAGTGGAAGAATGCTTTGATCCAATCAACAAGCCTGTCTTCTGGATGGGATTCCAAGAATATTCAAAAAAAAAAAAAATGTAGCTTTGTTAATCAACGGATAAAATTTTATTTTTATTTTTATTTTATTTTTTTCAGTTATAAATGTTATGAAGGAGCTAGAAGATGAGTTTATTTTTGTTGAAATGTAAGACCTGTCTCCCAAATTGATAACCTTTTTTTCTCTAAACTCTCCCTATTAATTGTGCATGCATATTAAGGGGGTTTATCATTAAGGGAGTAGCCAAATAATTAAAAGGGATGCATTTAGGAAACAAACACACATTTTTTTAATTTATGCAAATTAATTTTTTCAGTTCCTATAATTCGGGTCAAAGGAGTATTAATTTTTCTAATCCATTTCAATTTCTTGAGCAGTCTGCCAAATTGTCCTAGCATTTTTTATACTTTTGTTTCCGGTCTATTAAACTTGCTTTCTTTAATTAAAAAATGAATTTGTGCTAGGCCTGAGTCCAAACTCATCAAAAAAATTGTCAAGGATATCTTGAGCAAACTGAACTATTGCACATCGCCATCATGCCATCTTGAAGGTCTTGTGGGCATTAATGATCAGATTGAGAAAATTGAAGAACTATTGGTTCATGCTCGGATTGTGGGAATATGGGGTATGGGTGGTATAGGTAAAATCACACTTGCCAGAGCTGAGCTGTGTTTCATAATTTGAAAGCACAATTTGAAGCTTCCTTTTTTGTTGCAAATGTAAGAGAACAACTAGCAAAAATTGGGTTGAACAAATTAATGGAAGAATGCCTCAAAGAATTATTAAAAGATGAGGGTCTTCACATCTACAACATGAAATCCACTTTTGTGAAACGTAGGCTTCAATACAAAAAATTTCTTCTCATACTTAATGATGTGGACAACTTATTAAGAGCTGAAGATTTGACTAATTTGTGTGATTGGTTTGGAGAGAGAAGGGATGAACTATAATTTTCAAAATATTTATGTCATTTTTTATAATTTTCTCCAGTTCTTTAGTGTCAGATGAGATGAAATTTAGCCGAGTTATCGTCTATGTTAGCCTTAAAAATACAAAAAAGTTAAACTAATGGTCAATGGGTATTCTTGTTCCACTTTATAACCACATAATCATTTTTACACCTAAAAAAAATATTTAGTGTTGGGTGTACTTTTAGGAAAACCACATTTGCACCTTGACCCTGTAATCTACTTTCATGTTTTTTTTTTTTTTGGTTGGAAGATGACAAAAAGGCTCTCATGATATTCAATTATTCAAAAATCTGATAACAACTAAATAACATATAATAACAAATTTTAATATAATGAATGACAATATGATTTGTCACTAAAGATTTTTACTAACTAAATTCAGCTTTTGGGATCTCGTAATCCTTCTCCATTTTCTTGTTTCCTGTGTCAAAGTAAGGCCCAAGAAACACTAATCGTCTAGCTAACTTAACTTGGGTTTTTTTATGTTATCCTCTAGCGAACTTAGGTTTTTTATTTAATTAAGGGTATAATTTTCGAGATTTTGAGTGCAAAGTTTTTTTTCCCATCTCTGAACTAGTGCAACTCCCTAAATTCTACCAAGATTCTATGATAAATTCTATTAATGAATCATAAAATATAACATATTATTTCCATCATCAACATATATAACCAACTCACTATAATTTCCCCCATTAGCCCATAAAAATGATCAAACTAATTGTCATATTGGAATTGATGACAAACAGTTGGTAAATAAGCAATTGTAATATTTGATACTAACAACACAAAAATCTCCAAACATGCTTGCCCATGGGAAAAAGTATCTTCTTGTTCCGTGAATAAAAATTTTGGCGTGGCCTAGTTCTCCTACAACACATGAATGGGAGACAAAATTAAGAATAATAAAATTATAAGTCATGAAACGATAATTATGGTAGGAAGAAGATGCCCACCTTGTTCTTATCTTTGTATTATTGATCCTAATTCTTTTATCAATAGTCTTGCAACTTCTTAGGTGGTTCATTAAGAGGAGAAGCTATCGCTCTTCGTTTCGATGATGTTTTTGAAATCAAAGGAGACTTGAACTGCACATTCTCCATGTTTGTTTGTTTCTTATCAACATAAATCCCACAGTTAACGATGTCTATATCTTGTGTGCGACATGTAACTTGTATTTGCACATCATTCCAATCCAATCCAAGACACTTATTATTAAGTCCCTCCAACTCTTCTTCTGTGAATTCACCTAGTACATCACCAACAAACACATGCCCTTGTTTGCCAGGAGAAACCAAAACACGGCCTCCTTCAGCTTCAATAGGAAAATCACTTTGCATCCATGGCATTTTGGTGCTACCATTGATGCTCATAAAAACATGAAAGCTTTCTCTCTTACTTTTGTTGGCCTTCCCTGTCTCAAATGCGACGACAACACGAGGGAAATTCTTGCCACGAACATGAAAACACAATGTGCCTCCTTCACAGCATTGGTCGAACCAATCAGGGTATGTTGTTGCCGGCATCCAGATTGCCAAGCGATAGCTATTTATGGTCTAAGTTATAAAAACAGTAGGCGGTGTCAGATTTCAGATTTCACATGCCAAACCCTAATTTTACGGTGAATGTATTATCTTGTAAGGGCAAACAGTGACAATGACAAATTAATCAGTGACATGTGAGCAGAAAAGTTCAGCTAAAAAATCTATTTACTTGTTCATTAATTTATGAATAGGGAGACAGAAGAGATGACGATATTAAAATTCATTTTAAGAACAGAAATTACTAATAAGACTAAAAAATTAGTCATTGGACAAGAAAAAAACATATGATTGTTTATGAGAAACTTTAGAAATGGACATGGCAAATGAAATTTACCAATAACTATCTTAGTTACTGTGAGAAAATTTGTGAAAAATCCATGTTTAAAAATTTTATTGGCCAAAATGACATAATTTGAGTATAGTGCTTTCCATATATGAAATCTTGCAGAATACTAGTACTTTCCATTTCTAAAAATATATCAGGTCCTCCTGATAAATAAAATTTTCAAAAAGATACCTTTTAAGGATTCTCCCAATTACTGCTCTTACTTTCTAAAAAAAAAAAATAGAAAAAAAGCATGTGAAAAACCTGAGCCCATAAATGGCCTGAAGACTCAGTAGATAATGACGTGCAATTCTCTGCCGTTATGTCCCCTAAACTTGATGGCAGCTCTGGTATATCTCTAAGTCTCTTGCATTTACTCACTTCTAGTTTCCACAATGGACACATTCCTTAATGCACTTGGGAAGGGACATAAAATCATTCCCTGATAGATTTAAATCTCTAACATTCTGAAAACAATTCAGAATTAGTTCAACATCGTCATCCAATAGACCACAATTGTGGAGATCCAAGCGATCTATGTTCATACAGCTAACAATTGGTGGTTGGCTCTCTTTAATTAATTTCTGCAAAGATTTTCTTCCATGAGATTTTAGACCTCCTAATAGAAGCACTCCAAGATTATGCAATTTCAATAAGCTGTTTGGAAGCTGCCTAAGATTTTTGCAGTATCTTAAACTTAAAATGTCAAGCTTTGGAAGATTTCCAATAGAAGATGGGAGCTCATTAATAGCACTTCCTTCTGCATAAACATACTTAAGTGGATCCATGTTTCCCACGATATGTGGGAAGTAGCCAAGACTCTCGCAATTATTCAGATTAAGCTGTTGAAGAGATGGCATATTGATTTCATGTGGAAAGCTTATAAGTTTGATGCATTTACTAACGTCTAATTCCATAAGCTTACAAAGAGATCCCACCGAATCATGAACTTTGATCAGATTGTGACATCCACGAAAGGTCAATGTTTTTAGATTTTCAAATTGAGACATGTCAGGTACTTCAGTTATGAATTCACAGTCTGAGAAATCCAAATATGTCAAATATTCAAACTTCTGCAAAACAAAAATAAGATTGCTTAATTAACGGTAGCTAGTAAGAGATATTGTGTCTTTTTGGATCAAATAAAAGAGTTGGAATGAAATAGAATCTAATGATATAAATTAAATTGATTCCATGGCATAACAATAAAAATGTTTTCTTGGTAATAACACAAAAAAATGTTTGAATGAAGTTATTTATTTTTATTTGATAAAATACATAAATAAAAGTGAAAGGAGGTAAATATCTTTCGCAAAAGAAAAATTAATATAACTTGGATGAGAGTAGGACTATAAATTGAGTAATTTTTAGAGATGATAATCTTATGTATTAGGTTGTAAATGAGTAAGCTGATTCAATAATCTTAGGGAACGAGGCTTTGACGAATAATCGTGTTTTTAAGATAGAACCAAATTAAGGCTAAAGAAATTTGAGTAAAGAATAAAGAGTGAAAAAGATGTACCTCAAATGGTTTATCCAAGCTGAAAGGACTTCCGTATATCTTGAGGCAAACTAGTTTTGGAGGAGAGAATTTTAGTGGTAAATTCATAGAAGGATATCCTTGCCAATCAAGTAATATTAAACTATTGGGAAGATATTCAGGGCATGTTAAAAATTGGGTATTGCGAACAATGATGATTCTAAGATTATTCATTTTCTCAAAGACTAAACCACAACACTTCACCACTTCTTGTTGAGGTGGATCAAGTATTATTCCTTCAATATTGTCGCCTCCCTGTAATTCAAGCCCAAATATGTATCAATGTTAGATGTGGTCAAATCAGACAATTAATTTATTATGAATAGTTTATGAATAAGAAAATAGAAAATAAGATTTAGAATCTTACTAAATTTTCATGTAGTACTTTGAGAACATCTTTGTAATACCATAATCTACTGCGTTTGCTAGGATACGATGGTGTTTCTTGCCTAACTATCTCTCTACCCATTTGTTGAATCAGATCATGCATGTACAAATAACCATTATCATCAATAGTTATCAGAGATTTTTCAACAAGAACTTCAATATAGAACCTTGCCCCATAATCACAAGCTTTTAATATTGCTTCAATCAATTCAAATTTCTCCTCTTTAAAGAAACAAGCAATATCTAAGAAAATACTCTTAGCACCATCTTGTAAGAAATCATAACTTATCTTCAAGACATGATAAAGTGTTCTTTCTGGGATCTCATCATATTGCTTCAATGTAGATCTCCATTTCTCAATACTTTTATGTGCAGCCAAATTGGAGCCGATTAATTCTAAAGCCAAAGGAAGGCCATGCACATGCCTTATAACATGAATCGACATATTTTTATAGCTTTTTGGAGGTTGGCTCTTACGAAAAGCATGCCAACAAAAGAGTTCAAGAGAGTAAAGCTGGTTTAGCTTCTTCATTTCATATGTTTTTCTAACATTACATGAAATTAGCCATTGCTTATTTCTTGTTGTTATAATGACCTTGCTTCCCTCACCAAACCAATAATCACATTCCTTTGAAAACTTTTCATTTTGATAAGGCCCTGCAAGCTGTTCTAATTGTTCAACCTCATCAACATCATCAAGAACCAACAAAACCCTTTTGTGTGAGAGTCTATGTTTTATTTTTGTTATTCCTTCAGCAGCGCTACCAAACTTCACCCTCTTTTCTCCAAGAATCTTTGATAGAAGTGTCTGTTGAAGACGAACAATGCCCTTGTATTTCTTTGATTTTTCTTTTATATCAAACAAAAAACATGAACCTTCAAATTGGTAAGAGATTGAATTATAAATGGCTTTTGCAAGGGTTGTTTTGCCAATTCCACCAGTTCCATGGATCCCCAACATACAAACACGGTCATCAGATTTATTCAAAAGTGACATTACCTCCTCTACGCGAGGCTCAAGTCCAACCATATGATCAATGATATGGAAGCGTTTAAGAGGCAGCTTAGCATATGCATCTTTCACAATCCTTTCAATAAACTTGACTTCGTCTCTGCAGGAGCACAAATTATGTTTTTAGTTCCATGTGATGATTCATGCTAAATGTCTTCTTTTGTTTTTTTTTTTTTTTTTTTGTCGTTTATCACATACTTTTCAATAAAATCTTGTTTTGATTCTTCAAATATAGGCTCTCTCAACCTTTCATCCTTTCTCTATGCTAAAGTTTTTTTTAAAAAAAAAAAAAAAAAAAAAAAAAACAACTTTCAAACCTATAAATGATCCGGTTTAAGTAAACCATAAAAGAATCTGGATAAAAAGAACGTAAATGCAAAATAATAAAATATCAAGCAAAAATAAAAAATAAAAATCATCATCTATATCAAACATAAAATTGATACCAAATTAAAGTTTGCCAAAACATGAATAGTATAATTTATTTTTGAAATGCTATAAAATATATAAGAAGATATGTCTTGTTTATAGAAAAAGCTAGTAGATTTCTGGTTTTAAAAAAAAAAAAGATAATTGATTTGTATTTATATTTATATATCAACATCCAACATAGTATTGCCTTCCAAAGTAGATTAGCATAATTAGAATAGGAACTGAATTCATAAGCTTTTAAAAGAAAATTGCACAACCATCAATATTAATAGATGGTCTGCTTAATAAGATATCTTGTACTCAATTTCTCAAAAATGTCACATTCTCACTTTTGTTGCAGCAGGATAATTATTTAGCCTTTGGAATTTTACCGATCCAATAATAATCATAATAACAATTACTAAATAAAATATTATTTTTTGATTTAAAGTATGGGAGTTATAAATTAAATAAAAAATAGTTATGTTATAAACCTTATAATTTAAATTTTATTTAAAGAATCAAAACAAAAATAAATGAATACTTGGAAAATAAAATTTCTTTGCAAAGATTGACCTTTGAGTTGCAAGAACAATACTATCTTCAAAAGCATGTTAAATCATGAGCAACTATTAATAGATAATTTCAAAAATATATCAACAGATGAGAAGCAATTTAGGCAAAGCCCACCCGTCATCAAAGAGCCATGCTGATGATAAGCTAGCAGCTTCAAACAAAGCAGATCTCCAGTTTTGCACTTTCTCTAAGTGATCTTTGAATCTGTGTTCAAGAGCAGCCATGGCTTTCTGAAAGCTATTTCTTTGATATTGAACATCCAACGGATCCACCTTGTAAAAGATCGGCATAACAAGCTGGCTCTTCTGCTTCTTGCACCAAATGATGTGGGCTAGTTCCTCTAGGCACCATGTGGAAGTAGCATAGTTCCTAGAGAACACAATAATCGAAACCCTCGATCTCTCAATGGCTTTAAGAAGAGTAGGTGATATCTCTTCCCCTTTGCCAAGATTCCTGTCATCGATAAAGGCATTGATCCCCTTATGTCGTAAGGCTTCATAGAGAGGCACAGTGAAGGTGTGGCGAGTATCTTCGCCTCTGAAACTCAGGAAAACATCATATCTATACTTAGTTTTGCTGCAGGAGCTAAGGGATGATGATGAGGCCACTTGATGCGCCATATGGTTTTGATATTCTGAGGTTTGAAACTAATTAAGGTTTTGATCCTTCAAGATGGTAGGAAATTTGTTGGAAGCTGCAGGTCAATCAATTTCATTGGGGTGTTGTCATGCCCCGAAAATCAAGGGACGACCGGTACGAAATGCGAGTGGACTTAAATTCCTAAAGCTTTAAGAGACACATAAACAAATATTTCACTTATTAATTACAATACTATTTAAATAGGAATATAGTATTTCTAACTCATTTATAACATACTTCTTTCAATTAAAATATTAAGTTGTAGAGATTTCGGTAGAGACTCTTTTGGCTTTCCAAAATTTCTACCATAGCATGCAAGTTCATTATAGTAACTCCAGAACAATATTTATAGATACATACAATCTAAACAAACCAGGAAGGTGGGAATCCTGCCTATAGATGATGTGGAGCACCTAAACAAGATTTACCAACATATACAAAAAAGTTTAAGGTCTCACAATATTTCTCAATATAAAGCTCTTACATAAAAATTTATAAATATTGTGTCCCGAAGTTTTGCTCTATATTCAATGCATGAGAAGTCCATTATAAACTGAAAGAGAAAAAGAATGAATAACTGTATATAAAATCCTCATTTCTGTCAAATGTTTAAGAGTCACAGGAAAATAACATAATTTCGACACACTTTGCCTTGATGAAAAAAGTATTGGTAGTTTAGCTAAAAAATAACATATAGCAAGAATATCATCAGTAAAAGTTCATATAGGATGCTATTCACGCACCTGTTACACTCCTAGAATATAATTCACTCCTTCTAAGATTTCCCAAAATAATCAACCACATAACCACTTAAACACCTAACCAAAAGAACCATATCACACTTCAATATATCAATATATATCACGTCTGAAACTCACGAGATTAAGATTCTTCTCAACTTAAGATAACTGCATCAATTATTCTCTTTATTGAATTCTATGGTTATATGTCCATACTTATAACAAGAGAAAATCAGCTCTCTTCTAACGATTACTTGACCTTTAATGAACTCAACAAAACCTTAAAAAGATATCTTCAATTATCTTGTTTTGAACCTGCTGCAAATTCATTTCAGCAAAACAAAGCCCATGATTTCCATGTTATGGTTGTTCATGTTTATGTGTAATGCCTACAACTTGTTTTCTCCAAAAATCTTATTTCAAGATCATTAACAAGTTATAAAATTTAAATTTCATTTCATCACAAGCTTTAAGTTGAGGAATTAAGCAATCATCAAAAAACAATAATCATAACCTCTATTACCCCTCTAACACTTTTTATCAAACACCTATCATGTATAGAAATTGGAATTAATGAAACAAGCTCTGGTTTTCACAATTAAACTTGTAGGACAATTTCAAGCAACAACAAAAGCATATACTTCTTTCCAAATGCTAATTTTCTTAACCAAAATAAAGCCCCTAATTTCAAATAACTCAGTTTGAGGAAGAAAAAGAAAAGGGGAAAAACATAACTTTAACTAATCACAGTAACAACTTCAGAATTGATGATAAAAACATTTACCCTTCATTTCCCTTAACTTTTAAGCAATGGCCACGTGAATTTATTCCCTTGATTATGGCATACTACGACAGCCAAGGTGAGAAAGCAAAATAAAACAAGATTATATTCCTCACACAACACATATAATACAATAGATAAGAAAGAAGAAAATAAATGGAGAAGAGAAGAGATGCTTACTGCAAAAAATAGCCCAGAGGAAGAAGATACAAAAAAAACGCAGTTGCAGGGCAAGGAGGAAGAAAGAAGAGGCGAAGCTCTACACCCACACATACTTGACTGAAACAACTAAAGCAGGGGAAGAAGAAGAGTTCGACCTCCATGGCACCCACAACCACCAAGGACAGACATATACATGGACGCACAACCCCACACAGGCGGAGCAAGGCAACAATGGCGGTGGAACAAAACACGAGCAAAACACATATTCCGAAAAGGTAAAAATAGTTTCAGCGTTTTGGGGTATCAAACAGAGGTACCGGCGGGCGGACGACGGCGATGGTCGATGGTCGGCGACGACGGCGGCAGGGAAGGGTGAACGGGCAAGGTCGCGCAACGGGGGCTGGGTTTTTTTTTGTTTTTCCAGAGATTTCGACTCCCTTCCTCTCATCTTTCTTTTTCAGCATTGAGTAAATGTCTGATGCTACATCTCTCTCTCTCTCTCTCTCTCTCTCTCTCTCTCTCTCTCTCTCTCTCTCTCTCTCTCTCTCTCTCTCTCTCTCTCTCTCTCTCTCTCTCTCTCTCTCTCTCTCTCTCTCTCTCTCTCTCTCTCTATAACATCTATATATATTTATTTATTTATTTATTGTTTTTTAGGATCATTACACTGATTTCGAACCCTTATTTTTATATTAATGACATAGTTATGTTATTCAATTAATTATTTTTTATTATTATCTTTATTATTATTATTTTTTAATTCTAAAAAATCTGGGTTATTATAGGTGTCATGATATCCGAATATTGCAGACGAAGGTGCCTATGTTTAATTTTTGTTTGACTTTTATACCGTTATAAAAAAAACTAACCTGAGGACTCAATAATTTCCCATATGAAAATAATTAAGTCCCTTTCTTGGGACATCATTGTAATTCCCCCAATATCTATCATAAATAATTTCTCATATAAAAATGACGTCTCATCTGTTAATAGTGAAAATGGATCCAAACGATACAGAAGTTTTGTTTTTTGCCGGACAAATGGTGAAGATGAAGCCTTATTTTTTTTGTTTGAATTTTTTGGTTTTCTGGAAGTTATTTTGGAAATAAATAAATCATTATAAATTTTATATTCTTAAATTATTAAATCATTTGTATGCAATAATAAATAATTAAAAATAACTAAATCATTTGTAAAAAAAAATTGTTTAATTCAGAGTCAATAAATATTGGATTTTTTATAAAGAATATATATCAGATTCGTAAATTATAATTTTTGTTAGTGAATTGTACTTTTTTACTCTCTCTTTTTTCCCGCTTTGTTTGTTTGCTGAAAGTCAATGCTTGATGACTTTATATTTTGGGTTAGAATATAGAGAAAATTTAAATAAATACTTTTCGAATTTGAAACCCCATGTCCTGTCAATCTGTTGAATTTGTAAAAAGCACTTAGAATGCAACTTTATGAGGGATATGCAAATTCGGGTGAAATTACCCTTACTTTTAAAACAAACAAAAAACCCTCCACCCCAGGTCACCACCACCGCCGCCCACCCCACCACACCACCACCACCACCACCACGGCCGCCACCACCACCACCATCGCTAGCCGCCACCCCCATCGCTGGCCACCACCACCACCACCACCGGCGGTGGGGGTGGTGGCGGTGGTGGGGTGGTGGCCGGCGGTGGGGGTGGTGAGGGTGGAGGGGTTTTTTTTTATTTTTATTATTATTTAAAAGTAAGGGTAAAAGGGTAATTTCACCGAATTTGCATATCCCTCATAAGTCCTCGTACCTCTCGCCTTTTTACAAATTCAACAAGACTTTCAAGATTTTACAAATTTAGAAGATATTTATTTAAAATTTTCCCTAGAATATACTACTCGGCACCTTAGCGTGGAGAATTATATTAGGTGCACATCTCTTATGTGCACCTTATGTGCTTGTCCCTCTATAAGAGGGATGAGCACATTTATTTATTTTTATTTTATTTTTTATATATACTTATTTATTTAGATTTAAATTATTTATTTAAAATTTTCCCTAGAATATACTACTCGGCACCTTAGCGTGGAGAATTATTGATGGATCTTCAATATTTGATTAATTGCTAATGGAAACCTTAAAGTATTGTTTGTCATATATGATTGTCGGAGCCTTGGTCTATTATTAAAACCATCGAAGGTACTAGACTACTAGTATTTCATTATAGAATCCTATTCACCTAAATCTTCCTTAACCAATATATATATATAATTTCATTTTTTGCATATGAAATACCTAATATTGAGTTACAGTTAATACAAGTTAAAACAAGACAGGACAAAAACTATTTTTAAAGAAATTAAAATTTTTATTACTTCATTTTATTTATATGGGGAGAAGTAAATTCAAATTCTATATTTAATTCTCATTTTTATTTTATTATCAATAATATATTTTGATTTAATTATTTTAAGGATTAAAACAATTATTGTCCCCCAAGCTCTCTTGATCACTGCGAAATAAATGGATCCATAGGCCTGACATTTTGATAAATAGCTATGCTAAGCTTGATGACTCTATGTAGGGTACAGATCAGATAAATATTTGGAGAATAATAATTAATATATGAGATCAAGAGAAGTGGATGATAGAATGACTTGAATTAATCATACCTGATAAATCCCAATTTTAATATATTTTATCCCACATTATTCATTTATTTTGGAGACTATTTTAGGTTAATTTTGGTGCTATGTCAAGAAACATACTCTTTTAGTGCTTATCAAACCCATCAAAACTCAATTTTAAAACATCAACAATGTACTTGGGCAGGGCTTCTTCTATTTTTTCCAAATAACTTTTCCACTCTTCCTTTCCTCTGCCTTGAAGAAAAGAACCCAACATCACAAGGGCCAATGGATTTCCTTGACAATAATCCACTATAGATTCTGATAACTCCATATAATCGTTAAGTGGCTTATTTTGCTTGAATGCTTTCAAACTAAAGACGTGAAGGGCATAATGAAAATCCATTCTTGGAACAGAATATGTAGAAAATGCAGAACCATTATGAAGTACTTGCATGTCTCTTAATGTGATAATAATTCTACTACTTTTTCCAAACCAATGATACACTTCAGTCAAATCTTCAGCTGGTATTGAATTGTCCACATCATCAAGTATTAGAAGATTTTTTTTGCGTCCAAGCCTACTTCTCACAAAAGTGAATTTTATGTTGAAGACATTAATGTCCTCATCTTTTATTAATTCTTTGAGACATTCTTGTTGTAGCCTGTCAAACCCAATTTTTGCTAGTTGTTCTCTTACATTTTATATAATATCCTAAATATTGAACCTAGCAATTTGATATTTAGCTTGTGACAGGTAAATGACAAGGCCCGGTTCAGGGGATGTGATAAAATAGAAAAAGGGAAGATTAAGGAATATATGGAATTTTCATTAAATCCATGACAAGTAATATTTGTTTTAATGTGATTAGCTAAATTAGAAATTAATTAGAGAAAAATAGATTTTATCATATGATGACAAAGAGACATCTAGAACAAGGTCACATGTCTTCATATAAATTAAAGATTAATTAGATGGGACACATGTAGAGCCGGGAAATCGGGCCAGGCCCATCGGGCCGGCCCATTTAAGCCCTGGCCCTGTAGGGCTCGGGCTTGCAAATTAGGTCAGAAATTTGAAATTGGCCCTGTAGGGCCGGCCCTACAAGGCCACGGGCTTAATCGGGCCGGCCCTGCAGGGCTTAGGGCCGGCCCGTTAGGCCCTGTTACTGTAGCATTTTTTATTTTTTTGCTAGACTTATGTTTTAATTTAGATTATGCATTTTCAGGCCAAAAGTAAAAACTAAATTATACATTTACCATGCTGTTCTTTTTTTCTTTTCTTTTTTCCCAACTCCATTACTCTTTCTTCTTTCTAACCTAAAGCTGGTATCGCCGACCTCAGACTATTTAGAAAGTTTGTACAAACTATTTATCATTGGCTCAACATGTGCTTGTTCAGTGTTGTTGTCGACACTATTAATCTTCGGGCTAGACACAGAACAATTCATGTGTATGGCCTTATTGTTTATCTCTGGGCTGGAGTTGTGATTATTGTATTTATCACTATACTGATAGTGCTTTCTCTATTATGTGCGACGAGTGGTGTTATCCTTGAGAATATTATGGTCTCAAGGAATTTGATCAGGAATCATCTTTATATATGTGTTCCCATGAAAACAAATTTGGTAGTCGGGTGGATTGTCAAAGCTTCATTAGAAGTGTCTTGCTTTCTGGATTAGGTATATCGACCTCCATCATAGTTGCTAACCTTATTGGCGTTTCATTCCCTTTACCTGGACCTATGTTCTTGTTGGATCATAATGTTTGTATCTTCTAATTTGTTTGTTACTTTTCTGAAGTTTGGTCTGTCTTTTTATTTGTTTAGTTGTTTTTGTTACTAATTTCGGAGACATTGTGTCTTTATTTATTGCAATATAATTCATATCTTTGTTGGCAAAAAAAAAAAATCAAGAAAGAGGGAGGAAATTGAGGAATGTGCTTATTGTGTTTTAACAAAACAAACGATATTAACTAACTTAAACTAATATCATTAATCTACTCAAATTAGTTAATTAGGTTTGACATTAAATATCATAGGAGTATGTCGTTTTTACCATTATCAAATACTCATCATTTGGTCCTTTATGTATAAGTATATAACTGAGGAGTTGATATTGATACTAAATATAAGAGTTATTTTTTACATATTTATTATTTCCCCCCAAAATTAGCTCTATCGGCCAAATTAACTCACTTTTCTTTAACAACAATCAAATATCTATGAAATTGATTATAGTGATGAATAGTGGCATGCTTTTATATTTTGAGTTATCTAATGTTGCTTAGTTTAATGCTTCTTACGTTTTATGTGAGTCAATTATAGACAATGGTTTATTTTTTATTACGAATTAATGAATGTGTTTATTTGTTGGATGATTTGTATTGTTTAGATATTAATGTTGATAACATTTATTTGATAGATTATAACTTTAATGGTTGCAATTTACTAATTATATTTCTTTAAAAAAAACCAGAAGAAAAACAGTTAAAATTTGGAATAGTAATTTTAACCCCAAGCCCTGTAGGGCCCTGGCCCTGTAGGGCCAAGCCCTGTCGGACCCAAGCCCTGTAGGGTCAAGCCCTGTTGGGCCGGGCCGGCCCTGATTCTCAGCTCTAGACACATGTATACCCTTATCTAATAAGGATTAAAGGATAAGATGACTCTTCCAAGAGAGTCAAAAATCGTGGCTAAGTGAAGACAAAGGGAGAAAAATGACAAAGACACATGGAATAATACAAATTAAAGAGGAGAACACCTAAGTAACCAAGTGTTATCATAATATTTAAAGAAGATTATGATAAAGACACTTTGACATATGTGATTAAGGGTAAGCAAGGGATTTCAACCACAAGGCATATAATTGAAAGATATTTTGTGCCCAAAAGAAGACACGTGGCATGACCAAGGAGGGGAGAAGAGAAATCAAGATTTCTCTAGAAAAAGGAAGAGAAACCTAGAGAATTCAAAGAGATAATTACAAGAGTAAAATGGTAAAAATCCTAGGAGATATTTTGGGTGCCAAGACTTCTATTTAAAGAGAGCTTCACCCCTAATTTGGCAACTTGAAGGCACCACACACATGCTAGAAGAGAAGAAAAGAGTAGTGAACTTGAGAGATTAAGCAAGAAGAAGGAATACAAGGAAGATTGAATTAAGGTAAGCAAGTTATGAATTTTACTCTACTTGCTTCAAATTCATGTAGTTATGTCTAAGGTCTTAGTTAATACCCTTGTATGATATTATTGAAGTCCTAATCATCCTTGCAAAGGAGTTGAAAGAAGAGGTGGTGAAAGAAGGAAGGATTTAGAACAAGTAAGTCATCTCCCTAATCTCTTATCATTTTGTGAGAGATTTTGGCTAGTAGTTGGGAACATGATGATATGATTTTATTTTGGTAATTTTGATGGGTTTAAAGTGTTTAAAATGGAATTTTATATGAGGAAGTGTATAGAGAATGATTTTGGGAATATTAGGGTTAAGATATAAAGAAACACAAATTGAGAAGCTGAAAAATCAATAGGGGTATTTTTGTAAACTAGGAATGATCTGTGTGAATCTGGTCTTGGCAAGTATTTTTAGCCAAAAATAGACATGTCAATGGTCATGTAGATTTTTGGAACACCTCAATCGGAATTTTCTACAATTATTTATAAAGTTTTGAAGTTTGGTCAAATTTCTGGAATTTCCTAGACCCTACGCGAAAATAAATTATTAATGACCAATGAAGAGATACTCATTAATAAAAAGAATTAATGAGTTTCAAATGGTGAAAAAACCCTTCATACAAGTTATATAGTTACATATTTTTAAAGGAAAAATTATATGGATGATGACATCATTTTTATTGTATTACTTTAGGTCTATAATTCCTACTAAACTGCGGGGGATTGGTTATTCAACTGATCAGTTGTTTACAGGTAAGTAACCTTAATCTCATATGCTTTGTATGACTTTATATGTATGATTTACCATGATTGTGTATGCATTCAGTGTTATGTTTTCCAAGCCCTATGGTACCGGAACCCGCTATGTGCGACCCTTGGCATTGATGTGTGCCTTACTGAACAGCCTGTGTTATGCGCTATAAAGGCTGCTTATTCCGGTTTAGGCTTTATGCATCACTGTGTGTAACCTACTGAATGTTTATAGTTTGTTGTTTATGATTTTCTTACATATTCTGTATATACTCTAGATCTGAGATTAACGATTACTCTGGGATTCGCCTATGAATCCTAGGCTATTGTAAGAACACAAGTTCTAGGTCAGAGCAGGAGGAAAAAGGTAAAACTATGGAGCATGATTGAGGATCTTGTGGGGGTTGCTAGAGATGATTTTTTGTTTATTCCCTTTTATACCCGGATGATTGTATGCTACTTTTACTTGATTTTGGAATTTATTTAGGATGACTGTAAATTAACCCTTCAGAGAAATTTATTACTTTGAGATACTTATTTACGTTACCAGTATTATAATGTCCAAATTATTACATGCTCTGCTGCGTAGTAACTCTAATACATGTCTTTAACTAATAAGAAGGAAAAGGTCACACTATCACTACTACAAAATAGGGCTACGACATCCTATTGTTTTCACTTTTAACGTCTTATTTCCGCATGATGTCTATCAGGGGGCGTAGTAAGTCTTGACTTATGGTGTCCTATTATTTTTAGGACGTCATAAGTAAAATTTACGGCATTCTAAAATTATTTTAGGACGCCATAAGTGCCAAATTTAAAATATATATTTTATTTATATATATATATATATATATATATATATATATATTTTCTCTTAGACAAACCGTGAAGAAGAACAATAATGAAAATCAGTCAAAAGGAAGATCAAAACTCTTTTAACATCTCAGAGTAGAATGTTTGCATATGAGAATGACCATATACAACAATCGAATAGACATAGAAAATTGCAAACAAAATCTTGTAGCAATTTCAGGTAATCGCAAACAAAATCTCAGAAAATCGCAGATCATCTCAGTTAATCGCAAATAAACAAATAGCAATTTCACTCCAAAAAATCCTAGAAAATCGTAGATCTACACTCCGACAAAATCTCAAAAAATCACAGATCTACACTACAACAAAATCCCAGAAAATTGCAGATCTACACTCCAACAAAATCCTAGAAAAAAAAAACAGATCGAGAGATACGGATTCAGAGACAGATCTCACCCAAAGCTTCACACGCTAGACACAGATCGAGGGTGAGCTTCATATACTAGACATGGATCGAGCGAGATCGAGGGAGCATAGACCACCGGTGAAATTTTGGATCTGAAATTTCAAATCTGCACAACAGAGCTTCCATCAATAGAATATCTGATAAGGAGGAACACAAGCATAGATGGAGAGAACACAAGACCACCGGCGGAATTTTGGATCTGAAATTTCAGATCTACACGATAGAGCTTCCAGCGATAGAATATCTGATAAGGAGGAAGACGATAGTCATCCTCCATCACCTTCGCCATCATCGGAGGAGGCGCCATCGTCGAAGTAGCGAGGACGGCGGAGGAGGACTGTGGAGGATGGGTGGCGACAGCAGAGAGAAGAAGGTGAAGGTCTCAAAGCACGTTGGGCGAGAATGCAATGAAATGAGCAGGTATACGCGTGCAATGAAATGAGGAGAGAAGATGAAGGTGTCTGCTTTTTGGTCCTGTAAGAGAGAGCCTTTTGGCGTCTAACTTTTAAATTTAAACGCCAAAAGTGATGCTTTTTGGCGCCTGCTTTCATTTACCGCATTTTTTTCTTTTTCTTTTTAATCACTTTTGGCGTCTAAGTTTTATATTTAGACGCCAAAAGTGATGCTTTTGGCGTCTAAGTTTTTATTTAGATGCCAAAAGTGATGCTTTTATCCTCTAAATTTTAAATTTAGATATCAAAAGTCAACTTTTCTCACATATAATTACAAAAATGTCACCGCCTTTATTTTTTACTTCTTTTTTAAAAAATAGGACGCCAATTAGAGAAATAAAAGCTATATTTTATAGTAGTGTACCCGCCACCTGAAAAAGCAAGGCCGGTAGGGGTGTAATATTTTTGACAAAGGAGAAAGTTTCAAATTATGCTTTCAACTTGTGAAATACAAATCTAGCAAGAGTAGTCTTACCTATACCACTCATACCCCATATTCCCACAATACGAGCTTCACTCAATAGCTGTTCAACTTTTCAAATATGATGATCAATCCCAACTAATCCTTCAAAATGAAAGGACCGATTTGCTATTCAATTTGCTCAAAATATATTTGACAATCTTTTTAATGAGTTTGGATTCAGGCCTAACACAAATATATATTAAAAGAATGGTCATGTTTAATGCCCAAAGAAAGAAAATATAACTGAAGAATAAGTATAAGTTACCTGATATTTTTTGAATCCCACCCAAAAAGATTTGTTGATTGGATCAAAGCATTTTTCCACTCCTGCACTTTTTCTTGGTTGTGCTTAAATATTTGCCTAAGCTTTGCAAATCCATCTCCAAAACTTGCATTTTATTTGCGGACATTTGATGGATCTACATCGTAGAAAATAGGGATGACAACCCTTTGGTATTGATCCCTACATTTCATAATATGAACAAGCTCATCCATACACCATGTAGAAGAAGCATGATCTTTAATGATCAAAAATATCTCTGATTCCTCTATTGTTTTGAGAAGGGTTGAGATATGCTCTCCTGTGTGGAGCTTGTGATCTATAAAAGTTTGAAGATTTGCATCGAGAAGTAACTAGAGAAATTATCAAGTGTGTCTTCTCCTCTAAAGCTAAGAAATACGTCATACTTGGTTGCAGGAGAAGCAACAACAAGATTAGAAGGAGAAGAAACTGAGAGAAGGGAATCAGCAGCATCTTTACAACTACAGAGGGAAAGAAATCATGAATTAATAATGGACCATCAGCAAACTGAATAAAGAGAAATTGCTCTAGAAGATGTTACCTATCATCACAGAGTGAGCGTTCTTTTATACGCACCACATCATAACCTTCGAAAATATTCCCTTGTAGCATAGGTTTTAAGAAAAGGATCCGCCGATCAGAAATAAAAAAGACTCAGAATTCAACGAACAATTAGTACTCCTGATTCAATCTATTTTTCGAGAATTGTACAACATAAACATGGTAAATATAGTGTTCAGATCTCACGCGTTTGTGTTTCAGTAGATCTACGAGTGAAAGTAGACAAAGGCAAGCCAGATATTAAACACTGGAAGATGAAACTAACAGGATTTTTGCAGAATTTTGCGGGAAAACAGGAGATCGATGGGATGAAGCAAGTAGATAAAAGAATAGAAGATTTTTAGGTAGTACTGACCTCTGGGTCCGGAGGAATCAGAAGAAATTAAATAAGCTCACAAGGATAGAAAAAATGGGATCTTCAGACTTCAATTACTCCTGATCTTCAAAGACTTCAATGTCTCTGTTTCTCTTGTATTTCTTCGAAGCGAGCGTTTGCGCGTTGGTGTTGCCGTTTTTGCTTAACCCATGCCATGCATGACTTGGATTTACCAAAATATTCTTTTAGTTTTAGAGACCCAAACTTAATCCCACTAAATTAATTAGCTAAAATGATACTGTACTTCTTTTTTTTACCAACTCACCAAAATAATACAGTACAATATCTAATATAAAACTCAATTGCTATTTTTAGAGGTTAAAGAAACTAACTAAGTTAATTAATCACGGTATATATTATGTATCGTTTAATTATACACCACTATATACGTCAGACAAATTAGTTTAGTATAAAAAATAAAAATAAAAATACTTTAAAATAATTTATTTAGTTTATTTAATCTTAAAAAAATTAACTAAATCTTATATTAAGAAATGGATATAATATTGGTTAGGTAATTTATTGTCAAAAGAGTTTATTAGTAAGGACAATATATAAGTGTGAGAGGATATGTTTGTATTCAAAGTCAAGTTAGGCAGCATATGCATACAATTTTTTTTTTTAAAAAAAAAAATGGAAGTCTTCTTTTTTAATAAGCGTTCAATTTTATTTACAATGTGTCTGTTTGGATTCACTTAAATTTGAGCGTTAAAGGCAAAAAATGCGCGTATTTTTAAAAGCCAACGCTCACACACGGTTAAGGAAAAAGCCAACCGCTAATTGTTTGGATTACCTATCGTTGGCTTAACTTTAAGTCAAAAAAAAACTCAAAAAGTCAGTTAAGGAAAAAGCTCCAGAATCTAGCTTTTTTCAAAACGCTCTCAACTTTTTGATGTGGGCCTCGCCACTTCTACCACCATCAATCCAAACACAAATCATTATCTATATATAACCTGACTTTTTTTCTACCGAACTTTTTTTAAAGTCAGATAGTTTTTAAGCCACCACTCCTACCGCTAAACAGGCCCAATGACAATGAAGTACAATTACTTCTTTTTACTTCTTTATGTATGTATGTTTAAAGGTAAAGTGAGGGATGATAAAGAATAAAAAAACAATAATAAGAAGAAGAAGAAGAAAGATTAAATCTCGTAAGATTTTAAATTTCTTCCAGTTGAAAATAGAAGTTTCATTAAATTTTATGATGCTAAAGTTTCATAGAGGCTTGTTATTTTAGGTCGTTGACCCATATATAAACTTAATATCAACTCATACTGGGTTTTGTGAAGTAGGATCTTAACTCTTAACTGATTTAATGATCCCACTAATCTGATATAAAATTGTGTCACCCCATTAATATGTTCGTTGAACAACGTTTTGATACATACATACGTATATATTATGGTCTTATAATCCGTATATCACTACTTTAACACTTACACCTATAAAAGTTGGCCAAAAATAGAAAACAGAGAAATCAACGAAGCAATATATCACCCGCACCTGTGTAGTATTCTATGGCCAAAAGGGGGGGGGGGGGGGGGGGAAACAGAATAGTTTCATTAAATAAGGTAAATACTGAAAATTCGTTCTACTTTCCTTCCCTCCAAAAAAAAAAAACAGCTAGTCCCCAATCTTAAATTAAATTAACAGGTCTTATATTGAAAATCAGAGAAATATACTCCTAAGGATCGTGATTGAGAAGCAATGGAAGATGATTATATTAATCACTAGAACTCTCATTAATATTCTACTACCTCCGGATCCTAATTATAGAAATACTTTTGTAGTGCAAATTGCACTACAAAAGTACTCCTATAATTAGGACCGAAGGAATATTATTAGTGCTACAATCAGTTTCCTTACTCATCCCGAAGATGAGTAGGGAGACTTCTTTCTATCTGAACGATCAAGATTTAATTTTTATTACTTTTTATTTTTTTAAAAAAAATATTTTAATGGGTAGGGAATCTAAAATAAAAATAATCTCTCAAATAATTAATTTTTAAAAAATGATTTTTCAGTTAAAAACGACAATTGAAAAAATATTAATTTTGGACTGTCTAGATTAAATCAAGACGGTCCAGATTTAGAAGAGCTCTCCCCTTTAAATGACAATGATGAGTAGGAAAACTAGTTCCTGCTGTTTATGAGCAAAAAAAAAAAAAAAACTAGTTCCTGCTACTTATACGCCAGCAAACGAATCAGCTGCAGAGTTCCCCTTCTGGGACACGAAAGAAACTGAAAACCCAACATGTGATGACAACAAGTTCAGAATATCCTCCAACACAGTCCTGCAAGTACAGTCACCAAGATTGGCCTGGCCTTTCTGCATAGATTTCACTAGTGTTTGGCAGTTAGATTCAAAAATAACACTCGCATTGCCCAGATCATGTGCAATCACTAGAGCTCTCTTCATTGCAAGTGCTCAGTCATAAATGTTGATATTGATCTTACTTTGTCCACAAATGTCCACCTAAAACAACCTTGATAGTCCCGACAAATGATGCTAATTGCTGCTTTGTTAATATTTGCATTGTAAGCACCGTCAACATTGATTTTCAGAGCGTTAATTGGCAGTGGTTCCCAACATAATGAACTTCTGCTAACTTCTCTGGTCTGTTTTGAGCAAGCGTTTGAAGAGCTTATGGTAAAAAGAAGCTCGTGAAAATATCAGTAGAAAAAATCTCAATAGGAGGTGTTTGGGGTAGGTTTTGATCCACTGGGCTTCCACATCAAATTTGAAGCTACTTTTAACTCCTGAAAAAAAGCTCCAGTACGATGGGTGGGTAGCTGATCTTTTGCTTCTTTCTTTTTTCTTCTCAATTTCCCTCTTCTGAAAGAAATACTTTCTTTTTTTTTACTTTAATTTTTTTTCTTTTCTTCTGAAAACATAATTTGGGATTATACCTCCAAAACTTAAATCCTTCCATGTAAATTCTTTATTTTTCCTTTTTTTTCAATTTTAAATATAAATATAAATTTTTATCTTCAGTTATCACAATATATACAACTAATATTAATATATATAGTATTCAATAAGATTCATGCTTTTTTACTCAATTTTCATCCCAACTAACTTTTCAACCGCTAACCCAAACACGTTTCCGTTTGGAAAAAAGTCACTTCCACTTTCATCAATCCAAACACAAATCACATTTACAATCTGACTTTTTTCCTATCTTACTTCTGTAAAAGTCAGATAGAAAATAAATCACTCCTCCTACCATTCTCCCACTACTAACCCAAACGGGTACAATAGTTCAAATAAAGTTCCCTATCCTGGGGAAGGATTTGATAGTTCACTATCCTGGGGACAGATTTGATCTTCCATGTTTGTGTCCAAACATCCCTGCTAATCACAAGCGATGTAGTTCCTCTAGTAACATTGCTATTCCTGCTACTTGAGAGAAGATTGTACCCTCTTTTCACTGTGTATTGTCCATTAGTCACAAGTACCTAGGCTAATTTGTCTGCCTTCAGCACCATAGGTAAAGGGGGTTTCTCTAATTGCTGCAATAACTTCTTCCTTCACAAGATTATTGAGAGAAGTCAAATCCCATTGTCTGGTGTCATTATTAATAAGGTTGGAGACCATGTCATCAGATTCATGAGGAGAAGCATCATGTGAAACAATTCTGTGAGATGAAATGTAAGGGATCCAACTATCTTTCCAAATTTAGGCTGACCTTCCATCCCCTATATGACAGCAGACATCATTTTTAATCAATTCCTTGCCATCCAAAATAAAGACCAGCACCACATGGTAAGCTTCTTACATTCATTGGTAGTCACATTGAACAAATATAGGCCAACTTTTTGTGGATCATCTTCCATTTCACATTCAATTTGATTACCAAGTTCAGGAAATCCATAAGCAACGCAGACAATTTGACCATTCCAAATGGTCTTAGGTTTTAACCGTATACTTCTTACTCGAACTCCATCTCTCTCCATTTGTGATCAATTATAGCAAGCTTATTCTCATACAAAGCAGGACTACATGAATAACTGAATAAATCAGGCAATGGTATCACTTAATCACTTCCAATGCTATGTCAAATGAAATTGTCACATTAATACCAATACGCCTTTCCTCTCCAACTTGTTGGAACCCATACCAAAACATAACTCCATTAACAGTGATAGCATCAGTAAGAGGACCTACACGACCCTCTGAATTCTCAAATTCTATGTCTTTCCATGATCTTGTGCTTAATAAACACACTTCCACTTTACAAATTGTACGAGTGACATATATTTTCACTATTTTGTAATCATTAATAATAGGACTGTACCCAAATCCTAAACAACACTCACCTGGAAAATCATCCATAGTTATGGGCAACTTTCTAACTTCTCTAGTGGCCGGATTCCAGAATAATGAATGTCCATGATAATTGAAGGACATAACAAGCCATTACTGGAACCAATGATCCGCCAACCAAGGAATCGATCAAAGGTGAGTTCTCAACTTCATGGAATTGCATCTTACCACTGAGCAAACACAAGAGCAAATTATCACTTCTATGAACCTGCTGGAAAAGAAGAGAAGGGTTTTGATGGTGGAGATGTTGAGCTACGAAGTACGGACACGGCGAAAATTTTCAATTCTACGTATCGGACACGCGTCCCGGACGGATACGTGAAATAGCGAATCGGAATGGTCAACAAATTAGGATACGGTAGAATGGCAGTTCTGTAAATTATTAAAACATGAAGGGCGTTTTGAACTGAGAATTTTGACAACAAATGAACAAATACCTCCCAAATCGATCCCGTCTGATGTCGCCTCCCTCCGTCGCACTCCCAAATCGCTCCAACATTGTTGTCTATGAAGCACGGACACGGTGAAAATTTTCAGTTCTGCGTATCGAACACGAGTCCCGGACGGATATTCAATTCTACGTATCGGACACGTCTCCGGACGGATACGCGTCCGATACGCGAAATGGCGAATCGGAATGGTCAACAACTTAGGATACGGTCAAATCGCAGTTCTGTAAATTGTTAAGAAATGAAGGGCGTTTTTGAACTGAGAATTTTGACAACAAATACCTCCCATTCCCAAATCGATCCCATCTGATGTTGCCTCCCTCCGTCGCTCCCAAATCGCTCCAACATTGTTGGGCTATGAAGGATGAGCTCTTGATGAGATATCTCCAACGTTCGCACACACATTGGAATCGGATTATCAATTTTACAGGAAGTCGTCGGAGAATGTTCGTGATGATCTCTTGGGGAAGAAATGGGGTATCAGATTCCATTAACATCTGCTTCGAACAGATCAGTGGGAGGAAAGCAGAATAAATCAGAGGCTGAGAGTTAAACTGACATTCCTGTCTTTTTATCGATCAACCAGACTTGCAGAAGACGTTTGTCGAATTCAAACTTCAGAAAACACATTTTAAGGAAAGTTGTCGCAATCAACAAGGAAATGGAGACTTGCTGAAGAAGATAGCTTTTATAAATTTACAATTAGAAAGTCAAATGTTTCTGACTTTGTCATTTTTTTCCCTACTAATTATAAAACTAAGTTGACTTTTTAGAGAGATCTAGGAAGAGTATTTTTATTTTTATTTTTTTTCTCTAAGATAATTAATTTGACTAATAAAATAATATATAATCTAAGGATACACCAATATATTATATGATTAGCTAACTTATTTAACTTCATTAACCACCTAAAAAAACATTTTTATTGTGAATGTAGGGCAGAGAAAGTCTATAATTTAATTTGCAATTTGAACTCTATAATTTGCTGTTTATTTTGTCATCCATGTAATTTTACCAGATGTTTAATCACGCCTAAATAAATATTTTTGAGAAAACTAATTTGCTAGAGTGGTCATTACACTTCCTCAATCATAATCCTTAGTCTTTATGTTTAAAATTTATTAAGTACTATATTTTTTTGCCGACTCAAAATTTATTGATTATAACCGATATTGTTAGTTCTCAGTTGTTTTGATGATAACTAGATTGAACATAGAAGGAAACAAACACAGATTTTTGAAAATCCCGTGATATTAGAAAAACTCATATCTGTCAGAAAACCTCGAGGCAACCCTGTCGCCTCGAGTCAAATATCTTTCTGAAAACGAATGTAGACTCTGCAAATAACTCGAGGTTCAGATAAACGCACCTCGAGTTAGCTACCTCGAGGTAAACCATTACCCACCTCGAGTTAACTCTGTCCAAAATGAAGTTAAAAGAAATCAATTAACCTCGAGTCTATAGATCATCTACCTCGAGTTCCAAACCTCGAGTTTGAACCTCGAGTTAGATCTTGTTAAGAGAAAATCCACTCAAAGGAATTTACTTCGAGGGTGATGAATTTTCACCTCGAGTTTTAAACCTTGAGTTTACATTCCTTCAACCTCGAGTCTGATAGAGTATCAATATATCCTAAATGAGTGACAAACCTCGAGGTTGCAATAATCGTACCTCGAGTTAGGTGACTCGAGGTAAATAAGATTGAACCTCGAGTCAATATCTCGTCTGGATAACTCTGTTTAAATAATTCCAATTGATTAACTCGAGGCTGCAAGAATGTTACCTCGAGGCAATCGAAATCTAAAATTTTAAATCAACCATTTTAAAATGTGATTTCATAGATTATCATCAGTAGTCTTCATATGATTCTTTGTACACTCCTAATCTATCTTGACCAGTTTGCTAAGTGAGTTTCGATGATTAGAACGAGCCATAATTCAAAATCGTTGAGTAAAGCAACATCTGTCAGAAGCATTAAATGCAAAGTAGAGACATTCACCACTTTGGCAAGAAAGCGTCTGAACAAGCAAAAAGCATTCCGGCCATACCTTATACCATGTTCAGAATGTGTCTCAACGGACAATTTGAATAAGGAATGTCAACGAAGAATAAACGGTCGAATGTCGAAGCGTACGAGGAAACAGAGCAAGTGTTTTACAACGGATATATTGATTACTCACAACGGCTTATTAATCCCTCTCAACGGTCATCAATGCTGCCAACTTATAAATAGAAGAAGCATTCAAGTCCCCAACTACCAAAAACGATGTGCATTCAATTAGCAATTAAGAGCATTTACTGTTTCAACATACAGAGAGATTATCTTCGGATATATTAAGCTTCAGTGATCATTATTCTACTCTTTTAGAGAGTTTCTCATTGATTATCTTTTTCGTAAGAATCTCAAAGTATTGGGACTTTGAGATTGGGATACTTGATTACAACTTGTAAGGGGGAGCAAGTTCTAGAGAGAGAATTGCTTCGAGAGTTACAGAGTGTGTAATCAGTTGAAGTTAGTGAAAAACCCAGAGAGTCTGGGACTGGACGTAGGTGAAGAATTTAGACCGAACCAGGATAAAGTCATTGTGTTTCAATCTCACTTATCCCTACTCTGTTTCATATTCGGTTAAACAGAGTATTCTTGCGAAAAAATTTATATCCCCAATTCACCCCCCCCCTCTTGGTGATATTCCTTCTTTCAATGAATGCTGATTAAACATAAACAAGTTCCAATAAAATACAAAATAAAACAACAAAATTTTTAAATAAAATTATGTAATAAATTTTTTTCAAAATTAAGTTGAGTGAGTTATTTATGATAACTATGTGTAGATTTTTTCAAAAAATAATTTAGTCATTACTTTCACAAATGAAAACGCTCATTAACATATACCACTTTCAAGGATTGTTCAAAAATATTTGTAAATTTGGGGGCAAAGTAAATTAAATATTTTTAAGTAAAAGGCTCTACTTAGTCAACTGTCAATAAAATTTAAAACTTCCAACCCACATCCTTTAGAATATGGAAGATTTTGGCATTTGAACCCACAGAAAAAAAAATGTTTAAGATTTTATTTTTATATCAGTTAAAACCATGGTTTGTGAACCCGGACCGGACCGGCCGGTTCGGACCGGAAACCGGCCAACCGACCGGAAAGCCGGTCCAGTTTAGGGGAGAAACGGGTTGACTCGGTGACTCCGAGTCAACCCGTCAACTCGGCCTAAACCGGCCGAGTTGAAATGGGTCGCGAGTTGGGGACCTTGCCGGAAACTGGGAAAAGAGCAAGGTTCTTAAACCCGGACCGGTCACTAAACCGGTCGGGGTACTGGGTTAAGGGTCAGTGGGTTAGACCGGAGCAAGGTTCTGAAACCCGGACCGGTCACTGAACCGGTCGGGGTCTTCGGGTTAAGGGTTAGTGGGTCGGCCGGAGTCAACCAGGCCTAGACCGGTGAGGTATAAAAAAATAGAAAATAATTAATTTCTTATCATACCAACCTAAATTTGACATACTATATATCATTTTAATATTTTGGATCAGTGGCAAATAATCATATACTCCAATACTTGTGACATATTCAGATATTCTTAACAATTTTCTTTACAACTTACATTTGACATCCACTAAGCGGAGAGCCAGCCAACCGAAAACAGAGAAACCACAATAGCTTCGGGAAAACCAAAAACGAATCCAAATCAAATCCATATGACATCAAAAAGTGAAAAAACAAATTGAGGGAGAAATATTAAAAAAAAAAAAAAAAGTGAAGGAGATTAATTTTTAAAAAAAAAAAACGGTCTGACCCAGTGACCCGTCCGGGTCACCCCGGGTTCACTGGGTCAGTCCGGTTTTGCACCAAACCAGACCGGTTTCACGGCCGGTTGGCCAGTTCCCGGTCTGAACCGGCCGGTCCGGTCCAGTTTCACAAACCATGGACCGGAGTCAAACCGGGACCAAACCGATGAGAAATTAAATTTTTTTTTAACCTCACATCCTCTTTTTTTATGTTTAAAAAATGGAACCTCCTCCCTCTGCCAACCAACCAATGCGCCAGACCCCAATCTCAACTCAAATAATAAATATGACGTGACCCATCAGTGATTTTGTGGGTTTTTTTATTTAACTTTTCTCACTCATCAATGTCTTCAATCAGTTTTAGATGGGTGAGAAATTGCCACATAGCAAGTTTTTCAAACCCATAAGCTTCTTGATCCGAACAAAAGGAAAGACATTGTATACTGCGATTTTCTGCTGCATAGTGCAAGGCTCTTTCAGTATGCTCTTTCAATATTTGTTCTTAGTTTATATGTCTCATCTCTCTCTCTCACACGAACACCATCGACACACCTTCAAACTTCATTTTCATTTTTAGATCCATCTCTTCCACCATCTTCACCACTGCAAATCTCTCTCTTTCATGCTTGACTCCTTCTCGTTCTCCTTCCCTCCACAGATCTCCCAACGTTGCTCCTCCTTCGGCCTCCACTTGCTCTTTTCTCGCCGTCGGTGAAACTCGCCTCCAGCACTACCGTATGCCAACAATCTCTCCTCCTTCTCTTGTTCAGTTTTTTTTTTAATCTTCTTGATTCTGACTCAGCAAACTCGGCCGGTTCAAGCCGAGTTGACCCCGGGTCAACTCGTGACTCCGGTTTAACACCTAACTCGGACCGGTTTCCCAGCCGGTTCGCCGGTTTCCGGTCTGAACCGGCCGGTCCGGTCCGGGTTTCAAAACCATGGAAAAGAAGAAGATGAACGACAGAAAGCGATGGAAATCTTGAGAGCGCCGGTGAGTCGCACGAAAGGGCAAGGATCCATGGAGGCAAGGAAACACAATGAAGAAGGAAGGTTAGGAAAGGTAGAGATAAGAGATCCAGTGGAGCAGAAGTTCGCAGGCGAAGAAGGAAGGTGAAAGAGGGTTAGCTTCATTGAATATTGAAATTTGAGAGAGTGAGGATTGATAAAACGAGGGAGGGACGTTGGAGATGGATACAGCTAAGCCTATGGTTTGAAAAAGCATCTACCTAAACCTATAGACTAATAGATTAATGATGTCATATTAGTAGGTTAGTACAAGTGCTACAGAAGGCTTCTTCAGTAAAAGTTGGACAATGAGAAATGTCATTTACTTTTATAAGTAATATATTTATAAAATAATTTATTTATTAAACAAGTACCCATATAATCACATCACATCCTCTCACATTTTAATTATAAAATATTTTTTATTATTAAAATATGAATATTTTATCTATTTCAATTAAATTATTTTTTAATTAATACCGGTCTGACCCCGGTCTGACCCACTACCCCAACCGGTTCAGTGACCGGTCCGAGTTTCAGAACTTGGTTAAAACTTTAGAATGCATTCAATTGTTCGTTCAACACTTCAACCCCACAGTGAAACAAGGAGATGTGTTATGTTCAAGGGAAAATTTCAGTCAATCCCTATTATAGCCATTTTATTTTGGGAAAATCTCTCTTAAGACCCAAGTAACTAAAATATTGTCAAAAAATACCTAAAAAAAAGTCACATGTCAAAAAAGGCCCTAGGACTTTTTCTGATATTATTTCAGAACGTTAACAACTATATCAATACAACATTAATAATTAAATCAGTATAAGTTAACAACTATATCTTAACAACTAAATCAGTACATGTTAACAACTATATCAGTACAACGTTTTTTGAAATAATTCTAAAAAATGCCATAGAGCATTTTCTGACATTTGACTTTTCTTTAGGCCTTTTTTTACAATATTTTGGTAACTTGGACCTTGAGGGGGATTTTCCCTTTATTTTAGTCAACTCTAAAGGATTTTGATCTTTCTTTGCACCCATACACCAAAATGCAATTAAGTTTGGTAAATGAAAAGACCATTATGCGTTTACTTTATTTTTCAAAAAAAAAAAAGTTTAATTGTCATCAAATCTTTGGCGACCGGTCACAGGTAGTTGCCCCGCTATAGCAGCTCCGACAGTTGGCCATCAAAGCTCCAACATCGGCCAGCAAAAATTAATTTGTTTTATTCATATGTGTATTCGACTTGTTCATAAAGAGTTACACACTTATAAATAAGACTTATTCACTTGATATTGTTCATATGTTTATTCACTTGTTCATAAGGAGTTTGCCCCTTGCAAATGGAACTTAAAGAAACATAGGATTGTGAACAAATCTTATTTAAAAGTGCCCAACTCCTCATAAATAAGTGGAATAAACATATGAATAACACAAACTAATAATTTAACAAGAAAATATAGGATCATAAACAAGTCACATTTGCTATAAACAAATCCCAAATATGTTTCCATGTTAACCAATTAATTTGTGTTATTCATATGTTTATTCTACTTATTCATTAGGAATTGGACACTTGAAAATAAGAATAATTCAGGATCCTATGTTTTTTTGTTAACCAATTAAATTGTGTTATTCATATATTTATTCCACTTGTTTATTAAGAGTTAGACACTTAGAAATGAGACTAATTCATGATCCTATGTTTCTTTGTTAACCAATTAATTTGTTTTTGTTCATATGTTTATTCCAAATATTCATGAGTTAGACACCTGTAAATGGGACTTGTTCATGGTCAACACAAATTGACCAAGTAAGAGAAATATATAAACAACACAAATTGAACAAATCTCATTTACAAGGGTACAACTCTTCATGAACATAAGTATACAAACAACACCAAACTAATTTACAGTGAACAAAGCTCCGCCTGACATGGTTGCCAATAACAATCGTCAGAACTTTGACAATGATTGAACCTTTTTTAAAAATTAATAAAATAAAGACATTTTTTTTAACCATGAAGCCTAGCATAGTCAACATTTAGCTGGTTTTCTTAACCAACTAATCAAAGGTTCAACCCCTAAGAGTGTGTATGAAGAGGATCTTGTGGCTATCACTTAAGCCCCTTTGTAAAGCTTATGAGAGAGGATTAGTCACTACTACTGCAGTGGATAAAAAATTAAAAAAAAAAAAAAAAAAAAAAAAAAAAACCATTCCGGTTGTTTGGTTGCAGTGAAATTTTCCCCATACTTAAGGTGGACGTATCAAAAGTATAAGTCTTAGCTTAAGAGAATAAAGAGTATACTATGTTCCACACGCACCAAAAGAACAGAAGGGACAAAACCTGAGCTTTCCAATCGAGAGGGAACAACTAAAAAGATCACGAAAAAGAATGTATTGAAGAAACCAAATTAGCACACTTTGCAACTATGTTAAAACGTCACGACCATAATTATGGGGACCTCGTGGTACAGGGCAGCAGCCAGTCAAGGTCTGTTTTTTTTTTGGAAGACCAAATAATGATAACATTTTTAGATTATTAATTCATAAAACTGCCTCGGATTGGCTACTTTTCAAACTCACATCAAAGGCCCTGAAAAACCAGGAGGTAACTTGTGATTAGTAACCGTTGTGCCATAGTTGCTGATGAGATTGCTTGGAAGGTTGAGGTACTTGAGAAACACCAGCAAGTGATGATTCCCTTGCATTTTGCTGTTGCTGTTGCTGCTGCTGGAGGTGGTGGTGTTCCAGAGAAATGCCTGTCTGAGAATAGAAATTTGGATACCCAGGAGGTCCGAAATGCTGGGATGGCTGCTGTTGCTGCTGCTGGTTTTGGCGGAATCCGCCAGATTGCTGATTTTGTCCCTGGAAGCTGTAATATGTGCTTCCTGGAACTGCAGACATCGTCCGGGAGGCAGGTCCATGAACCCACATAGGAGAATTCTCATTCTAGAGGAACAAACAACAAAACCCATTAAGATTCACATCAAGGCAAGATAAAACACCAAAATTCCAAGCCCCGTTAAATAAATTTAGTATACTAAACTTTTGGTGATATAACCTTTCAATAAAATAATTTAAAGTTTGAAAATCTCATTTCAATCCTACAAAAAGAGTACTTGATCTCTAATATGGCACTCAAATTTAGTTCATTGAGATAATTGATGAGGCTTAATGTAGAACAATCGTCATCATTTAAGAACCCAGCAGTCACTGAAAAACATGACATGACATATACCAGTCATCACTTGTCACAGCATCTGATAGCCATCATGACATGTTTTCAGTAATAACCGGGCATTTGATAGCCATATCAGCTTTGTGTCGGCTTGCCATTCATATCTATTAAAATAAGCTTCTCATGAGGATGCAATTGATAGCCAAATTAGCAATAACGGAAAACAATTAATAGTAGAGTATTTTGAGGCGTAGCTCTTGGTACCTGCTGTAGGGAAATCATATGATTGTTGTCCTTAAACTGAGAGTTTATAACGTCTTCATAGCCAATGGTTGTGCCAGCAGGGGCAGCAGGTGGATTCAGATGAAAGTTTCCTCCGGGAATGCTGGTTGAACTCCCAAAACCATATCCAGAAGCAACTACAGCAGATTGGGGCAAGCTGCTGGCAGAAACACTGTTTTTATATTGAGGAAGAGCAGCTGCCAGTGACTGGTGGTATGTGCTATTTCCAGGAAAAGCCTGCTGAAAAGCCGACGGCATATAGGTATAGCTTTGAGGCAAGAACGGATAGCTAATCATATTAGCAAAATGCCCTAAAGGAACACTTGGTTGAGAATATGGATTCACGGCCATGTGTTGAGGAAGTGAAGGACCAGTAGCAACGTTGGCACCAGGCAGAGTTTGTGGATTTGGTTGAGGTGTAGAAATGCTGCTTGCTCTTAACGCCTGCATAGACAGAAAATGATCAAATTACTGTATTACACAGATTTCCCTCAATATGATTCATTATACACATGTAACGAGCAGCATCGTCTATCAGTATATCAAAAATTCAGTAGGTAACTCATTGAATACAAAGAAACTATGATATTATATTTACACAGAATACAAACTTCGGTATTACTTTTAAAGTTTAAACAATAAATTTTTACAAAAGACCCACGGAGCTCTTACATTGCCGCTGAACTGACCAATGATCATTAATCATTCAGTTCAAATTAAGAAATGCCATATATTATTTTTTCTAGTTTTAACCACCTAACATGAACACCAGGAGCTGCACCAGTATATCTTCTAATAGCTTCAGTTGACCACCAATGTGGGCAACAGAAGTCATATCAGATATTGGGGAATAACTAAACAGTAAACAGGGTTTATTTCTTTTATGAAGGCCTTCACGTGTCACCCAATAACCAATTTTTTATCTTCACATAATGCTTCCATCTAGAACCTTTTTCTTCTTGTCAGAGTTCTATTGTCTCTCGGAATTTCCAATTACTAAGGAATAAGGATTGGGTGAAAAAGGTTCAGGACTTTTACTACCCTTCTACTTGACCTAGATTCTGACCATACATTTTTCCTTCAATGCAGATAGGTGAACTTGGTCTCTGATAGAACCCAGCTTAATAATAGCAGCCAAATGCAGAAATAAAGGACAGCAGAAACAATAAGTGGGGAAAATCCTTAGGTTTTAATATTAATACTTCAAAATACCAAATCAGTATTGCAATAAAATCCACTTATTCTAGCCAAAACCCTATTCCCCTGTTACACCCAGAAATCTCTTAAGACACAAGCAAATACTAAAACTCATAACACTCAAGATTAGAACATAAACATTGGCATTCGAGAGGCCAGTCTCTCCCCACCACATTCAAAAATACAAAAAATATGGTCTCATAGATTTTGGCATTCGAGAGGCATCTTTCTAATACAGCTACTTTTATAAGCAGATAAAAACAGCAGTCACGTAGATTTGGTGAAATTTGCAATCCCTTATTAGATGGGGTAATATTGCCAGCCAGATTTACTAAAATACCAATAGAGCAAGGGTAAAAGTGCACCTCAGACATGGATATGGTGGGACCACCAACTGAAGAAGCAATGTTGCTATATTTTGCAGACATTGATTGTGTTGCAGGGAAAGGTGAGTAAGGGATATCCTCCCTTACTGTTTGAACAGTTGAAGCCAATAAAGCACTGGGCAAAGAATTTGTATAACCCTGCCATATAATGAACACTAAAACTTAGATGAAGGTACCAGCGTTGATAGATACTGAGAGAGAAGAAATGATTTAAAAAACTACATAAATTAATTTGTATTGCTATAAGTTGCATATGAAAATGGGCATATCATCACATCATAGTTTAATGGGAGGAAACAACCTATGTTGCACTGACACAAGACACGAGATACGACATGACTCGACACTCCGACATGTTAATCCTAAAAAAATTTAAATTTCAACACGTTAGAACAAGTTTTGATATTAAATATATATATTATAATTTACATTCAAGTTCAATATTCTGTAAAATCCTAGCTTCCAACTTTGGCTCATCGTAGATTTGGCTTCATCATAAAAGCCATGCCTCTTTTTAAAAGAAAATACAAAAGGAAAATTCATCATCAATTCAATAATATTCAAAGCCACACATATTCTTTTAAAAAAAAAAAAGTGTTGAGGAGTGTCGGACGGTGTTGGAGTGTCCGTGCTTCATAGGAAACAACCATATAAACAAATATAGGAAAGGTAAGGTCCAATGCATACAAGTTTATAAAGTAAAGCAACTCAAGAGACAAATTTATATGCACATAATAGAGGGTGTATCAAGCGAGAGGTGTAAATTATTACCATAAGATCACAAAAAATTGTTCTAGACTAATACCAAATTATAAATGTGAAATTCGATGAAAATATTAAGTGAACATTTATGAAGATTTTTGCATTAATCTTGAACAAATGTCTAATGGTAATTAGCTGCTCCTCTAAACCCCCACCTGAAATCACTCCCCCATCATTAGATAACCAAATCGTGTTCACAGAAAACCAGAATCAAGAACTAGTGATTGAACATGTTCAACATTACATATTTAAGAATCTACAACTATGTATTACCATTACACTTGAAAAGGGTGCAAGGTTCTGCATCTGAGAATTTGCCTGTGAATGAGAATGCGAGACATCTAGTTGTTGGCTATTATCATAAGTAAACCCATGTGAAGACGAAGGGAATGAATATTGATTCCCCTGCACAGCTTCAGGCAGGGATTCTGGTTTTAAGACTTCTGGTTGTGAAATGGAGGGAGAACCATAAGACCCAGCATTGACATCAGTCCTTTGAACCAAGTTTCCATCAGAGGTACTAGTGAGATGTTCATCCTCATAATAGTCAGAATTCCTGCATAAAAAATATGACACAATTATGAATGACCATAAAATTGAGCACCATATATAATCAAATACAAAATTACCTAGAATCTGAGGGACCAATTGTTGCAACATCAGTAGCTGCAGATGTCTCCTCTGAGTTGCTTTTCACAGGCCTAGATGCATATGCCCCAGAAGAAGAAAAGGCAGCATTTGTTCCAGATCCAAAACTTCCGAAGCTCAAATTCAAGCATTCCGGATTATGGAGTTGCAGGTGATCTGGAATGACAACAGAATCATCTTCCTCCTCTGGTTCTTCCACCTGATCATCTTTCTGTAAATTTAGTTGCTCCAAGTGTGCAGACATTGAAGAAACAGCATCTTCTGCTGAAAGAAGTTAAAAGTGAAGCTGAGAGGCCACAAACAGGCATGATGTAACATTTAATGACAAAGGTGGGAGACAAATTTGCACAACAGCAGATAAGTTTGAGGCATCGTGGTAGGTAACCTTCATTATTATTGAAAGGATGTCTGTGAGGTTGGTAATGATTGTTATCCTCGTACAAGCTATCATCAAAAACAGAAGCACCTCCAGCATTATCCTTGGTTATACTTTTAGTAATAGAAGCAGGTCCAACATTGTCTACAGTCTCAACAGGAGCATCTTCGGCTAAACGTTCTTCTAGATGGGACCTTTGTTGCCGATTAGCTTCATCCAAGTTAGTTGAGATTTCATAGTACTCAGAATTTGGAAGCACACCAGCGATAGAGGAAGCACTAGCACCTGATTGGGGCTCAATAGAAGGCCATTCATCATTCTGACAAAAATCATGGCTAATAGGAAAGCCTTGGTCAGCATTTGCCTCTGACACATGCAATGAGTGCGGACTCTGACGTGATGCAGATGGAGGTACCCAAACGTTGTGATGGTCATTGCTGTTAATGGAAGGGCTAGGAGCAGAAGCTTTAGCCTGTGGCCTACCCTTCTTGACAATATCAGCCATTGATACTTGACCTGGGACCCCTATCCATGCAGATTGTAATCCCCCATGTTGTGATGATGAAGATAGCCCATCATCCACTAATACTTCAGTTGCCGCAGAATCACTGCAAAAAAAAAAAAATTATACATGAATCATGTGACCTCTAGCTTGGCAACACATTAACACCAAAGTGTTGAGTCTAAGCACTTGTAGGAACAATCGAAGTAGGCAGATAAACAATGATCACATGGAAGTAGCTAAACAAAAAATACAAATAACTCGACAAATAATTCAGGACTTGTGAATATTTATTTTATATAATTTTGCTTCTAGTAAAATAGAGGAACTAAATGTTACATTAAGAGGGGAAAAAATCAAAATCCTGACAACCCCAACTTGACCAATCTCTTCCACGATAGTCATTTTCCAAAAACTCCGGATAAACCAGAAAGTACACTACTGTATCAGGATTGAGAATATAACCCAAACGTAATCCAAAGAATAAATGGTAGAAAACGCACCAGGAGTTGGAAAATGAGAACAAAATATAATTCAATACAAAGAAATAAACATGCTTTGTACCTAATTAAAGCTGGATGCTTTAACACGGACAAACCAATTCCAACATCAGTAAATAAGAAATAAATATTCCTAAAATTTAAAATATATTGTATAAAGAAAACAAGACAAATAATCATTCATGTAACCAAGATGGCTGAGAGAAAAATAAAACAGACCTGCCACTTTAGGACGGACTTAAATAATATCATGTATTTCTAATTCTAGAGCTGTAAATTATAAGTAACATGAGAGATAAAGAAATATCAAAATTCTGACCAGTCCATTTTTAGTAAGATTCAGATGGAATCCCCTACCAGAAAGTCACAAGTAATTCATGTGAAATGAGTTTCCCTGGCTACCTTAGGTCTTCATTAGATTCCTTGCAAGATATTAAATATTCTTAAAACTCGACAGGTGCATACATGTTAAAAGTAGAATCATCAAGAGATAGACAGAATGGATGGACAAGAATATAATAACAAGCGGAGAAGAGAATACTAGTTAAACAACCAAATTGAAAATGGTTAGTAAAATGAACACGCCCCCCTCCCCACCCCGGGCATACATGCACACACACAAATGAATTAGAGTGTATGGATATAAAGGAAACAAAACCTGTGGGATGGCAATTGCCAGTTCACATTATTCCCCAAGAAGCCAGAAGAAGATGTAGGACCTCCGGGAGCATTTACTCCATTTTCCTTCTTGTACACAGGCCTTCCCTGCAGGAGACCAGAATCTGATCCCCAAAAGAGAAAACTTTTTTAAAAGAAAAGTATTTGCAGATTAAATACTTTTTTCAATTTACCAGAAATATCAAATTAAGAGCATATAAGACAGTGGTAGGGGGGAAACTATCGTACACATACCAGTACCACTGCTATTGAATTGATTTGTGCCAGCACGCCCAGCATAACGATCTGTGCCAGCCCTACCACCATGACTAGATGAGTAATTTGTTGCACGAGACCTGGAATCAGGTACGTCCTTATGCTGATGCAACAACAGAAACAGGTAAAATAATCACATCATATGGAAAAATAGAAGTGTTAACCAAATGGATAATTAAGAACTAAGAAATTTATCACCACTATGGAAAAAAAGGCATATTATTAATGCTATCACCCAAACAATACATGAAACTAAACACCATAAATGTATGTATAGTGAGATTTATTTTGAAGTTCACCATTCAACTTCCGTTTTTTTTTTCACAATAAATTGACCAGGGGACACGGACAGGTTTATACCTATTATAACATAAGGTAGATTGTTCAAAAAAAGATAAGGTAGACACTTATTATGCAATATATACACCCCACGACTCAAGTCATGGAACAAATTCAATATATACGGAAAATACTCGTTCATCAAATATAAACTCCACTCTGAAGAGTAGTGGAGGACAAACATAATGCAAGTTTCAATATAGACACACCTCTTTTTTCTTTTCCCGTTTGCTTTTCACCTCATGAAAAGGATCTGCACAATTAATAAGCTGAAATTAGAAACAAATTTCAACATCTACCTCCTTCACGCATGCAATATCTCACCATTCTTCTGAGTTCTGACCACCATATCACTAATGTATTATGTACAAAATCAACATCAGAAGTTCATGGAAATGAAAAGGAAACCTACGTTGCATCTACTGTAAAGAGATTAAATAAGAGCTCTAAAACAATATATGTGCTAAGTGAATTTGTTCCTTGGAGTGATTTGTAGGAGGATAGCAAAATCTATAGGTTCTTCTGCAACGATACAGTTAATGCAATAATAGCGAATGAACAGACTTGAAGCAAAGATTTATTCATACCACTACGCGCGCTACTAAAATCAAAAGCCTGTGTTATGGAAACTTAAACTTCAGAAAGCAGACTTCTTTTTTTATTTTTCAAACTTAAATCCATACCTAATAAAAACTAGTTAAAGATAAAGCCATACAAGTGAGTTGCACAACATTAGTAGTCAATGTTACCCGGAAGATGAGACACCGCAAGAACTACTAATACTAGTTTCCTTCCAAGTCCATATGAAAACCAAACAACTACGCAGCAAACAAGAACTTAACTATCTTTCCAAAAAAAAAAAATTGTTTCAACACACTAAAAAACGGGGGACCAAAAAGAATTAGCAGTTGACACGAAAAAACCTTGGGAGAGGAGGCGACTGACAGCTTCATTGGGGTCCATATCACACTCTTTAAGCATAGCATAGATCTCATGCTCAGGGAAATTACTGACAATCTCCTTCAAGCTCTGTACCATCTTCCTCGAAACCGCCGGAACACCGGCTAATCCATTACCTCCCTTCCCATTGCCGGAGCCGCCGCCTCCACCGCCCTTGCCGCTCATCCTCCACTACTCCCCCCTCTCCGTCACCCTCTTCTCTGATTCTGTGACCAAACCCAGATCTGCGAACGCCCCAGAGGGCTACCTTTCTACGGTTCTTTCTAGGGTTGCGCCGCACGACGGAGAAGAAGGAGATGATGAAACCGAAACTCTCTCTCTCTCACGCTTTGCACCGAAAAGAAGGCGAAAACAAAAACCCCTTCTCACTCACTCCCACCTCCTTTTCTCCCTGTGCTTGTAATTTTTTTAATGCTTAAGTTTTCTGGGAATGACCATAACTCGTCTTACAAGCCGATGGAAACTTCTTTTGTAGTGAGAATAACTCTCACAGATTTGATTTGATGTTGGCACAAGTTTTTGCTTATAAAAATTGAATCTTTTTTTGGCGTAATATAAAAATTGAATCTTTATATCCAAGTTTTTTTAAAAACAAAATGATCAATATATTACTGGCATTTAAATATTGGAAAATCACTTTAAGAGCCCTTTTAACAACAACAAAAAACAAAAAAGACTTTAAGATTCTGAAATCTTAGAAAAATGATTTTTAGAATCTTACATAAATTGTTAATGAAATTTGATATAGTTAACTGGGAAAGATCTTGATATAGTTGTTAGTGGGACTAATTTAGTTGTTAGAAAATTGTTGTTAATAGTCTGATTTAGTTGTTAATGACCTACTCATTAACAATTATATCAGCTCCGTTAACAACTCACACAAGATTCTGAAAATCCCAAAAAAAGTCTTGGGATTATCAGATTCGGAGGGCTTTTTTTAAGATTTTTTCTCGAGCCCTAAAAATGATTTTCCCATTAAATATATACATACGAGTTTATAATGCAGGAACGGAAAATGTGATGAGTACAATGCCTATCAAAAGAATCTTTATATCCAAGTTTGAAGCTTTTCCTGTCCTCACATCAATTTTATTGGGCTCAACACTCAAGGGAATAATAAATTGAATTATACATCATAAAAAATAAATTTTTTATATGCAAAAATTGATTAAATCAGTTTTAAATTAAAGCAAACAAATTTCATCGCAATACATTTTTAGGTTAAGAAGTAAAAATATGCTTATGAACTTTCATTAATAGTAGTGCGTCCAGCATTGTATACATTTCGGATGCATAAAAATATCCATAAATATTTAAAATTTGAGCAAAAATACCGACTCATTAAATTTGACCTAATACAGTTATATATGCATGTGTAAAAAGAATGTGAGTCCCACTATAAAAAGTAATAGTGATGGTATTTTTGCTCTCATTTTGGACGTTGATGAGTATTTTTACACCTCTGAAATATATGTGGTGCTGGACACACTTTTAATAAAAGTTCATGAATATATTTACACATTGGCCCTACTTTTTTTTTCATCATAGGTGTAATATGCTTTTTTGTGAGATGTGTAATATGCATTAGAATTTTAACAAAATGGCCAGAGTAAAATACAAATATATAAGCGAAAAATAAAAATTTAAGCTTAGATGCTGAGTTTTCTTTATGCATCTGGCATAGATGTTGGATTTTCTATATATATCTCGCAAATAAGTGTATAATAGAATGTGCATTGCTCTTATGTATACCAAGGGATTAAATGAATGAATCACTCTATAATAGGAAAATATATAAGCGGAAAAAACATGCATTAAAAAATCAATAATATAATAATGATAAGAAATAGTACCAATCCTTTCTATTTTTCTATATTATATTGATGATAATTTGATTTTATATTTATTTATAAATAATGAATGATTAAATGAAGAAACATTAATAATAATATAAGGGATGAAATATTGTCACTACTAAAATAAGACTACTTTTTCACCGTTAGATCATAATCTCAATAGGAGAGAGAAATTATAAAAGTAGATTATGAAATTACGATCTAACAATGAAAAAAAAAAGGATAATGACAATATCATATCACATAATATAATAAAACAATTAAAGATAAAAAATATAAAATTCGTAAACAAATAGAATTCCTATTTTTGGATTTGATTTCATCAAGGATAACACTTTAATCACAAAGGAAGTTTCTTAATTTTCATGCAAAAATTACTATGAAAAGTTTTTTTTTTTTAGGGGGGGGGGTGTTTTATGTTTAGTGGTGGCCTTATGTGTTGTTTATAAGTAAACTGGCCGTGCCATATTGGTAAAGGGATTGACCAAAATCCCTAATGGACAAATAATTAGATAGGAAAATACATCTCAACTTCCTAAAATTAGTTTTCTAATAAGTAAATAACTATAAGCATCACCATTTATTTATTTATTTTAATAATAATGATTTAGAGAGGGGAGCGACCCGGGAGGGGAATAATGTGGGAGTGGGAAGGGAAGTGAGAAGAAAATAATTTAATGGATATCAAGAAAATTAGTTTATTAATTGAGTCTTTTAAAATATGATTGTTGAATTCAAAAAAAGATCCTTTTAAAATCCCAAGAGATTAAAAATATGTTAAAAAAGTCTTTGAAAAAAATTTTAATGTCAAAAGACCTCAGTAACAACTCATTGAGACGTTTTTTACATTAAAATTTTTCTCTGACTTTTTTATATTTTCTTGATACTTAGACTTTAAAGAAATTTTCTTTAAAAAAAAAAAAAGAAAGTCAGGAATTTGGTACGAGAGAATTGGGAGATGTGGAATTAAAATTGGGATTAGTTTTCATCAAAATGTTTGTCTGGTGACTTTGGTCACATGGAGAAAATCATATCAATCAAATTTTGTAAGCCATTTTCATATTTTTTATTTTAAAGGGTTTTTTCATTTTTATTTTTTTATACGGCTAGCTTATCACAACTGGCCAATTTTTTTTTCTTTTTTTTTTTAAAGAGGTTTTTTCACCTCTCTCAATAAATATGTTTTCTCGATATTTAGATTTATACTATCTCGATCTTAATTATAAGATATAGTTAACTTTTTTTAGAGAGATTAAGGAAGCTAAATAAATTACTTAATCATTTCATTTATTGTTTATCTTTAGATTATATATTAGTTTATTGGTCAAACTAATTAGTTTGAAGAAAAATAAAAATAAAAATACTCTAAAATAATTTAATTAGCTTCCTTAATCTCTCCAAAAAAATCAAATGGGTCTTATAATTAGGACCGGAGGGAGTAGTATTTTTATTTCTATTTTCAAACTATCTTAAATAATTTAAGAAAAAATTGTTGAAAATCTTTCATTAAAATATGTATTGCTCAAATACACCTAAAATTTATTCAATAACTCATGTCTTGAGACTGAAACTAGGGACAACTCTTCTTTCGTGCAACATATCTCTTCAATTATATGTGCTAAAATCTATAAATATTTTAATTAAGAAACAATTCGTTATTCTAAACCAAACATCAATTCAATTAACATATAATTCAACTATTTTATATAATATGACAATACGTAACATATTTAAATAGGTTAGCGTTGTCGTTTTATGCATACCTAAAGTCTCACATACACACACACACACACGAATATTTTTAATCAAGATATCACTGCCACGTGTCATAAACAATATCGTGTCATGCATATCATTGAAGCCATTCAAACGACGTTTGCTTGGATCAATATTCTCTAATGCATATGAATGAACATGAATGAATTTTCATAATATCTTTGTGTTATGATAGATTAACTGAAAATTAATTAATTTGAGAAACCTAAGGTCTGAAAAAAATATCAAAAATGCATATAATTTAAATTTAAATAAACAATAAAAAAAAATTAAAAAAATATGTAAACATTACATGCTTATCCCCTTTTCTTTTTTTAGTATTGCCTCAATCATTCACATAGCCGATTCTTCTTATTATGATATCAGATTTGTTTTTGTTTGTAGCTCTCGTACTACTTAGTGAAAGAAATTCTTTGTTTATGACATAAATCACTTGGTCGGCTTATTAATGATTTTTTTTTTCAAATAGTACCAGTTATAATCTATTAGGTGATATAGTGTTTCTCTATGTCAAAATATTTTTTTTAACTATACTCATGGTTTTTATTTCAAAGTAAAAATAGTATGAGTATAGTTTTTTTAAAAAAAATGTTTTATTTTCAGATAAAATTAATGAATTAATCGAGGTCCAATTGAAAATAGTTCTCCAAGTGTTTTTTATATTATTCAAACTCAGGAGTTTACACTTACACAATCAAAAAGGATTTCATTAGGATCAAGATTTGTTAGTTAAGAACCAACAAGCTATTGATTGAGATAGTAAGTGACATCATCCTATAAAGAGAAAATTATAAGTTTGAGTCACGGAAACCATACTTATTTAGAGAGATGAAAACATTTTGTGCTATAAGTCTTGAAAAGGTCTTGATCAAATATAAAAAAATAGTTAAGAAATTTTATTAATTATATTCCCTCTGATCCACGATATAAGGCACTTTTAAAGGAATGTGGTCTTAATATAAGTCATTTCCAATTTAATTATTGCTTTTTTTTCTATTTTTTTTATAATATGAAAGGTTTCCCTTCAAGGCATAGAGTGTAAAGAGTTTTCACCTCTCATAATAAGTGCGTTTCACGAGATTCAAATTTATGTTCTCCTCTTTATAAGGAGAGACCGTTTATTACCTCGACCAACAACTTGTTGGTAATGTTCTCTTTTCTATTTTGCTTATGTGGTTATTACTCCCTCCTGTCTTTTTTATAAGAACCCAAAATTTGAATTGACTTGGTCATTTTTATAAGAGTCCGATAAAAGTTATCTTAGTATTTAATGAATTTTTTCCACTTGTGCCCTTATATATTGTATTAATTAAAATGTTAGTAATACTTATGTATGTTTACTTTATTTCTCTTTCTTACTTGCATTTTGTAAATAAAGGCATATTTGGAAGGAAAAAAATGTTCATTTTAAGACATAATTATTATTTTAAACTAATATTAACCCTTTTTTTGAATCGTGTAATGCCGTTATTGAGTTCTTATAAATAAGACTGAAAGAAGTACCCACTTTTCAACTTTGCCCACTCATCCCTTTTCTTTCTAAAATAACATTTCCAATGCATTTAACCACATTTGTCAAAAATGACAAAAGTGAGAAAAAAAAAATTAGGACATATTAAATAACTGTCATTTATTGTTTTTTATGATATGCTTTAAGGGTCTTATATTATGGAGAAAGGATACTAATTTTTAGATTTTTTATGTTGGATAATGGATATGAATAGATATTGATTTGGTACTTGTTTAATAAAGTTGACTCGCCAATCATCATACACAGCCCACACAAACATGACATTAAATTAAACACTAAGAATACTTCAGTGATTTAATGCTTATCCTTACCTAATTATTCCTGTGTGCTTACACAAGGCAGATGAACTAATTCTATACTCTATCAAAAAGTTAACATTTTGTCCACTCTCTTTTTCTAAATATTATAATTATAATGGTGGGTGTATTCTACCAAACACAAAAAAGTTTTGTTTGAATTACAGATATTTCAAGATCCAATTATTTGATTACAAATTATAAATTCATCATAAATTGATTAAAAAAAAACTAAATAAACAATCATATTCAAGTTGATATCAATAAAATTGCAGGTTAATTGAGCTTGATTGTTTCCCAAGATTGGCTTTTAACTCATGCTCTTCTTCTTGATCTACAAAAATGGGTAAAAAGATATTCCTGATTTTGTCCTTTTTAAAAAAGATTTTCTAAAAAGTACTCACTCCGGTCCTAATTATAGGACAACATTGAGAGTTTGTTTTGGTCCTAATTATAGGACAACATTCTAATTTTTATTAATTTCTACCTAAAATACCCCTATTAATATGAAGTATTATATGAAAACAATAAGGTAGTTGAAGTGCAAAATTTATGCAAGGGCATTTTAGGAAAATGAGTAAAATAAACTAATTTAACCTCTATCCTTAATCCCTCCAAAATCGGTTAAATATGTCTTATAATTAAGACCGGAGGGAGTACAATGAAAGCAATGAAAAAAGACTGGCCTAACTTATAACATGCTATTCATAACCGCGTAAGTTCAAATCTTGCGGCTAATATAAGAGTTTCATTAATGGCCAGTTTGGTTCAAAGAGAAGAGATGGAAGTGGGAGGGATTTTTAATGATTCTTTATTTGGTTCAAGAGGGGATGAGGAAGGGAGATAATAACTAATTTACCATGTTACCCTTATATGTTAGTTTATATTTTTTTAACTTATATAAATTAGTTTTTTGTTGTCTGAAAATTATTTAACTTAGTTTACACCTCAATATAAATTACATAATTTGTGAAAATTCAAATTATGAAACTTATATAATGATATTTTTATCTCTTAACGAATGCTTAATATTTGTAGTATTAGTTACCTATTTAAATCAATAGTCGGTCAACTATCAGTGAAGATGAGGTCTTAGAATTTATATAACTTATCTACTGCAATTAAAAGCAACCATGTTCAAATATTTGACTAGTTTTGGATTAGTTTTTAGAAAATAACTTTTACAATTTATTTACTAGATAAATATGTGAGAAGCGTTTTATCTCGGTTTGTAGAAAATGACTTATGAAACTGCGGTTTGAATGTTACCCAAATACATACTAAAGTGTTTAATGTTGAATCACCCTGAGTTTTATTTTTTCAATGGGGGTATCTAGAGGAATTTCACACATTTGATGGGGTAAATTAGTCAAGATTTTTTGCTTCCTTCCTAAATCTTCAATTTGGAGGGAACCAAAATAAGGGGAGGGAAGGGTTTAGAGAAGCAACCATCCACTCCAAAATTTCAAACCAAATGAGGGGAGGAGCTCTTTCTCCCCTTCTATCCACTCCCCTCCAACCAAACACGTCCTAACAGATAATTAGTAAATATATTAATAAATACTTTTTGAACTTTTAAATATTATTTTGACTAGGAAGGCCAAAATATAACCAATTTGACATTTTTTTATATATATTTTCTAATCTTTTTTAAAAGTAAAAAAGCTTGGTAGGTTGGTACGACCGACAATTAAAGGAAATTAGCAAGGCAAAACATCATGGAACAAAAAAAACTTGTCCACATCCAAAGTCTTCCATGCTTTTATCTGAAGTACTATCTGTATACTAGTAGAACTCTTAACAAAAACACAACCAATAGACTGTGCATGTTTGGAAGAGCTTAAAAAGGGAATTGTTGGGCTTATTTACTGTTTGAGAAGTGCTTATGAGTATTTTTTTAGTTTTTCGTTTGGATACAAAACGAACCCAATCGAACTTATGGGCTGAAATTGGCTTATTTCATAAGCTGGGTTTTGTAGCTTATCAACAGCAGCTTATTGCAAAAAATAAAAACCCCCGCTGGGAGACTCTCCCACCATAGCCAGGTGCGCGACGTGGATTGGATCCGGATTAGTCGGGGCAAAGCCCCGATGAACCGGGTGGGCAACAAAAAAAAAAACAGCAGCTTATTGAAAGCTCCTCATCTCTCTCCACAAATACCTAGTACTCTCTGCAAAAAAATTATACATTAAACACCAATTGGACTTTTAGAGTGTAATTTCTCTCTCCACAAATACCCAGCTTATTTTTTTAATAAATATTTTAGAGTGTAATTTAATATTTTTCATATTTTTAGTAATTTTAATTTTAATTTTCTTATAATTATCTCAAAAGTCACTTATCCATAAGTCATTCCAAACAAGTTTGTATCCAATCAGACTTTTCCATAAGCTACTTATGAAACCACCAATTCAAACATAAATCACGTTTCACAATCGGACTTATACCCAATCGGACTTTTCCATAAGTCTGATTGTCCACCGGTATCCCAAACAATCCTAGTATAAGGGACCCTCTTTAGAACATATTTGGAAAGTTAATTTTAATCGTAAACATAAGACATGTTTCTTATTATTTTTTTAATTTACCCCTATTGATACTTCTTCAACAATAATTTAGAAGGAGAATATATGTATTAAGAAAGATGAATAGGATATTTTAGAATATGTATGTCATATTAACTAATTTTTTAAATATAACTAAATTAGATTAACATGTCTTATATTAAATACCGGATGGAGTATTTTTCTTTTCTCATAAAGACACGAGAATGATATTCATACTCCATCAGTTTTTCTATAGCCCTTCCGAATTCGTACCTAATGTACCAAACATCACACTCTATCTCAATTCCTCATCCTGAAACAATAGCTACCCTTTGCCTTTAACAACCAACTTGCTTACAACGTTGAATTTTAAGTTCTTTATCTGCAGAAAACAGAAGTCCAAGTCAACGAATATACAGGTAGAAGACTGATAAAAGGTTTATCCAAAACAGGAAATGAAATGTGGGATTTGTTTTTCTTAGCATATCCTCCTATTGGATATTGGAGGAAATCTTATTCAATACCCTGTCGAACACTAAACAGGGCACCTCTCCCAGCAGGATTCAAACATTGATTCGTCATACTGTAAGAGACTAGTCCCTTCTACTAAACATAGTCTAGAGAGAGAGAGAGGAACCCAAATTCCAATATCCTTGATCTAGTGCACATTAAGCAACGCAGTGAATCCATCTCTCTAGAATAATTAAAGAGAGAAAAGGAGAGATTACATATATACTTGGTACTTGAGAGGTTTCAAAAACAATAATTATAGCTATTCATAACCGCGCAAGTTCAAATCTTGCGGCTAGTATAAGAGTTTCATTAAGGACTTGTTTGATTTAAAAGGAGAGGATGGAAAGAAATGATAGGGGATTACTTCGTTTGATTTAGTTAGAAGGGAAGTAAGGTGAGAGATTTTTAATGATTCTTTGTTTGTTTCAAGAGGGATGTGGAGGGGAGATAATAACTAATTTACTATTTGACCTTTATATGTATATTTTTTTACTTATGTAAATTTTTGAAATTAGTTTTTTGTTATCTGAAAACTATTTAACTTAGTTTACACCTCAATATAAATTACATAATTTATAAAAATTCAAATTACCAAAACTTATATAATGATATTTTTATCTCTTAACAAATGCTTAATATTTGTAGTATTAGTTAGGCATTTAAATCAATAGTTGGTCACTATCATCCAAAAGAGAAAACAATTGCCAATGTGGGGAAAAAAATTAGAGTGCAGTAGAATACAAAAAGGTAAAAAAAATTCCTTTTATACTTGAACTGTCTCTTCTTAAGTTTCAAGATATGGAATTGGGAATTAATTTCAGGTGGTGAACTCTTTGAGAGAATTTGCAATGCTGGTCGGTTCAGTGAAGATGAGGTCTTAGAATTTATATAACTCAGCTACTGCAATTAAAAGCAACCATGTTCAAATATTTGCCAAATGACTGTTAGTGTTTACCGCAGGATAGAGTTTTCTTCCAACAACTGATATATGGAGTTAGCTACTGTCACTCAATGGTGGTTCACTGAATGTTAATGTTTATTGTTGAATCGGCTTGGGTTTTATTTTTTCAATGAGGTACTCAAAAGAATTTCACGAATTTGATAGGGATAAATTAGTCAAGATTTTTTACTTCCTTCCTAAACCTCTAATTTGGAGGGAACCAAAATAAGGGAGGGGGAGAGAGAAGCAATTTTTTACTACCCTCCTCTCCAAAGTTTCAAATCAAATTTGAGGAGGGGGCTGTTTTTTCTCCCCTTCCATCCCCCCCTTCCAATCAAACAGTAAAAGATAACTAGTAAATGCATTAATAAATACTTTTTGAACTTTGAACTATTCCTTTGACTAGGAAAGCCAAAATATAACCCAATTTGACATTTTTCTTATATTTTCTAATCTTTTTTAAAAGTAAAAAACCTTGGTAGATTGGTACGACAATTAAAGGAAATTAGCAAGGCAAAACATCACGGAACAAAAAAAAATTGTCCACATCCAAAGTCTGCAATGCTTTTATCTGAAGTATCTATATACTTGTAGAACTCTAACAAAAACACACCGTAGATGGTACAAGGGACCCTCTTTTTTATTTACTCTCTCCCTCCAATTCTAAATATAAAACATATTTAAAAAGTTAATCTTAATCCTAAACATAAGACATATTTTTTATATTTCTCATTATTTTTTAATTTACCCCTATTGATACTCCCTCAACAATAATCAAGGAGAGAGAATTAAAGAAGATGAATATGATGTTTTAGAATATGCATATCATATTAATTAACTTAACTAACTTCTTTAATGTAATTAAAGGCTTGATGGTGAGAGGTTCCTACCTTTGCCTCTTGAATCGTGAGTTCGAACGAGGCAACTTCCCATGCAACAACAACTTAACTAACTTCTTTAATATAATTAAATTAGATAAATATATCTCATATTAAGAACCGGAGAGAGTACTTTTTTTTACCCTTAAAGACATGGAATGATATTCATACTCCATCTATTTTTCTATAGCCCTTCCGAATTCCTACCTAATGTACCAAACATCACATACTCTCTCAATTCCTCACCCTGAAACAATAGCCATTTGCCTTTAACAATTGTTGGTTAAAATCCTCTTGTGGCGAGTGAACTAGTCGAATAAGTATAAAGTAGTGAGTAGAATATTGTCCTACAGAGACAAATATACAAATTATGCGGCTAGTTAATGATTTGGAAGTTGCGTGATGGTACAAGCTTGAGTGGTTGTTTAGAACCATAAATTCTAAGAAACTTAAAAAAAAAAAAAAATGATCGAGAATGCAGTTGATAAAATATCAGAGTTAAAAAAGACAGAGCACAGATTTCCCCTCGAGTCGCATTAATCTCTCAGATTGCATCTAACACATTGCTACAATAATCTGCTGCACAACTTCCGCAATGCTACAACAAACTACCTATCGCAATGTTATCTAGTTAACCCACCACTGATGTATGTAGGAGCTTCCGTAATCCTGTAAATACGCTCCTCATAGTACTTCTCTCATATTTCTATGGTGATTTTTAGGCTTAGAATGTCTGTTTAACCTAGACATATTGACTATGTGAGGTAAACTCATTCCTGTAGCTTATAGTTTAGATCGAGCCTTGCACAGGCTTGCCTAACATACACTGCTTAACAGAGGTCTAACATTAACTCATTTCCAGTAAGCTAAGGTCACTACTCTCGCTTATTAGCGGGCAACTAACAAATAAGACATTAATATCACAATTAAGCAAATTGAATGTATTGAAATAAAACTAACAATCTAGGTTCATATTACAACTTAAGGGTCAATCCTCGCTCAGCCAACAGAATTTAGTTTATGACTGACGAGGGAAACACAATTAAAACAAATGAAAGATTATCCATGGGAAGTAGAAAAGAAAACTAAAACAAGAAGATCGTCGAAGAGTTCGATAGCACAGGGGACGTCTGTCACACAACGCCACTGCATCTTCTTTGATTTCACCTTTTTTTCGTCACAATTGGTCTCTTTGCAGCTCTCGGCAGAGTTCTAATGCATCTCAATAATCGATTCTACAGGCTTGAGTCACGTCGTGCTATTGCTGACTTCTGATTCTCGACTCTCTTTTAGGTTTAGCCATCTTTTCTTTTTATAGTTAGGATCTTCGCACCGTACGTCTAATGAGCTTGGCTTTTCAATTCTGTTAGGCCTAACTCCCTAAATTCGGTTGATTGATCCTCTTTTAATTCCACGGGTTTTTGTAGATCTTTCTTCTGATTCTCCGCGCTCTTTATTTCCATCTCCGTCAAGTCAACCGTCGTCTAGATGTTCAGCTCAATTACCTGCAATTATCTTCTGAAATATTCTTGAGAAAAGATCAATGCATAACAATATAACACAAGTATCACTTATGATGCTAAAGCAATGGGGCGACATTGTGATGCTAGTTCAGAGCAAACACCCACGATGCTGTAGCATCACCTCAGCATTATCATGCGATTTCAAAATACATCAATTTTAAGCCCTTTTCTTCTGCCTACATGCAGGATAATGTCCAAAATGCAATAGTTCATTTCATCTAATCCCTACTTCCACACATGCATGAATTCTGTCATATTTTATTAGATAAAACACATTCCAACTCAGAATCATCATGTAAAACAATCATAACACAGTAAGGATATATGACTTCTCAACAACCAACTTGCTTACAATGTTGAATTTTAAGTTCTTTATCTGCAGCAACAGAAGTCCAAGTCAAAGAATATACAGGTGGAAGAACGATAAAAGGTTTATCCAAAACAGAAAATGAAATGTGGGATTTTCCCCCCTAGCATAGGTATCCTCCTATTGAAGGCAATTTTATTCGAGGCACTGTCGAGCACTAAAATGTAGGCATCTCTCCCAACGAGGATTTGAACCTTGGTTCGTCATGTTGTGAGAGACTAGTCTCTTGCACTAGACTCAACCCTGTCGGTGAAATTTGGGATTTGAATCTTAAGAAGTTATAACATTGTATAGTCCACAGAGAGAGAGAGAGATATCTTTCTCTTTCTCTCTCTAGAGAAAGAGAGAGGAACCCAAATTCCTCTCTTTAGAGAGAGGAACCCAAATTCCTCTCTTTAGAGAGAGGAGCCCAAATTCCAAAATACTTGATCTAGTGCACATGAAGCAGCACAGTGAATCCATCTCTCTAGAATAATTAAAAGAGAGAAAAAGGAGAGATTACATATATACTTGGTACCTGAGAGGTTTCAAAAACAATAATTATAGCTGACAAAGGATCAAAAATAAAAGTAACTTCAAGGTTATAGTCTATGTTCCTAATAGGAACAGGAAAAATGGATTTTCAGTAGACATTGTTACCCTTTTAAGCCTACATGGTCCTTGACATGGAATCAAATCTTCTCTGAGCAAATAGTCTAAGTTTGTTCTTTACCACCCTCCTTAATTTTAATTAAGTTTCGGTTGAGGCATGGTGAGCCACTGCACTGTCAACATTTTAAGCTCAAAGGGCTTCTGCTAGAGGGAGCACTATAGAGATACTAATGAAAATCATTTGTGACCTTCACCAATTAGCTCAAGCTTTTGAGTCAAAATGTTCTTTGACAAGTCTTACAAAACAGCAGCATCCATGTCTTCCCAATCTTCATGAATCTCCCCGCCCTTAAACAACATTGCTTTTGGACATTTATTTCTGGAAAGATATGAACCATTCAAATGAGACATCTCACTTGTTGAAAAGTCAAATATTCATGATCGGCAAGAAAATCATGATTCTCACAAATTTGAGTGGGCAAAGATGAAACTGAGTTATACCATTATTTAAGAAGTTGCAGCAACAGATAGATTCTTTATGGATGTTCCAACCATTGTTAATCTTTTATCTCTTGTTTCCTGGAAGGCAAGTGGCCTTCTTGAAGGCTGTATGGTTGTCATGAGGCACTTTCACATTTTCTTCTAGATGGTTATGATTGTGACTCCTGTGCCATTAGCACATGGAAGGATCAATAATAGAACCAAATGATATAACCTGAAAATCTACACCCAATAAAAAAGAAAAGAAAAAAGAATCCAATGCCCAAGTGTATCTCCATTCCAGATGATCAACAAACCCCATTACAACTCCTAACTTTCTATCGTTAGTTACTAATTGATACTACATATTCTTTGATTATTCTCAATTTCAAGTGAACATTGAGACCAAAGATGGAAGACAAGTAAAGTTAGTTGCACAAACTTCTTATTACAATTCTCACAACTAGCATAGTAGCATGTGGCCAGATTTACACTCGAGTTCAATTAACCTGACTTAGAAAGTGTTAAGTATGACCATTTCTACTCAAGTTTAGTCTCTTGTCATATTTACAAAAGTATTACTCAAGAAAGACAACTAAGTCATTGCAAATAGATCAAAATAATAAATAGTGCAGAAGCATTTCTTTATGTGAACCTTAATAGACATCTTTGTCCCTATAAATGACTTCCTAGAGAGACCTAATTGGACTTGATTTAAATAAACCGTGGGAAACCTCAGCCCAACCAGGTCAATGCAAACATATTTATCATGAGAAGAGTAACTGTTTTGAAAATCAAAATAATAAAAACCACAATAGTGACAGTCAGAAAGATAAGAATTGTAATTAAAGTTAGTGAATTGAAAATTGGTTTCAGGTAACATAAATCAATTGCAAATCCAGTATTTTTTTCTTTCCATTTATAAGAATTATGTATCGGTATTAGACAAGGTTCATCAAAGTGATCAAACCTGAAGAATACTCTGATCCAAAGCTTGAGATTTTGCCAAGAAAACCCATCAAGGCAAGGTATGTGATTAACAAATCCCTTCTTCAACCATCTTTTCTCTCAATTTAGAGGCTTCAGTCAAATCACCAGTTCTGCAGTATCCATTCATCATTATTTTATAAGTAACAACATTGGGAACCAACCCTTTCTGAGGAAGCTTCCGGAAAAGCCTCTGCGCTCTATCCATATTTCCTGACTTGCACAGCCCATTTATTAATGCATTATACGTAGTAATATTTGGAACAAGACCTCTCTCCTGCATTTTGTTTCTTAAGTTGAAAGCTTCATTCACATTGCCATCAACTGAGTAGGCATGAATTAAGGGACCATAAGTGAAATTGTCTGGAAGAAAATCTCTCAGTAACCAAGCTGATAAAACATTTCTTGCTTCCTCAACTTTCCCAGCTTTAGAAAGTCCTCCTATAGTTATGTTGTGCATGACATTATTGGGTTTGCGAAGATGATTGCTTATAAAACTTCTATCAAGAGAATCAGCAATTTTCTCAGTTTCTATACTAATTACATCAGTTTTGAGAAATTTTGTAGAGCAATTATGAACTGCAAGAAGGTCAAAATCCACCATCTTGTCTAGGAGGATGGTCGCTTCATTGATTCTACCGAGTTTATAAAGGCTACTGACAATTTTGCTGCAGATTACCAAATTGGGTGAGAACCCCCTATCAATCATCTCAAAATATGCACTAAAGGCTTTATCTAATATCCCTTCATTGCACCAACCAGCAATAAGGGTTCCATAGGTGGTAATATTAGGAGATAATCCTCTGCTCCGCATCTCAGCAAGGAGATCACTGACTTTGGTTGACTTCCTAGACTTAAAAAGTCCATTAATAAGTGAATTATACATTTCAATGGAAAGAGAAAATCCTTGTCTTTCCATCACGTCCTTAATTTTAAAAGCTTCTATGACATTACCAATCTTACAATACCCATCACTTAGAGTCCTATATGTCATTTCATCTGGTGAACATCCAAGCTCCTTCATTCTGTCAAAAACTGCCTCTGCTTCCACAACCTTACCCATCTTACATAATCCACTGATCACTGTATTGAAACCAACTTTGCTCTTTGCAAATCCCTTGCCCAACATTTGTTTCCATAACATCATAGCCCTATCTGAGTCTCCCATCTCAAAGAAGCAATGAAGCAGAGTACAATAACTGACTTCGTTTGGAATTACACCCTTTTGTAGCATTGAATGCCAAAGGCACAAAGCATCATCAAAAGAACCAGCACGGATTAACCCCTTGAGAATAATATTGTAAGAGACAACTAATGGATTAATTCCTTCTCGCAACATCTCCTCACATAGCATAAAAGCCTTGCTCATATGTCCTTCCCTGCAATATCCGTCTAGTAATGTATTATAACTATAAGAATCTGGCCTTAGATTCCAATCCAGTATCTGCCTAAAGACTTCCTCTGCTTTGCAAACTTGACCATGCTTACAGTACCCATTGATCAAGGAGTTGCAGATAAATATATTCATTTTCAAGCCTTTTTTTAACATCTTATCTCGGGTCCTAATGGCATCATCCATTTTGCCTATTTGACAATACCCATCCACTAATACGCCATACACACGCTCATCCACTACCAGCAAGTCATCCTCCTCTATGTCTTGAAGCACTTTCTCTGCCTCATCCATCATGGATTGCTTACAGTAACCTTTTATCAACAAGGTAAAAGTAACCACATTCTTTAAAACACCCCTTTTAGACATCAAACTCAATACTTTTTCTACCCCTTCTATACCTCCCTGGTTTACATACCCATGAATCAAAGCGTTGTAAGTCACAACGTTTGGTTCAAATCCCATCTTCCTCTCCATCTCTTCCATAAAACTAAAAGCCCCTGCCACTCTGCCTTCCTGACAATAAGCATTCACCATAATTGTACACATAAAAACATCAGGCACAATATCTAACCTCATCAATTGATCGAAAACGAGTAACGCCGTGCTACACTCACCATTCTTAACCAACTTACTCAACAAGCAATTGCAAGACCTCAAACTGGGGATACGACCCAACTTGCCCATATTATCTAACACATGTAAGGCATACTTTGTCATACCCTTCTCTGCATATATCTTCAAGATCATATCAAAGACAATTGGAGAAAACGAGAACTCCCGATAAATTGCAACAATCTCATCCCAAACAACAACTTCCCCGTAATTATTCTTACAGTGACTCACCACCAAGTCGTTCAAGAAGACCCGTGTCTCGTCGTACATTCGAGCTCTGGCCAGTATGTGAACAATCTTGCAGTAAGACTTGACATCGGGTCTGTAACTCTGCTGCTTGCAAGAGAATTCAAAGAATCTTAAACATGCAGTGGGGTTAAGTTTGAGCCTGCGGAGAACAGAATCCATGAGCTGGTCGGAGAAGTGAAAGGACAGTTGCTGGAGAGCCTGGAAACGATGGAGAGCGAGGAGGCGACAAATTCGATCGACCAATTCGGTCGGAGGAAGCTTGTATTCGTCCCGAAGCTTCCATTGGAGAGAGCGAGACAGGTGAATGAATTTGTGAGGGTGGAAACGAGGAAGAAGGCGACCAACATTGTCGCGGAGGTTCGGAAACATTTAACAGCGTTACGGAAATTAATGGCATATTCACATGTTTTCTAACCTCATTGATTGATACAGTCTCGGCGCCAGCAGAAGCGAGAGGCCATGAGCGTCGGAGAGGCCAGCCGGCGAGGCCGAGAAAATTGAAGGCTGCTATATTGACGCCGACGAAGACAGTTTGGCAAAAGCGTCTGCTGATTCATATAACTCAGGATTATGCTGTGAAAATCATTAAAAATCGTGTCAAACCTATCTTATGAATTTTATTATGAATTTTGTGAAATATCATAGTTACTTTTCTCCTTCTTCTTCAGCCTCATACTTAGGATTATTGGTCTTGTCAAAACAATTAAAAATCTTGTTAAAACTCATTATTGCTCTTATGAATACCATTACAATTTTTGTGAAATGCTATATTTACTATTCACATTCTTCTTCCTCACATTTATTGTTCAACTCAAGACTATTACTCTTGTGAAAATCATTAAAAATATTAAAAAAATTGTCAAACTTATTATTGTTTTTGTGAATCTCATTATGAATTTTGTTAAATGCTACATTTATAGTTCACATTCTTCTTCAACCTCATCTACTGTTCAACACAAGTTCTTTGGCTCGGAATCGCATCCACCACACCCTTGCATCGTGACTCTCTCTAGTGGAAAGCAAGATGCTGGGTGTTGAGGAAGAAGGTGGTGATTGTGGTGTTCTTCTTTTTCTCTCTCAGTTTGATTCGAGCTCTGTGGTCTCTGTTTCCCCAAATCGCTCTCTCTTGTTCCCAAGCTTTCAGTCACGACGCCTCTCTCAATCTCTGGTGGAAGTGGAGAGAGAAGAGTGGACGTAGTGGCGGAGCCACACTTGCGCCACAGTCCGCAGGTGCAAACACAAACATCTAGGCATGAAGGAAATTTGCAGGGTGGAAAAGCTTGCACTGTGCCGTGATAGCTAATGCAACCTTTGGCACCTTTAAGAGCTCTGAGATAGCTCATTTTCGTTTAAGCACACTTCCAGTCCCTTCTTTCCCTCACGGTGGCCGACGTTCTCTTCCTTCCACCGATGGCACCCCTTCCGACTTCCTCCTTGTCGATCGGGGTTTTCTTTAGATCTGTTATTGGGGAAGCCCTTTTGATTTTAAGATGACCATCCAGAGGGTCGCCACTGTGGGTTCTGATTACCAGCTGGAAGATGATTCTGAAAAGGGATCCCTCGATTGTGGCCGACATTGCCTTGGAAAGTGCTACCTACCTGGTGTTGCTTTTAGAATCACTTTCTTCTATATGAATTAAAACTTGATGATCAATTTATTTGGTTTATTTCAATGACCATTTTTAAACAGTTACGTGAATCAAAATATATTTTTGATACTGACGGAAGAAAAATGAAGCAATCTAAGCATTTAACTGAGTTTCTTACACTGTTTTAGGCTTTTAGCTCCTTAGTTCTCTGGCTTGAAATATTGCTTGAATTCTTATCTCTGACTGTGGGAAGGGAATATTTCTATTCTTTCAAATATGTTTCATTTGACAATATTCCTTCTTTTGGTGTCCTTTTGCTTCTGTGATATTCCTCTATAAAAGTTTAGTATGCAGAATAAAAAGAAATGGAAAGAACAATTAAAATGAAAAAGGTAATCTAAATTTAAGTAGGAAATGTCCTTCCTATTCCATAGGAAAAAGAGTTAAAAAAAATAGTTACTACTACATCTAGTCATTAATATAAGATCTTGTTTGTGGTGTAAATTACACGACAAACAAGTTCTTATATCAAGAACTGTAGTATTAATTAATGATAATGTGAGTATACCGAAGACTACATATCTCAATTTTATATACTAGCTCAAGTCCTACATAGTTTATAGTGCAATTTGCGATACAAACTATGTCCTATATTTAGGATCGAATGAGTAATAGAAATGGAAAACCATTCTAGTGGTGCAACCAAACTAGATTTCTTAATTCATGTCAGGCGAGATTTACGGTTGTTTGGTCAAATTATAACATATAAACAAGGGTTTTGATTTTCCAAAGGATGCAACTCTGCTGATGTTCAAAATTTTAGATTGGAGAGGTTTGAGTTAGAACTAGAACTAATTATGTCCGATAAGTTGAAATCCAAATTGAGTTTCCTCTTTTTACCAAAAACAAGCTTCAGTCTAGGGACTGAATTTGCTACTTACCAAAAATGACAGACTCATTACATACTAGTTCTTCCAGCATTTTTGAGGTACTTTACTGGAAGACTAACTAGAAATAAGTTTCTTATTTTCAAAAACTGACTAGGCCCGGAAATTGAAAAACCAAGTTGCAAGTTTCTTTTTCTCTTAACTTTTTAGTAGCAGAAGATTCATTCTTGTTCTCGCCCTTGTATAACCAGTGTTATGCTGAGAGGCGAACGCTGGGACAAGTGAACCAGGAGGTAATAGATGCTCAGGTGAATCCTGCTGTGTGGGAGATCAGTGGACACTTTGTGCTCAAGAGAAGGGAGGATTTTGAAGCTGCTTTTGAAGCATATGTATGCAGTCTTCTCTCTGATGTTTCACTGTCAGAAGAGAGGTTCCGGGAGGTCAAGGCTTATATCATAAACCTGAAAGTGGAAGAAGCATCAGAATCATCCGAAGCTGATGCCTAACAAGAGAGTTACAAGAACAATGGTGAATTGCTTTAGAACTATGAAACAGCTACTGGTGGAGTGAAGAAATGAACATTTTTACCAATAAATATAATATTTTTCTATGTTTAGTTAAGTTTTCTTTTCTTGTTTAAATTTTTTTAAAAAAAAAAAAAATCGGGGCGCTGCCTCCGAACACCAAAATTCCCCAAACTAATTGTAAGGACACAAACAAAAAATCCTAGCTCCGCTACTGAGTGGACGGTAGGGTATTTTGGTCTTTTGCCCAGATATTCAAAACTCATATTCCTACTTGCTTATCTCTCCGTCTTTTTCCCCTTTCAATAGATATTTCTGGGTTTTAGAATTTTATCTAGTATTCATATGTCATTCTCCCTTAAATTTAACTCCCGACTTTTAATTTTAAACTATTAATCCCCTATCGTTTAGTGACCATCATCTTTTTAACAAAAATTGTCACTTCAGATGATAAAATGACACGTGACATCCACATGACATCCTATGTAAATTACTAATTTCTGAAAACCCTAACAATTTTGAACAATTATAGATAAACCCTTCACATGTCAAAATTTAAATTTAACTCCTTTAAATTTTTTATTTATTATATTAAGGGAAAATTTCATTTAAATACCATTTAAATTTGTAAAACTCCAAGGAGTCTCCCGAATTTGTCAAAAACTGAGAAGTACCAAGGACCCATGAGAGATATGCAAATTCGGGTGAAATTACCCTTTTGCCCTTACTTTTAAATAAATCAAAAATAAAAATACCTCATTTGGAGGGCCGACCACCGGCCGTGGGGGGTTGGGTGTTTTTTTTTAAAAAAAAAAAAAAAAAAAATAACACATTGAAAGTGTGGGGGATGGGGTTCGAACCCCTCACCCCACACAGGGGCCAAGTGGCCCAAAGTTGGGTCACTTGGTTCCTTTTTTGAACAATCGCTTGGTTCCTTTAATATATATATATACACATCAACAAATATATATATTATTCTTACCTATTTTTTCAACGGTATTTACAAATCTCATAACGCAAATTACAAATCTCATAACGCAATTTACAACTTTTTTTGGAGGTTTACACTTTTCAACTTTTTGACGCCTCTGGTTGAAATTTAAAAAAAAAAATCACTTTTATAAATCTCATAATGCAAATTACAAATTTCATAACGCAATTTACAAATCTCATAACTCAATTTACAACTCTTTTTGGAGGTTTACATTTTTCAACTCTTTGATGCCCCTGATTGAAATTTAAAAAAAGGGCTAAAGTATACTTTTAGTCTTTTAAGTTTTACATAAGGCATACTTTTGGTCCCTTAACTTTATAAAATATACTTTTAGTCCTAAAATTCTAACACCGTTAATGTTACTAACGGAAAACACTGACGCAGTGAACTCAAGTGATGACTAATAACATTTAATTACACAAATTTTATATATTTTTTAATTTATTGATATTTTAAATATAAGATTTATAACATTTAATTACATAGTCATCACTTAAGTTTACACAGTTATCACTTGAGTTTGTATTTTCCGTTAGCAAAACTAACGGTGTTAGAATTATAGGACTAAAAGTATACTTTATAAAGTTAAGAGACCAAAAGTATACCTCATGTAAACTTAAAGGACTAAAAGTATATTTTAGCTAAAAAAAAGCACTTTTACGTTATGAGATTTGTAAAAGTGTTTTTTTTTTTGAATTTCAATCAGGGGCATCAAAGAGTTGAAAAGTGTAAACCTCCAAAAAAAGTTGTAAGTTGCGTTATGAGATTTGTAATTTACGTTATGAGATTTGCAAAAGTGTGTTTTTTTTTTTAATTTCAATAAGGGGCATCAAAGAGTTGAAAAGTGTAAATCTCCAAAAAAAAGTTGTAAATTGCGTTAAGAGATTTGTAAAAGTGTTTTTTTTTTTTTGGAATTTCAATCAGGGGCATCAAAGAGTTGAAACGTGTAAACCTCCAAAAAAAGTTGTAAATTGCGTTATGAGATTTGTAATTTGCGTTATGAGATTTGTAAAAGTGTTTTTTTTTTTTGAATTTCAATCGGGGCATCAAAGAGTTGAAAAGTGTAAACCTCCAAAAAAAGTTGTAAATTGCGTTATGAGATTTATAATTGGCGTTATAGAATTTGTAAATCACGTTATGAAATTTGTAAATACCGTTGAAAAAATGTTAAGAAGAATATATATATTTATTAATGTGTATATATATATATATATATTAAAGGAACCAAGTGGCCCAACCATTGGGCCACTTGGCCCCTGGGGTTCGAACCCCACCTCCCACACTTTTAATGTATTATTTTGTTTTTTTAAAAAATACCCCCACCAAAATTTAAAAAAAAACCCCCCCCCACCGGGTGGTCGGCGCGCCAACCGGCCAAGACCGCCCCTCCGGTGAGGGGTTTTTTTTTTTAAAAAAAAAATTAAAAGTAAGGGTAAAAGGGTAATTTCACTCAAATTTGCATATCCCTCATAGTTCCTTGGTACCTCTTGTTTTTTTACAAATTCGGGAGACTTCTAGGGATTTTACAAATTTAAATGGTATTTAAATGAAATTTTCCTTATATTAAACCTCGTGCTTTACTTGTATTACTTTTATCATCTATATAAATATAAATCTTTCATGTTACTGTACATAGGGCCCCTTCGTAAATCGGAAGTGGCTTACATCCACTGCGCTTCCCCACCACTCCCATCCACTTCTCTGATGTGGCGTCGTTTTGACGCAAAATGGGGCTGGTTCATTTTGTTTTTAAAACAAAAATTGTGGGTACTAAAAAGATATTTTAGGATAATGACCGGTACAGAAAATTTTTTATTGGTACTTCATGATCTTAAAAATTTATTTTATGATGTTGAAAAAATATTTCGAAGTCGATTTGGCACTAAAAAGATACTTTAGAATGCGACCGGGGGATCGGCGGATACTAAAAATATACTTCATGATCTTGAAAAATTATTTTAAGATAAATATGTATTATAAAATAATTTTTCAAGATCATGAAGTATTTTTTTAGTACCAAATTTAATATTCTCGTCAATATCTCAAGTATCTTTTTAGTGTCAGTCTATCGTGAAATATTTTTTCAACATCATAAAATAAATTTTTAAGATCATGAAATACCAATAAAAAATTTTCTATACCGGTCAGTATTTTAAAGTATCTTTTTAGTACTCACAATTTTTGTTTTAAAAAGAAAAAGAGGAACTAGCCCCCATTTTGCGTCAAAACAACGCCACATTAGAGAAGTGGATGGGATTGGTGGGGAAGCGCAGTGGATGTAAACCGCCTCCTCGTAAATCGGCCCCTCCCTAATTTTTAACTATTCATACGCTGGTTAGCCGATAAACAGTAGTCAGCTCGATCTCAGGTTTGGTGTTCAGAATTTGAAGTTCAAATTTTGAACTTCCCTCTGTATCCTTCAATATTTCTTCTTCCTTACTCTCTCCTCTCCAGATGCTTCACCCCATTTATTTTGAGTTTGTATTTTTTTCTTGGGTGAAGGGTCAATTTTACACATGACCTTTGCTCCCAGGATCATCCAAAGACCACGACCTTTTTTAGGGATCAAAAATACACACGACGTTCTGATTTGGGTGCAAAAATACCACGTTAGTTGGCTGATTAATGACGTGGACGTGGCGATGATTGAACCGAAAACGACGTGGAATAAAAAAAATTTAAAAATAAAATACTTAGAAAAAAATCGATTTTTTTTTTAAAAAAATAAAAAAATCGAAAAAAATTAGAAAAAAATTCAAAAAATTAGGGAAAAAAAGAAGTAATTAGAAAAAAATTCAAAAAATAGGGAAAAATTGAAATAATTATAAAAAAAATTAGGGAAAAATTCAAATAATTAGGAAAAAAATCAAAAAATTAGAAAAAAGTTCAAAAAATTAGGAAAAAATTCAAATAATTTGGGAAAAATTAAAATAATTAGAAAAAAATTAAAATACCTCTACCAGTGGGTCCCACCACCGGCGGCGGCGACCGGATAACCAAAAATACTAGGGTAAGCTGTTGAAGATGCACTAGGGTAAACTATTAGAAGAGAAGTTGTATATACACATAAGTGCAATTTGTTGAAGATGCACTAGGGTAAATTGTTCATTGAAAAAAAAATTAATTAATTAATTAAAATAAAGGCGGCGGATGGTTTCGGAGGTGGGGCTCACTGGCGGAGGTTTTTTTTTTTCTAATTATTTTAATTTTTCCCTAATTATTTTAATTTTTTCCTAATTTTTTGAACTTTTTTCTAATTTTTTGTTCTATTTTTTTTTCTAATTATTTTTATTTTTCCCTAAGTATTTGATTTTTTCCTAATTTTTTGAACTTTTTTCTAATTATTTTTTTCTAATTTTTTGATTTTTTTTATAATTTTGTTTTCGATTTTTTTGATTTTTGAAAAAATAATTTTTTTTTTAATTTTTTTTTTTTAAAATAATTTTTTAATTTTTTATTCCACGTCGCGTTTTCGGCAATCATCGTCATCGTTAACGTCGCATTAATCGTTAACGGTCAACTAAAGTAGTGGTATTTTTTTGCACCCAAATCAGAACGTCGTGTGTATTTTTGATCCCTAAAAAGGTCCAGTCTTTGGGTGATCGCAGAAGAAAGGTCATATGTAAAATTCACCCTTCCCTCTTTTTTCTTTCCCCGTATTTTTCTTTCCCGAGGCAACGTCGCCACTTTTTTCATGGTCTTTCCCTTTCTCATTTCCATTTCACAGTATTCCTCCGGTTTGTGCTCCTCCATTACATCCTGCTATGACTTCTTCTCCCATCAAACACCAGCATTAATCCTTGCCGCCGATACATATTTTTTTCCACTTCTGCGTCTAACACGGATCGAGATAGGAGTGAAGAACAAGAAGAAACGCCGGAGGAGCTTGAAAGCTTAGACCAGCTCCTGTAAGGTTCGATTTCTGCGCAATTTTTCCATTTCTCTAAGAGCTCGGAGCTCAATCGGTGGGTAAAAGCCTTCATTTTTCCCTTTCCAGTTGCAAGTTACAAGCTTTATTGTTTGTCTGCCATAACTCATTTGGGTGGAACTCACTAATCTCAACCCCTTAACTTTAAATATCGCATTTTGGAATTCAAAGTGTTTTTCTTCTTCTTCTTTGGATTTGTTTGCAGCTCTGTGCGGCGGCTCTTCCTCTTTCCTCCGGCGCTCTTTTCCCTTTCCTGATCCTCTTTGTGTTACTCTTTTCTGGTCCTTTTCCTACTTTCTCTTCTTCAGTTTTTATACAAATTTGTTCTTTTCTCATAGTGTTGATTTTGCCTTTAGAGCTCCAGTTCTGGAAGCTTGGCCGAGAGAATAAGGGGAAAAGAGTGAACGGAAGAAGCTTTTGCAGAGATCTATGTCAGCAGAAGTGTAAACAACCGAAGATTGGGAATGAGAGAGAAGCACAAACATCAAATACTTATTGTATCACTGACTACTGCAATTTTATGCCGATGAAGCACTTCTTAAATGCTGAATTTCCTTGCCCTATCATGCAAAGTCGTTCTGATCATTTTCTCCGTGCAATTAATATAGATTTTGATTGGATAATTGTAATGTGTAAAAACAGGCAGGTAATTGTTCCAGATTTTTTTTTGGGGCCAATGATACTTTCCCGTTTCCATTTTTCTTTAATTTGTGTTTGGTTAATGGTGCAAGCAGATAATGACAAGTTCATTCATTTAAAAGAAAATTTCCTCGAGGAAGGTAGAGAATTGTTTATAAGTTCAAGTGCAATCTTCTTCTTTTATTTATTTTTTGTAGCATTGATTTGGAGTTTCGTTTTTTATTCTTGCCTCCATCAGCATGATATTTCCACTTCGCAATTGCCAATTTTGTTCTCTCTGTTTTAATGTAATTTGACTGATTCATTACAGTGTATTTTTGGACAAATTTAGAAGCGGATTAATAAAATTGTGGCTGGAATATGAATCAAACGTAGAAGATTAGAGTAAAAGTGTTGCAATCTAAGGGATGTAGTGACAAAAAAGAATTTAGAAATAGTATTGGTGAAACTAAAAAGTAAGAAAGAGGAGCTTCCTCTATTAAGAAAGAGGGGCAAGGTATATTCAAGTGTGTTAAAGTTTTACTTAGCTTGACTTCATCTGGTTTTTACTTCTCATTACACTCTGTATTATAGCAAATTATCCTGCACTGCTGAATTCAAGTGCTCATGTTCCTTCTTTCAACGCTGAAGATTCTCCTGCATGATGTACATGTTTTTAGTCATGTAAAAGATGAAAAAAAGATGTTTGTACAATTGTAAAAAAATGAACATGAACCGTATGATTTCTTAACGTTGAGATAATGTATGAGGTTGATTTAGAATTAATGTCCTAGAATAAAAACTTGCCCATATATTTTTGTAAATTTGCACCCCATCTCTTTTATCTGATTAGATCATGTTTAATGTGTTTTTCCTTTCAAAAACGTCTGATGTATAATTGTTTTTAACGGAATGACTTCAATCTAATATATGTGTATGTAAGATACATCATACATGTACTTCATTCTCAGCATTTACCCTAACTTCAGGATTGGAGGATCGGGAGCTGGAGACAAGGGTAAATAGAACGCATAAAGACTCAGCCGGAGTTTTTTATATTTTGGGATAGTATTATGTATAATTTTTGAATATTCGGATGATTGTACCACATATGTGCCAACCGGATACACCGCAAAGGAGTTTAAATTTGTAGCCACTTATCAGTTTCTTATCCGTTCATCCCTACTCATACGCTTTAATGCTCCACTCTGATGATATTCTTACATATTGCTTATTAGTATTCATAATGAGTAGTGCTGAATATGGGGTGTTACAGCTGTCCCATCGCTGTCACCAAGTCACTTTTCAACTGCAAATCTGCTGGATTTCGAGTCTGTGTGTCCGCCACCCTATAGTCGCTAGCTCTCCCCAACATAGCTCCTTCAACTATGCAATGACATCTCAGCCCTCCATAAATCGGCTTTAGACCCGACTTTTCTCCCATACCATACCATACCATACCAGTTCTGCCCTTTGATTAAAAGAAATTTGGTCCTATAAGTTCTTTTTAGGGTAATAAATGAGATTGTGACAATTTTACCTATATTAATTGTACCAATAAAAATAAAGAGAGAAGAAAAAGTTGAAAGATACTCATTTATAAATGAGGGCAAAGTTAAAAATTTACTCCATATTCATTGAGCTAACTATATCTCTTTAAGTATGTGTGATTTACTCCTTCGAGTTCTTATTATAAGACACCAACTAGCAAGTTTAGTTTGTCATTTTTATAAGGCACTTGCTTGTTCTCAATGAGCATTAATTATTTTTTATGTCTGCTCATAATTAATAAGGGTAGTGGGTGAGAGTAATAATTAATATGATATTAGAGTTTAGTGCAATTAGTAGGGATAATATTAGAAATTACTTAGATTCTAGGACAACTTTACCGACTTTAACTATTTTTATTGATTTATGAGAAAAGTTACTTGCTGCTCCTCCTTTACTTAAATCGATGCAATGAGAAAAAAGGCTGCTTTTGTGTTAATGTTTACAGGGATTCGGTACTGATATTTCCCGTCATCCGATTAGCTTTGTTTGGGAGTGGGCGATTTACTAATTGATCTCAAAGATAAAAGTGGCTTATTTATTACTACTGGCAACAACATTAAATTTAAATGCTTGATTTTAAAATTTTATCGACCCTCATTTGTTTCTTTCTTTTCTCCCTCTTATCTCTCTTCTCTGTCTCCATCGCGCATCGGGCGGACACCCTTCTCTGGTTTTTCTCCCTGGTCCTGTCGGTGGTGACCCCAGGTTCTTTTTTCTGAAATTTCCTTTTGTTTCCGGAGTCTCTGTCCTCTTTGTCTTGTGGTCAGTTCTCTGATCTCTCACCGGTGGCTGTAATTTTGTTGTCCGTCTCGCTCTCACTAGCCGTGTGTTGAAGTCAGGCACCTCGTCTTGAAGTCCGGTGGAGTCTTGTGGTGTGCGTTCGGAATCTTTTCACTCTTAGGCTGGCCCATCTGTGTATGTAAGACACTTTGTGGTTGCCTGGCTTAGAAGTGTCGATCTAATCTTCAATCTACTCTGCTCGTCGAACTCTTGTTTGCTGGTGGCTTCTTCTGCGTGGTAAGATTTAAAGCTTTATTTAACCAATATTTCTCCTATTATCTAAAGTTCCATACCTGTTCTTTTAGTGTTTTGGTCTGTTAGAATGAAAGGACCTGTGCTCTGGTCTAGTATTCGATCTGTCCTCTGCCGTTGGTTTTATTTTGTTCTGCTGCTGTCGCTGATTTTTTCTGGTTTAGTCACATATTTGGTCTTTATTGGAGGTGGAAACTTGTGTTTTTATTGCTTAATGGGATTTTCTGCCTAAATTGTAATTCTGGATTTCAAAAGTTTCGAAGGAAAAAAAACGAAATATAGCCTGCAAGTTTATTAAAAAAAATTTAGGTTGTTTTTTTTTTTTTTGAGATGGTGGGTTGTAATATGGGGAAAAAAGAAGAAGAAACGGGATGGGTTTTACAGATTGGAGCATATTCTGGTTTGAATAATGTGAGGTGTAGTTTTATTTTTATCTATTGTTAAAACACACAGAAACTTGTGACGTGGTTTGGGGGAAGGGAGGGAAAAGAAAATGGAGGAAAAAAAAGTTATTTGTAGTGGGTTTTACCCGATTGGAGCATATTCTCGGTTTGAATAATGCGAGGTGTAGTTTTATTTTTATCTATTGTTTTATTTTTTATCTATTATTTTACTTATGAACACACACTTAAAGATTTTTTCCTCCATTTACGATTTTTTCCCCCCAAACCAAACCCCTAAAGTTAGGGCTTTTGGTCATAAAATTAGGGAAAAAAAACCATTGTAGCAACTTTTAACAAAAATTGTACCTAATTGAAGCACTTGGAAAAGAATTACCGTAATGCAATGCAGTTAGTCGCGTCATCTGATAGTACGCCACTAAGGCGTCAGGAATCCTACTTGCGTCTTCCCCGACATCCCTCCCACACCCCCAAAACTCCCCTACCCCCACACACCAACCTCACTCCTTCCCTCTTCCTCATCCGACTCATCCCCTCTCTCTCTCATCATTCACTCCTTCTCTCATCTGAAAACTCTCTCCGTCCTCCATTTTCTTCATTCTTTTTCACTCTCACCCACACATTCACTCCTTCCCTCTCCCTCATCATCTGAAAACTCCGTCTTCTTCATTCTTTTTCATTCTCACCCACAGTAGCCACTCGTCACACACACACACACCTCCTCATCCTTTCAATCTCCATCTCATTCCCTCCTTTCTTGAAGCTGAGAAAACGCTGAGAGAGACTGAGAAACTTTGAGACCTAGAGAAGAGAGAATCACTGGAAGAAGAAGAAGAAGGAGGCTCAAATTCTCTCTCTCACTTTTGACTTCACGTTTTTGAGTAACATTTAATTTTTTGTTATGTTTGTTGTTTAATAATTTGATTTAACTTTTAATTATATAAATTTATTTATTATAGATGCTTAATAAATGTATAACAGTAGGATAGATGCTTAATTACTTACAAATTATTAATAGTTATAAATATTAAAAAGAGTAAATAATAATTATAATTAATAATTTAGGGAATAAAATATTTAAAATTTATTATAAACCTTAGGATACAAGACTAATTAGTACATTAATTAATTATTTTGTATGTTAATTATAAACCTTATGATAGATGACTAATTATTTAATATTTTGTAAATTAATAATTTGATATATAAAATGTAAAATGATATTATTAGCTAAATTTGATTAAAGAAATTTGTGAGAATAATAATTAGTGAATTAATAAAAAGATTTTGTGAAATATGTTGTATATTATTATTTATAGTACCCTACGATAAATAAGATAAGCTTAAATAGAGAATAATAATTAGTCAAATAATTAATTCACTAATTAATTATTTAGAGAATAATAATTAGTGAATTAATAATGTGTTGTGTTATTGTAAATTTTTATTAGTAAAATGGATGACCAACGTGCCCGCAATATTGAGCCTGGCCCCAAAGAGTGGGGAGTTCTTAATAAGGAGGTGCGGTGATCATACACCGATCACAAGTTGTGTGGGAGGAGGAGATTGCAATTCTTTGAGGGTGGTGAGCGAGCCTCACAGGGGTCTTTGGGAGATGTCCATGACCCAGATCTCATCCCATTAGATTTGCAAAGAAGACCTTATGCGTGCAGGTTTCTGGCACGTGTCTCGCGTGAAGAGACTCCCGGTATGTTTTAAAATTCTTTATGTAATTAATTACATGGATTTAGTTGTTTATACATGATACAGATAATATAGGACCCTTACATATTTGTTCTTTACTTTTTATGTTGGTGCAGGTTGACAAATACCTTATTTCTGCTTTGGTTGAGAGGTGGAGGCCGGAGACTCACACCTTCCATATGCCGGTTGGTGAGATGACTATTACTCTACAGGATGTAGAGGGTATTTTAGGTTTGTCCACTGAGGGTCGAGTAGTTTCTGGTCGGACGCATGGCAACTGGGCAGCAATTATGCAGCAATACATGGGTCTGACTCCATTACCATCTGAATTGATTGGCGGAAACATCAAGATGGGTTGGTTTGACCGTCATTGGGGCCACTGGGAGGAGCACTCAGCTACTGTTAAAGGTCAGCTTTTGTACACACGTGCTTACCTCATGCGTCTATTCGGTGGATTTTTGTTGTGTGACAAGTCTAGCTCTGAGGTTCCTTGTCGATACATACAATTATTGGGTGGTGACCTTGCGGAGACTGCTACATATAGTTGGGGGTCTGCTGTACTTGCTATACTGTTTCGCGAGCTATGTCAGGCCACGTCAGCTTCAGCTAAAGACATTAGGGGTTGTTTGTTGTTATTGCAAATATGGGCATGGTCCAGATTTCCTGCCATATCACCTCCCATTCCATCGCCAAGTGACGCAAGTGATCATTATGGACGTAGGTATGAAAGCAGTATGATAGAATGAATATTTTGAACTGGTTGGAGTAGTTGAGCGATTATGTTCTTATTTGCAGGTCGTTTCACTAATGTTATTGAGTTACATATTGCAGGTTCAATAATGTCGACGTGAGGTTATTGCGACGTGATCTAAAGACATATCGGATAGAGCTTGATCAGATGGGTCGAGACGATGTATGTATAATAAATTTGAGATTAGGGAACAACAAGAGTAAACTAATTCGCGTTATATGTGTGACCGTTTGTTTACATGTACAGGTGAAGTGAGAGCCATATAGGGATGCTAGGTATGAGTTTATGGGTGCAGATGTTCACACGCAGGACATGTGCAGGGTGGTGACACCCGTACTTGCTTTCCATATTGTCGAGATGCACCAGCCTAATCGCTGCATGCGGCAATTTGGCATGCAGCAACACATCCCTGGCCATGCTGCACAGCTTCAAAGTGCACATGATCTTATCTTACGCGATAAGATGATTGAAGATTGGGAGGTGAAGATGGATCCATTTATTCAATTATGGAACACGCGGCATTTGCGCATCGAGACTACAGATCCATCGGAGGGGTTGATTTCCCCGAACTCCGAGTACATGACTTGGTTCTTCTTACACACTAGACGGTATATGACAAGACAGGTCGCTAGGATCGGGCACGTGGTACGTATTTATGTTGCTTCCGTTTTTCATCCTATATATTTCATCTTATTATCTATAACTTGGTTTCAGTGCTGTTATTTATTCTACTGTATAATTGCAGGCTGATGGTGTAGAGTGGATTTGGTGGATGAATTCTCCTCAATTTGATTCCCAATTCAGCAAGAGGCAGGTTCAAGAGGTTTGTGATCAATTATTGGGCGCACTTAGAGAGTTTGGCCGAGTTGCAGAGCCTGGTCCTAGCGCACCAAGTGGACTCTTAGTCGGTGTACCAGATCCTGCTTTAGAGGTCCCACCCCGTGCAAAGGAGGGACATGGACTGGGTCAACGACGACCGCATAACGAGATGGAGGCATATAAGATATCTCGGTTTGGTCCACGTAGCGGAGGTGTATATAGACCACCTGTATGGCCCAATATGGCCTATACTGAGGTTCCATGGTACCCAGAGCAGTTGCCAGGGGAGATGCCAGAAGAGGTGCCTCTAGAGGTACATGCATCGATGCCTTCTTACCCACAGCCAAAGACAATGTTTGCTTCGCAGACACAGGTTCCTTACTCATATCAGTGGCGATCACAAAGTTCCCAGACCGGCTTTCCTACCTTCAATTCTTACCAGCCTGGACAGGGTTTTATTGGATTCAGTGCCTATCAGCCTCCATATTAGACTGCACATGGTTTTACTGTCTTCCACTCCTCCCACCATGGACATGGTTGTACTGATGCAGGATCTAGTAGTAGTCCATACTAGTCAGGACACCACACATCCGATGACGAAGGTGATTATACCGATGACTTTATACATGCAGCTGCTGAGGATTTCAATTTTAGGCACAATCTTGATGGACATCGTGGACTTGATGGCATCCGTAGGAACCCTGAGCGTGATGCGCATTCGAGACCGTGACCTACATATACTTCACCCTGAGCATATTACGCGTTATGTATTATGTTATATTTGCATGGATACTGTATTATGTCATATTTGCATGGATTACGATATTTGACTGTATTTGTTTAGTTTTCTATCGAACATATATCTAATCAACTTTTACCCAAATTCTAAATTCTTAATTATGCCATATAACCTAAGCTATAAATATGAGAACTTGAAACTACAAAAATCTAATAAAAAATCAAGTAAAATTACAAGCACGTAAGTATAAAAGCTATCAAATAAAATTATAAGAACTTGAAGGTTAATTTTTCCTTTGAAATTACTACATCTCATTCGAAGGCACATATGGTAGCAAATAGGAAAGTAAGTTTGAACTAATTAGCTATGCGCTTCGTAGGACATGAATGCTTATTATGTCCGAACTGTTTACATATACTACATATAGTTTGACTGGAGCTAGGTTGGATCTCCACCTCATCCATTTCATTGTGAATGCGTGTAGATTTATGGCGCCCTATACCACGCAATTTCGATTCATCGGGGATAATCTTTGGTTCGGAAGCGGGCGGTATTCCTTGTTCACTATCGATCGACTGAAATGATGAAGAATAAATATTCATAATATTGTAGATTGAGAATACTGGATCCACGTACTGTTCAGCATAATGAGATACCGTCGAACATGCAGCAATTACATGACTACATGAGAATTTGAATGCCTGAAATTAGCCACATTGGCATTTCCCCTGGCCCAAGTTCACCGAGTATGTATCGCCCTGATCATCAACTTCAAACGTGATACGCGCCACATTAAACTCCCGAACACGCATCGATGTAGCTCGCTCTCCATTCTTTATCATAGCTTCTCCAATAACACACGAAAAATGCTTTACGTTCATTGCATATTTTTGTGCTTTGGTCCTTCTTTTGAACTAGTAACGAACAAGTTGACTATAGGTGCATTTCACCAATGATCTTATGGGCATGTTCCTTGCTCCCCTGAAAACCTTATTGATTGATTCAGACAAATTGGTTGTCATATGACCGTATCTTTGTCCATCCTCATCATAACTCTGACACCATTTCTCTTTTGGAATTCTTTCAATCCATGTAGCCACTTCACTACTGTAACTGCAAAACTGGGCATACAAAGCATCAAAGTGTATTTTGTTTGGAACATATCCTAAAAAAAAACAGAAAGACACAACATTATGCGGTTCTAGTAAAGAAAAAATGAGCATCACTGCACATCAGTTGGAGTATATTACCTAATTTCGTTAAATTTTTCTTCAAGTCCTGGTCCTTGAAGCGGGTATTAAAATTGCTCGCAACATGACGAATGCAAAACACATGGTATGCATTAGGAGGCTGTCAACCAATGGCCTCATTGCTAACTGCTGATATTATGCTCTTGTGACGATAAAAAATAAGACATAGACCAACCTTATTTGTAACATACAATCGTATGGAAGACAAAAAATACTCTCATGCTTCCTTAGTTTCACCTTCAACAATTGAAAATGCAATCGGCAGGATCTCATTATTTCCATCTAGGGCGGTGGCAATCAATAATGTCCCCTTATACTTACCGTATAAATGCGTACCGCCCACCTATATGACTGGTTTGCATCATTGGAACGCCTCATGAAATTGATTGAAGGTCCAAAATGTACGTTGAAAAACCTGAATCCCATTAACAACCCGCTGATCAACAATATATGGTCCATGTTGAATATGGTAAACAGATCCCGGGAAAAATTTCAACATGTACTATAACTATCTTGGCAGGAACGCATATGACTCGTCCCAATCACCGTAAATCTTAGCTATTGCTTTTTGTTTTGCCTTCCATGCCTTCCTGTAAGAAACATGATAACCAAACATTCCATTCTCCCTTTCTTGTATCATGATCATAGCTACCGAAAATGTTTCCTTGACCATGTTTGCAAAACCAATAAGAAAAAGTGTATACTAGGAATGTTATTTATGTTCACTGATAAACACAAATAAATTCACAAATTATCAAATGGTATTGTGCATCATACCTATTATGGCCTCGGAAATAATTTCAGAATCAAGTTGTTTGTGATCTTGTGAGAGAATTTTGCTCACACAACTATGATTTCCAACCTATTTAGTTACCACCCAAGTGTTGCTATTCTTCGGTTTAATTGCTCTTACTCTCCAATCGCAACCTTGTTCATGATTCCGACATTTCATTGAGAACTTGGCTATAGTACTCTCAACCACTACAGCTTCATGATGTTCCTTCATGCAAAAATGTTTTATTGCGGTTTGCACATCATTCTTGGACCCGAACTCTTGTTTCGGATATAATCCATCTCCTCTTGCCCACGGACTCTGGCCCAAGCCTTCCACATCCAGTATATCCTCATGTGGGTAATTTTCATCAACAGCCTCATAATGCGGAATCTCATTCCAAAACGGTGTAATATATGCATATTCACACTAATACAATTTATGCGAAAACATAGTAACTAATAAAAAATAAATTATATAATAATACAACTCCGTAACTAACCTGATGATTGTAACATACCAGTCTGCTGTGACATGACATTACCATGATATTCGTCATCTGCATCACTATCATTTTGATCATGGTCATTAGCCAATAAAGTGTCTTCATCTTCTTCCTCTTGCTCCTCCTCATTGTCAGGTTCATCTAACATATAGTCGCTTTCTTCTCCATGCGCAACGGTTGAAATTGCCAAAGTTTACTATGTTTTGAGCTTCTGATTGTTCTCTTTGGTCTGTGTATTTGTTATCTGTCAAATTTTTCCTATAGAAGTATGGACACCATGTAGACTCAACTGAGATTTTTATCAACGCATGTATTGAGAAAATATACCAAAAACAACGCTAAGGGATCATTTACAAAGACAGGTTGGAAGGAAGATTATTGTCTCTACATTTAATGAGAAGACTAGGAAAGTATATGAGAAGAAACAATTGAAGAATAGTTTAGATATCTTAAGGAAAGATTTAAAAACTTGGGATACCTTGAGCAAAGAGACTAGTGTGGGTCAAGACCCTACAATGAATAATGTCCTTGCATCGAATGAAGTGGCGGTAGCAAAAATTATAGCTACAAAATTATTATACAAACTTATAAGTTTCATTATTTTTGTTTCTAGGCTTTGATTTTGGTTAATTGATTGATTCTTGAAAACATTCTATGTGAAATCGTTTGAAAGGAGGATTTGTTTTTTCTTATCTTCTTTTTAGGGTTACATAAATTATTCCCATTTCAATGCTTATTGATGCATGTAGCCAGAAATAGTTCTTCATATATATGTGTTCACACTTCACACTGATTATTTCACGATTCAGGCTTGTTGATTATTTCTCTCTTCTGTGTGCCTAGTTAATGCGTGTAGCCAAAAGTAGTATGTACAGAACGTGTATGAGATCATTATAGCTATAGATAGTGTGTATGTATTGTATTTGTTTATAGGCTTTGATTTTGGTTACTTGTATACATGCAGGAGAATTCATCATATAAAAAGTTTAGGCACACAAGCCTGAAGTTTGAAAAGGAGTTGAGAATTATATTCAAGGAATTGATGGCATCTCCACCACCACATTATATTTTTTCACCCTCTCAGACACATGGACATTATATTGTTTCACCCTCTCAGACACATGAGGAAGTTTAGGACGTTGTGTACCGACCCTCCATGGATGAAGAAGGTGGCTCAGGGGACAGGGAAGAAGAGTTTTCTGGTGCTGACCTATTAGCTATTCCAGGAGTGGCAGATAGGCTAGTAAGCATTGCCTTAACAACAATCTCTTCGCCAATTGTTATTAGTGAATCTGAAAGTCATGGGAAGAGCAAGAGAGGTGAAGGGTCAGTTAAGAACAAGAAGCAGAAAATTCCAACTTCAAAACAAATGGCGGATACGTTTAGTGTAATGGCTAATGCATCTAAGGATAGTGCAGCGAAATTAAATGAAATCAAAGGTGTGAGAATTAAGGAGGTTATGTCTGAACTGCTTGGCCTTGAGGAAGTCACATGTGATGCGAACTTTGAGTCCGATGCATAAAGCTTTTGATGGACAATGCCTGTCGGGAAGTATTTGTATCACTAAAGAGAAACCAGGTCTACTTGATAGAATGGTTGCGGTTTATGGTTGGCAACCCATAGATATACTTCAACCATATCTCTGGACAGTTGAATCATGATCTAGTATTGTATAGTTTTAATTCTTTGTATGTCAGTTTATGTAGCTGATGACATTATGTGACCTATCTTTTATAACTCTTAATCTGTTTCCATGTTTAATATAGTATTTTTCTTCTTCATGATGCTCACATAAATTTAACCACACTCACGGGTTACATAATCAATGGCAAGTTGGAACAATCAAAATTTGTTAGAGGGGGTGGAGGAATAGGAAGAATTAAGTGTGTTGTTGTGTCAATATTTGATAGCTTGTGTATGCAAAGAACGGTGTAAAACTAGTAAGCAAAAATGTTATTTATGGGTGTAAGAAATATTGGAAACTCATGGTTCAAAATGTCATGACATGTTTATAGTGGAAAATATGTCTTGTACAACTTGTGACGTCTTGACATGTTTATAGTGGAAAATATGTCTTCTACAACTTGTGCAATAAATTGGTCAAATATGAGTTACAACATTCTAAGAACATAGGAGTTGAAGAAATGATTGTTATGTTTTTATTCATTGTTGGATACGGGTAGATAATAGGAAAGTACAATAAATATTTCAACATTCGGGAGAAACTGTAAGTGTAAGTAGGCTTCTGCACACAATATTATAGGCTTGCCTTAGTGTAGTGAGGGAAAATATTAAACCATGCGATCCCGAATTTCGTGAATGTCACCCAAAAATAGAAATCGATCACCGATATTTCCCATCTTTCAATGGTGCAATTGGTGAAATTGATGGAACTTACATAAGGTAGTGGTAAGTCCTTAACCGAGATAAATATATCGGGAGAAAGAGATATCCAACACAGAATGTCATAGTTGTATGTAATTGGAGTATATGCTTTACATTCGTGTTGGCTGGATGGAAAGGTACTGCACATGATGCTCGTGTGTTTCACTTTACTATCTCAAATCTATCCATGAATTTCCCCTATCCACCTAAAGGTATATTTTCGTATACTTCAATTAAGTCACTTTGTCTTCATTTCACATTTGCATTAATCTCACCTTCAAAAGGATTTTACCATTTATTAGGAACATATTATTTGGTTGATGCTGGATATCCAACACCAGTTAGGTATCTTGGCCTTACAGATGCGAGTGTTATCACCTTTAGAATTTAGGCGTCAACCAGGATTTGAAAATCATAAAGAAACCTTCAATTATCATCATTCAAGTTTGAGGTGCATTATAGAAAAGACCTTTTGAGTGTGGAAGAACAAATACATCTATCCAGTACAAGCCCGCATAGTTTGTGCAACAATGTCTATACATAAATTTATTAGGAGAAATTTCCAAAATGATGTGCATTTCATGTAAGCTAAAAATGAGAATATAATTGATGTAGATAATAATAGTTAAGATCAAGAGCCATTGTCGACAAATTATGCTATGCTGTCTTCAACTCAAATGAATTATCTTCGTGACACAATTAGAAACCAAATTGTAGGGACATGTAATCCGACTAGTTTTGTAATATTATTTGATAAAAAAAACTTTAATTGTATGATTTCTAATTTATATGTATTTTTATTCATTAACTATATTTAATTATGTATTTTAACATTGACAAATTTTTCAAGTAACATTTTTCACTTTTTTATAATTTTGATTTTAATTTTTCTCTTATAATTATCACAAAAGTCACTTATGTTACTACAGTCTAAACATAAATCATATTACACAATCTGACTTTTACTCAATCTTTAATTTGGAAAAGTTAGATTGCAAAAAAGCCATTTTTGCCTCCCATCCATACCCAATAAATTATAATATATAATTTGAATTTGGAAGAAGAGAAGTGGAGGAGGTGATGGTAAAAGAAAAAAGAAAAAGGGAAATGAAAATAGTTTTATTTATTTATTATAATACATAATGAGCTTTTGTTTCCCCGTACGATGCACGAGTGATTGTACGAATGCATTAATCAAACATAATTTTATTTATAACATGGGAGCTGATTGGGTTGAAGATCAATGAAATAAACATTTGAATATGAGTTGAAATGAAAGACTATATATTATAAATTATAAATAAAACATGAACGATAGGATAGGATGTTACATAACTATATCCTCACATCCATAAAGATTACATATTAGAAATGACAATAATACAACATATAGAATTTTTAATTTCACGCATATCTCCTTATGTTGCATCCTTCCATTCTCTCTTGGCTCTGCAGCATGTTGACCGTCATAGAACACATTGAACTATGCATATATTATGTAAAATTTTATGTATATTTGTTAGAATGCACTAAACTTTGATTATTGTTTCAAAAGTCGTCTTGTCAATTTGAAGACCTCAAATGTTAATAACTACTCCATCTGGTCCTTATTATAGGGCACCAACTAACAAGTTTATTTGGTCCTTTTTATAAGGCACTTGCTTGTTCCCAATGAGCAATGATTTTTTTTCCATGTCTACCCCTAATTAATAAAGGTAGTGGGTGAGAGTAATAATTAATATAATATTAGAATTTAATGCAATTAGTAGGGGTAATATTGAAAATTACTTAAATTCTTGGACAACTTTATTGACTTTAACTATTTTTATTGGTTTGTGAGAAAAGTTAGTTGGTGCCTTATAATAAAGACCAGAGGGAGTACAATGTACTGAGCTCAGCTTCTTATATGCATTGTAGATGCTGGGATCAGTTTCCTTATATATATGAAAGTCAGCAAGCTATTTGTTATGGACTCGCATAATGGGCCTGGCTGATATGTGGCTCAATCGAGCATTTTATGGTAATGACCTTCCTTAATAAGGTAAAACGCTAATCACCCTAGAACCATGCCTATAATTTCGGATAGTATAGGTAGTGGAGCAGGCATTTGCAGAACGTGGAGGCGCATATTGCCTGCGGAGCGAATCATAGCCTGAGTAACAAAACCCTAGGTAATCTCTATAAATAGGAGATTACCTACTAGATGCACATTCTATATTCATCTATTCTACTATTCAGTCTCACTATGCACATACCCCACCCCTTTAGCGAGAGCCTTCGTATTGTGTTGCACGATGATCTTCTGAATACTCTTTGATATCTCCTTTCTAGATATCACAGAGCATTCATCTTCTCCTTGGTATCTAATTAATAGATATCTTGGAGGAACAATTCGATCCTATATAAATCATCCACTAGTCCATAGAGGCTAGACACTTGTGTTCTACCACAGAACACTACCTAATAACATCACAAGTCACAACACAATAAACAAAGCAAATATGATATAGGCTAAAAAACCCTTAGGGTGTGCATTTCAATTTGGAAAAATGTAATGGGGAAGAAAATTTTGGTCCCACTACACTAAATTTTAATACAAAATTTTTTTTCTCTCCCTCCCCTCCCCTTCCCCTTCCCCTTACCAAACATACCCTTAGTTTCAGTTTGAAGCATAAAGTTGACATGAAATAAAATAGGGTTAAGGTGCAAAAATACACATGTGCTTTTCTCCGAGGAGTGCCCAGTAGTAAGTGCTTTTTTTAGGTGCAAAAGTGACTATATGGTTACAAATTAGGTGCAAAAATACCGTTTGACTGTTAAGTTTGACTTTTTTTTGCTGACTGGACGATGACGTGGCATTTCAAAGGTGCAAAAATACACATGTGGTTTGTCAACAAGAGCGTCGAACACCAAATTATTATTTTTAATTTAATAATTTTATTTTAATTACTACCGAGTACTAAAAAGATATTCAGGATACTGACCTGTATTGAAAAATTACTTCATGATCTTGAAAAATTATTTTAAGATATGAAAAATATTTCGATAATCGACCGGTACTAAAAAGATATTTTGAGAATCTCGCCTCGCATATAAAAAAATATTTCATGATCTTGAAAAATTATTTTAGAATCTTAAAGAAATATGTCAAGTATTTTTTAGTACCAATATTTTTTTTACTATCGCCAAGATCCGAAAGTACTTTTTAGTACAGGTTAGTACTCGAAATATTTTTTCCAAAGATCGGTTAAGTATCCTTTTAGTATCGATCAATACCGAAATATTTTTTCAAGATCCTAAAATAATTTTAATTGAAGTAAAATTATTAATTTTTTTTTTAAATTGGTGTTGGGCGCATTTCTTGACAAACCACATGTGTATTTTTGCACCTTTGAAATGCCACGTCATCGTCTAGTCAGCAAAAAAAGTCAAATTTAACGATCAAACGGTATTTTTCCACCTAATTTGTAACCACGTGTGTACTTTTAAAAAAAACACTTGCTACTGGGCGTTCCTTGGAGAAAAGCACATATGTATTTTTGCATCTTAACTCAATAAAATATATCACAACAAAGTAAAGCTCCACGGCTCTAAAATGTATATACTTGTTTAAAAGGTTTCAAGAGCAAAACTAAACTTCTTTCAAATGTATAGACTCTATTGACCATTCTCATTTTGACTGCCAACTACTTGGATGGTTCATGACAATTTTTTTAATCTTTTCATTTTTTGCCAGATTCATGACAGTTTTTTAATGCAGCTAACACTGATTGTATTCACCTCATGCATTCCCTATACTGATTAGAGCAGATTTAGCTGGAATATGAGTTTTACAACTTTTATAGCTCATGAGCAAAATAGTTTTCATAAAAATATAGGATTTATAAAAAGGTGTTGCCATTAGGGTGTCACATGATAGAGACTCATAATGGCAAAATCAATGGTCTAGAATCTTATATGGGTCAAAAAGTTCCATGCCTTTTCATCTTACAATCAATCACAACATGCCAAGCAAATAATTGAATAGCAAAAAGGTGGATAAAGACAAAACAATTGAAGGTCATGAGCAGCTATATAAGAACAAAAACGTCACCATCAAAACCATCAAAGCTTTTTTTCTATTTATTGTTCAAAAGTCATTTTTGTCATAAAAAGATTGCATGATGCAATTCAATTTTTTTTTATTTTTTTTCAACCAAAACAATAAGCCAAAAAGCATTATGACTATTGATGAACAAAAGACGACAAGCATACCTCTAAAATCAGGTAAGCATAGGAGGCCAGCACACAGACTAATAGACTTTTAACTTGTAATTTGCCACCTCTTTTTATCTTCTCATTAATTAGGATTTGATGTCTTGCACAAAATGAAGAACTCCGCTTTATTATTGTTAGATGGCAGTTTGAAGCCAATATGGAAATAATACAGTGCGTTTGTTCTTTTTTAACTATCTAAACCTAAGAGCTTGTCTCTCTCTCTCTCAACTCTCAATGCTACAGCTCACACACCCTTGACTTCACAACTACCAATACCTTCTTGCAATAGTTACAATTAAAAATGATTCAAAGGAAGAGATTGTATGTTAACCTGAAAATTTTGCACTACTAAAAGGTACCTACATACAAGGCTCCACAACAATTATAGGGCATTAGTTTAGAATATGATAATCCATAAGATAAACAACCATTCTGCATATTGCATTCTAAGCAAAGGTCTGTGTCTAACGTGGAAATCGAAAATCTGAACAGCATAAAACATGAAACATTGTGGAGTATGTCAACCAAACAATACTGTTATTCATTCAACAAAAATAACAAACTCAAATACCTAGAATCATAAATTTGCTACCAACAATGTCACCAAAGAACTTAATATGTGGGCATGAGTGTATAATTATATATGCTACCAACAAAGTCACCAATGAAATTATTAAAACTATAAAACTAATATATCAAAAGTTAATCAGATATTCAAACCACCAATGGCATTCATGATTATTGTCATTTATAATCAATTTTTATTGTTAGTTTTATTATTGCTTTTTTGTTTAAATTCCTTTGTTGTTGAACCCACAGACATCTGATTGAAACATGGGTGAGGAAGAGCAGTCAGCATAAAGTGACAAACTACACTATAAATGATCATGATGAATGAAGTTTTATACAATGAAAGGGGACGGGCCTACCAATAAACCCACAATCAATTATCTCATCTCATTCCCAGATCTTAGGATAAGAGGCCAACAAATTATCTCATCCCATCCCCAAATCTTAGGATCAAGAGGCCACTAAATGTTGCATATGGAGGGGGAAAAATCAGCATGGTGTAGTGAATGCAGTAATAATAAATTATCCAATGAGATATAAACCACTAATAATCAAAATATCTTTCATATAATAATTAAGTCAAGATAAACTTGTATCAAGTATCAACATAACTTAACATGGTAACTGACATTAACACGCCTTAATTTTTTACTTGCTTTATAACATTAACTGGTTACACTCCCATATTTAAAGAGCCATTTTCAGAAGTTCCATGTATCTCTCCTTTAATTGCCCTTTTCTTTACATCTTGTTTTTCAGAAAAACATATTCCAATGACATTTAATGATATTGGACCTATACCAATAATTTCTTGTTATATCCAGGAGACACCTAGACATGAGTGAGTTTTACTGAATTCCAGAATCAAACATTTTTGCTCCTCTAGATAATTACAAAGGTATGGCGGTATTTTTAAAATGTTTAAGTAAACTCAGAACAGGCAGGCCTGATTCCATAACCATGATGATATCAAAAGTTCAAAAAGAACATATAAGGTAAATGATATCAACGAAAGGCTTTGATAGGGGTAAATTAAAGATGGCATAATGTAAGATAGAGTTCTTACAAATCACCATCCAAATAAAGCGCAAAATGACCTCCCCACCAATGTGAAATAGCGGTTTAATTACCCCTGCAAATTAATCTCTTATTTCATTTGCTAGCAAAGCAGTAGAATCATGTTGTGAAAGAGGGAAAAAAGAAAAGTATATATTTATTATACAAATCATTAAGTAGATACCTGTTGGACGATATACAGTAGGATGGCCAAGGGTGTCTGCAAAAACAAATGTATCATTTGTTCCCCGTATGAAATCCAATGTCAACAATATATAATATGATACAACAATAAAATTAAAATGGCCAAAGAAAAAGAAAAGGCAACAATGCAAATAAACTAGAGAACAATATTGATATAGTCTTTACTCTTTAGGGTGAGACAGTTTAATTATGGACTGGAAGGAAAATAATAACTGTGATAAGTGCTACTTTAAACAGATCGACAAAAACTCACCTTCGCCCGGCAACCTACTTGTCGAATATAAGTGGTCTGGGTTACTCAGTTCCATTCTGCAGAAACACATAAGAAATGTGAGAAGGCTACTGAAGTGCGGTTATTAGATGGTAGAAAGCAAATCCTTGAGCAAATACAATAATAGAGAAGACAAACATGAGCAGAAGATAAAAAGGAGGAAAAGAAAGGAAGAGAGAGAAATAGATAAAAACTCTTTAGCTAGCTCTCCAGTATAGGAGCGAAGAAGAATGCAACAATTAACAAATTTTTTAATTGCAATTACCAATTCTTCAATAGCATTTACTATTTTCGTAATGACATTTACCAATTCGTTCTTCAGGTTTACCACGTGTGTCTGATGAAACAAAAAAAAAAGTGCAATGATAACAAATCTTTCAATGGCAATTACCAATTCTTCAATGGTATTTATAAGTTTAGTAATGAGATTTACAAGAGTGTTTGTTGATAAAAAAATTTTTTTAGAAAAATATATATTTATTTGTTAATGTATATATATATATATATTAAAGGAACCAAGTGGCTAGTGGTTGGGCCACTTGGCCCCGATGAAAGTGGGGTGGGTTTGAACCCCACCTTCCTCATTATGATTTTTTTTTTTTTTTTTAAAGATTCAACCCCACTCCAAAAAGAAAAAGCCATCGCCGGATCTCAAACCTCCGGCGGCCGGCCACAGTAGCCCTTCGGCGATGGTCATTTTTTATTTATTTAAAAACTAAGGGCAAAATGGTAAATTCACCGAATTTGAAAATCTCAATATGGTCCTTGGTATTTTTAAGTCATTTAACAAATTTAACAGACATTTGAGGTTTTACAAATTCAAATGGTATTTAAATGTAATTTTCCTTTTAAAGTATCAACAAAACAAAAAAAAAAAAATAAAGTAAACAACAAAAATAATATACTACCTCCGGTTCTAATTATAAGACATAGTTGACTTTTTGTTGGAGAGATTAATGAAGCTAAATAAGTTACTTAATCATTTCATATGTTATATTTTCTTAGATTATATATTAGTTTATTGGTCAAACTATTTAGTTTGAAGGAAAAAATAAAAATAAAAATACTCTAAGCTAATTTAATTAGCTTCCTTAATCTCTCCAAAAAAGCTAACTAGGTCTTATAATTAAGACCAGAGGGAATATTATATATTATAATAAAACAACTATTTTCATTTCCTTTTTTTTTTTACCGTCACCTCATCAACTCTTTTCTTTCCAAATTCAAATTATATATTACTAAAACAACTATTTTAGTATAATATAGTGGGTATGAATGGGAGAACGTGCAAACATCAGGGAACTGGATTCCCTGCTCGTCCGTACGGACGAGCTCCTGGCCGTCCAGATCTAGATCTGGATGGCCGAGATCTTTTTTTTTTTTCTACATAAAAAAATCATTTTTTGAAAAAAATGTTAGTTGAGAGATTAGCTTTATTTTTTTAATGTTCTCTACCCATTAATTTTTTTTCTTTAAAAAAAAAAAAAAAATCTCGCTCGATTAGATCTCGACGGGAGCTCGTCCGTACGGATGAGCTCCCCATGCTCGTCCAAAGGACGAGCAGAGAATCCGGTTCCCAAACATCAAAAGCAGCCCTTTTCTTTTATTCTTTTAAGTGCAAACATCCCTTGGAACCAACAGTTTGGATCAAAAATACATGTAGGGCTAAGATCTCATTTTAGACAACAAAATGGGGTCGTTTTAAGTAAAGGACAGACGCGACTTTGGTCCCACGCAGGTTACCATCCGCTGCAATCCTTTACACTAAACTGTGCCGTTTTGGGCGAAAAAACTAAGATGTTCCCTTTTTTGAAAAAAAAATATTTCAGACACTTGCTAGTACTTAAAACATACTTCAGGATAGTGGCAGATCTTTGATGAGGCCAGGGGGCCATGCCCCCCCCCCCCAAAAAAAATCATACAAATTGAATGTGGGAATGTAGGATCTTTTGGTTTAAGCCAATGGCGGATCTTTGATGATGGCCCCCTAAAAAAAATTAATCATGCAAATTGAATGTAGGAATGTGGGATCTTTTGGTTTAAGCTACAGAATGTGGGAATTGTTCAACCAATTAATTAAATTTAATGGACAATGAGAAATTAAATGTGATTTATTGATTATTCCAATTATGTCAAAAATCTATCAGCATCACTCATATCATTTTCAGCGTAAAGTTCGACATGCGCAAGCTAGATTCAACGTGAAAGCTGGATAATCATACTCCTTTGGCCCCCAAATTTCTTTTAAAACATTTCCCTTTTTTTTCATTCCCTCCCGCAGTCCCACTCACAGACGTTAGACATTAAGGCACGCTTCTATTATTCTCCCAATCTCCCTTGATAACTCAATAACAAGAACAAGAGCAAGGAACGCGCCTGTTATTCTCCCAATCTCCCTTGATAACTCATTTGTGATTTTTTGCCTCTTGCTCGCTACAGGTAAATTCTCTCATCTTATTTCTTTCCTCTGATTCAACTCCATATTTACTTTGTCTGGTCTTGATTCTTTTCTAATATAAGAAATTTCCTAATCGGTAAATCTCGTTGAAATTGTCGAGTTTGATAAATTATTTTCTTGTTTCTTTCTTTATTTCCTTCTTTGTTTTCATTCTTTGATTTTGTTTGCTGTCTGTGAGAAATGATAGTAATAGATATATTTGTTATCTTCACAACTCAAACTGGATTTGTCACTCCCCTGTATTTGCCTGTCTATACCGAATATTACGATCTTGGGATAAATATTTGGCCCCCCAAATATTTATCCCAAGATCCGCCACGTTTCAGGATACTAACTAGTACTGAAAAAATACTTCATGATCTTGAAAAAATATTTCAGGGTACTTATTGGTATTAAAAAGATACATGACGATATTGACTGGTATTGAAAAAATAGTTCAGGATCTTAAAAAATTATTTCAGGTATTGACTGATATTAAAAATATATTTCACTATATTTTTTCAATATCCTAAAATAATTTTTCAAAATCATAAAGTAATTTACAAGACCAGTTAGTATCCTCAAATATCTTTTTAGTACTAATCAATACCGTAAAATATTTTTTCAAGATCATGAAGTATTTTTTTAGTACCGGTCATTATCCTGAAGTATCTTTTTAATATCTTTTAAGTACCAGTTAGTGTCTGAAATATTTTTGCAAAAAAAAAAAAGAGAGGGAACAACTCAGTTTTGGGCCCAAAATGGTGCCGTTTAGTGTAAAGGACGTAGCAGATGGTAACCTACATATGACCAAAGCCGCATCCGTAAAGGATGGCAACAGAAGTAAAGAGGTATGGGAGGAAAGCCGAGTCTGTACTTTTTACCATTCATAAGCCCGTTAGCGGATGAACAGTGTCAGCTTCATCTTGGGATTGACATTCGGGATTTGAATTTCAAATTTTGAACTTCCCGTGTATCCTTCAATATTTCCTCTTCCTTCTTTCTCCAGAAGCTTCACCAATTTTTTTTTTCGGTTAAGGTACAAAAATACACATGTGGTTTGTCCCAAAGTGTACCTATCACTAAGTGTTTTTTTTTTTAAATTGCAAAAGTGACTATGTGGTTACAAAAGTGGAGCAAAAATACCCAATGACCATTAGTTTGACTTTTTCTATACTGAAAATGATGACGTGGACGATGATGTGGATGTTGATAGGTTCTAAGTTGTTATGAATTACAGTTTAGCCTCAGACACATTTCAACAAATTTCAATTTAGTCCTACTATGAACTTTTAAAATTTTCATTTAGTGTCAAAACTTGTGTTTCCTATGACAGTTCCAATCGTGTTGCCTATAACAGGTCCTACCACAACCTCTGTGCCATTACCTCCCACATATCCGGCCAATCCCGGGATAACCCCAATAACAGTCCCAAGGGTGCAACCAGCAACATATTATCCACCCCCATCAGGAGGTGTTCTTGTGGTGAACTCCATTCCACCTCCTGCAACCAGTAATGCTCCGGCCACTTCCGGACAGAGTTGGTGTGTTGCCAAGACTTGAGCTGCAGAGGCTGCGCTTCAATCAGCACTGGACTATACTTGTGGAATGGGCGGTGAAGACTGTTCACAAATCCAGCAAAGTGGAAATTGTTACAATCCAAATACTCTTGAAAACCATGCTTCTTATGCCTTCAACAGCTACTACCAAAAAAATTCCTGAACGACAAACTGTGACTTTGGAGGGGCTGCCACCTAGTTAACGGGAATCCAAGTAAGATCTTGATGAATTAACTGCTCATTAACCAACAATATTATCTTATTCTTGAACACCTGTTTTAAAGACCTTTTTCTTTAAAATTTTATACAGGCACGGGTTCTTGCATTTTTTCATCATCCTCTTCCTCTCTTACATCGTCAACCCCAACAACAACAACATCATCAACTCCCACTCCCACTTAGAGCTGTTCATGATGCCCACGACCCTGTAGGTCCGCCCGCGTCCTCTGAAAAATTGCCTTGCCCAGCCCAAGGAAAAATGAGCTCAATTGGCCGGGCATTTTTTGGGCAGTAGGCATCGGGCGGGTATGCCGCTACTTGATAGTATATATTATATATTTTTTAGTTTTTTATAAAATAGTATTATATATTTGTTATAAATTATATAACTTATTTGTATCAATATATATATATATAACTTATAATAAAAAAATATCTTTTCATTTCTTCATCGCCTCTTCCCTTTTCTCATTTTTGGATGCCCTAGTCAAGCGAAATGTCTCTCCTCTCTTGATCTCCATTCTCCTTTAGAGCTCGGTGATTTGTCTGATTGCCTCTCCTCTCTTTGATGCAACCTCTAGGAGTTTTGGATGTCTACAAGACTTTAATTTCTATTTTTTGATGCCTTGTATTTAATGGATTATGGACTATTTTTTAATGCCTTGTTAAGACATATGGTTGTCTTTTTAATTTTAAGACTTATATTGGAATATTCAAAAGTGCAGAATTATGGATGTTACTTAATTTTTCAGTTATTTAAGCTATTTTTTTTCACATAGGGTGTGGCAGAGTATCGCCACTTGGGCATGGAAGGGCCGCCCTGTCCAGCCCATTATTGCCCTGCCCAAAAATGTTAGGGCTTCTATCAGGCAGGGCCGGGCATTGGGCTACATTTTACTGCCTAGTGATCTTTTGGGCATGGCATTGGGCAAGGGTCTCGCCCTGCCCAGCCTAGCCCATGAACACCCCTACTCCTACTTCAACTACATCATTAGGGACAAACACATCAAGGTAAGTTATCTGTCTAGATTTTCTGAAAGAATTCTTAATTCTTAGATAGTATTTAAAACTGAAATTTTATTTTAATCATGAACTTGAAACAACGAGGAAGAATTCTTGGTTACCTAGTTGATAACTAAAAATTCATCCCTATGAGCTACAATAGCTTAAGCTGTCAAAGTAATGCTAACAACAAGACTAAGTCCATTCCTATATGTTAACAACATTTGCATCTATGGTACCCACCTTCGGTGTTAAATTCAAGCAGCAGCTTAGCATCAAGCATAGGTACTTCACCATTTTACGGGTCCGAAACTCCTCCAGGTGCAAACAGTGGCGGAGCCAGGATTTAAAGTTTGTAGGTACACAATTAGTGGTGGGATTCAGGGGCAGCACCCTTGATTTTTTTTTAAGGAGGATAAGAGGCAACCCACTCCTTCGTAAGGTTTAGAACCAGAAATGGGGTTCAATTGAAAAGTATTTCCAAGGAAATCAATTTAAACAGAACAATATACTCTAATCTCAGGGCATACAAATACCCAGATGTTACACAATCAAATTCCAAAGCAACATGCAAGGAAAAATTATTATGGTTTGTCATATGTGATAGGATATTAAAAAGTCAAATATCAACGAAGGAGCAAAGGAACATAACAAATGCTATAACTCACCAGGCTGTCCACCAGAGAGCACGACACTTTCAATAGGTTCAACACCGAACACCTACATAAAGGAGGAAGGAAAACAATGAGAACACAAATGCATTACAACTCTACACTATCATAAACACAACTTTGTACAGATAAGTTTCAAATTTAGGCACATAGTATTGAAGAAAATTCAAGTCAAAACATAATTAGTAAGACAACACATATTTCTTACTTTAACATCTCAGCAAAGCTCATTGCCTCATCAATTCTAGGTATAACACCTGCTAGTTCTAAAAACAAAGAATCCATTCCCTCAGAACTCGTTTCATCTTGTTCAACAGTAGGATCCACCTCCTACAAGCCCTTTGTAAACTAGTTACAGTGAAATATTATGAGGACCTTGATTACATCCTATGACAAGAGATCAAAGGAACGGAATAAACCAAAAACGTTTCTGCAAAAAAAAAAAGAAAGAATATAAACAATAAAAGAAAAGAAAAATTCAACTTAACATAGAAAAATAAAAATCAAGAGTCAACTAACCTTTACATCAAAACAATTACAAAATCATTCTTCGATTCTTCATTCCTTGAAAATATTACATTATATCTTTATCATCAATCTTATCAAATATATCACGTTTAACATAAGTAAGCATGCATGAGTTAAACCAATCATCACTTATCCGATTGCGCAACTTATCCTTAACAAAAGTCATTGCAGAAAAAACCCACTCAACACTGGCAGTTGCTACCGGTAGAACGAGTACCAACTTTATCAACAAATACACCAGTGGATAAACAATATCTTTTCTCTTCTCAACCATCTTCAAAGCAAGGTTAGAAATTGTTTGCAAATTGATAAAATCAGAATCAGCTCTCACATCAACATAAAATTACCGAGACTTGAAGAAAGAAAAGGAATATCTGCAAGCTCATCAAACTCCACAGGATAGAATCTAGCAAACTCAATCAACTTTTCTTTGTTAAAATTAGAAAATGAATCATGAGGATCAAGACAACTCAAACACTGAAGCATTTTGGTATTGACATTATCAAATCGATCACCCAACTCTTGAACTTGAGTATCTATCACTGTATTAAATAACTCCACCTTAAAGTAGTAGAAGAATGTGAATGATTCCAATCTCCATCTTGATCTCCCTTTAGGACAATAAACATCATTCATATTTGGAATGTCAATATCATATTTATTGGCAAAAATGTTCGTTTCTTGAAGCAATTCATCAAAACCATTATCTCTCACCTCTTGTAAAAGAGACTTGACTACCTTCACCAAACCAATTGCATTTAAAAGGTCTTGATCTTTACTTTGTAGTGCTTGTGACAACTCATAAGAAATCCCCAAGATCAATTTCATAAGATGCAACAAGAATGCAAATTCAAAATCCTCCATGACATACAAAATGCAACCTGCATCGGTTCTTGCAACATCATTTTTTGGCTCGTCTTCAATAATTTTCATCAAGGAAATTATTAGAGAAAATAATGAGATAACGTTTGTAACCGTACCAAAATGGGAACCCCAACGAGTGTCTCTAGGTCACTTTAAGTTGTCTCTTGATTTAAACATTTTCCAGTTGGTATTTCACCACTAGCAATTCTTTCAACTATTATCTCATACTAATTCATTTGAAGAATTTCCTTTCGCTTGCATGAACCCCCACAACAAAGTAGCCACCTTTTTGAAGCATGTCAAAAAATTCTTGAATCTTCTTGTGATGTTTTGCAACCTTCACAAGTGCCAATTATGTGATGAGCAAAACAATGAATGTAGAATGCAGATGTGTTGTCTGCCAAAATCAAACTCTTAAGCTCTTTGAATTCACCCCGCATATTACTAGCATCATCATAGCCTTGCCCGTGACATTTAGACAAACTTAAACCAAGTTTAGAAAATAGGCCATCAATCGCTGCTTTTAGTGATTGTGTAGTAGTATCTGAAACATGAATTATGCCAATAAAACGTTCAACAATTGACCCTTTTTTGTTTACATACCGAAGTACAACTACCATTTGTTCTTTAATTGCAACATCACGAGCTTCATCAACTAGAAAGGAAAATTAATCATCATCGAGATCACTAATTATTGCTTTAATACCAAATCAGCACTAGCTTGAGAAAGATCTTTCTGAATCATTAGTGAAGTCAATTTGTGATTATTGAGCATTTTGCAAGACCACATCACTCATCTCTTTATTTGGCTTAGAATAAAACTTTAGAGTTTCAAGGGATAAACCTTATTGATTTGAACTTGTAGATTCATCATGTCCCTGAAAAGGCTGACCATTTCGTAGTAGGTATCTAGCACAATCTAAAGAAGTTTTCAGCCAAATACGATAATCAATTCTTTATTGTTCAGAAATATTTGAAAAAGCAATATCAATATGTTATTTTTGCTTCATCAAATCTTGACTAGCTTGATAACATCTATTGTGAACACTCTTATGATCTCCAACATGAGCTTTGATTATATCCTTCTTCTGCCAATTTTTGAAACCTCCACTGACAAATGCTTCATGTGTCGAACCACTACATCCAACCTCCATAACAAATAGATAACAATACAAACAAAAACATGCATCTTTTTGATACACTATACTCCAACCAAGAACCAAATTCTTCATACCACTTAGAATTGAATCTACGCATTTTTCCATACATTTCCATTTGAGGGAATGATTTAAGAATTGGTTGAGTTGGCCCCTTGAGCAAATAAGCTCTTCGAATATCCCCTCTTTCTATAGGATTTGATGTCAATGAATAAATTGAAGGTCTTTTTCCCGGATCTGCTTCAAGATTTTCTATATTAACTTTTGCTTGAGGTGGTGATTGAAAACTTTGAAATTGAGATGCTTGTGGTGGTTGATAAGATTCTTGGACGGTTGGAACTACATACTATTTGAAGCTTCCTTACTTTGAGATTCGGGTTCTATATTTGTGGGTTTTAGACGTTTGAAATAAGATTGTATATTTGAATAGGCCTTAGGGGCTTTTCGACTTGCAAATCTGAGATGAAAAGATAAAAAAACCCATGGCACTAATGCTGAAAAAGGAAGGGATTTTCCCAATTCTAAATCTCTCCTTCTCGCGTCTCTATCTCTCTCTATCTCGCGTCATGTCTTCGTCTCCGACTCGCGTCTTTGACCATGCCGAAGTCGACGCTGCCGCCGGCCTAGATCTATCATGGACACCATCTCCAGCACGCCCTACGTTTATATAGGTCTGATTTCTTTGAAGCAATTAGAGAAACCCTAACGGTGATAGATTTATTGTTCTGCATCAATTTCTTTCCTGTGGCTTTGATTGCTTTCTTTCTTGGTTTTCTTGTTGATTGAAGGTGCGATGATGATGAGATCAAATAATCTCGTTAATCCGATCTTTTTCATGTGGAAAAACTTTCTCTTCCATTCAACTATACTCGAGCACCTTCATATGCTTAAGTCAAGCGGGGAGATAGACTAGTCATTGTTGAATTTTATGGCACTTGGTGTGCATCTTGTCGAGCATTATACCCAAAGGTACTCTTACTAGTTCTCGCTCCTATCATTATAGCTTTTAGTTTTCGGTGAATAGTTATTTATTTAATTTTTTTGTAATATTTACTCTTATTTGCACCTTTGTTGATAACTTGCTCTAAAGAATGTAAATGATTCAACTATCATCCCTATGATACTCCTTATCATTCGAAAAATATATTGATTGTATTTCCTGATATCTAGTTAATTATAGTAAGTGAAATCCCAAGTGTTGTGGATGTTTCCTAGGCTCCAAACATTCTTAATAATTTATTCTGTACTCGTAATTGTATTATTTTTATCAAGATAGATTAAAATGAACTAGATTATAGAGTTCATGCGATATGATAGTGAAACATCTTTATTAATACAACATGTAGGTATACCATAAATGTTGTCACCGTGATTTTGATACTACTCTAGGTCACTTCTACAGAGCTTTTCCCTTCTGTGAAAAAGTGTTATTATGGAAAAGGGATTGGCAACAAATATAGCAAATGCTCAAGTTAATTTTTTTTTTTTTTAAAAAAAATCCTTTATGGGTTGCCATAGTATACCTGGATTTTGGGGATGGTAATCATCTGCAAGTGTAATTATTATCCTGGAAAATCGAAATTTTCAAATGATATAATGCATTTATTTATTGAAGATGTGGTTTCTTGTCGAGCATTATACCCAAAGGTACTCTTATTAGTCAATTTCGTTAAAGTGTTGTCTTTGATTGAGGACTACCACAAGCAGAAGAAGAGACATTAGGGGGCATACTTGTGTTGGGATCCGTACACGCAGCGGAATTATAAAAATTTTACGAATCCCAAAGAAGAGGATCGCTCAACCGTGTTTAAATCAAAGTTAAAGAGTCTGAATCATACCTATGCGAAATTCTCAGCGTTTCTTTCAATCGAACACGTGGGCTACCATCTCGATCAACGGAGCGAGACTCCGCGAATCTCCTCCTCTCTGGTATCCACACGAACAGGTTCAAACACGACTGCGGCAGCGTGCTAGCGCCTTCAAAAACTCGCGTCTCTCTATTTTCTCTAGGGTTTCTCGCGGCTTTCTAATACGCCCGACTAAATGTCCCGTAGGTTTTTCAAAACCCATTAGACGTATTATATATTCAAAATTAATCTAATTAATTTCGAAATTCAAATTTGAATTAAAATAATATATTAATTAAATCTATCAAATAGATATAATCTATAATATATTTATTTAATCCAAATTATAAGCCTATAGATTTAATTTATCTTTATAAATTAAATCTATGATATGATATCTTTTATTCAATTAAATCACGAGATACTATACCTCAATTTAATTAAATCTAAGATACTATATCTTTATTCAAAATTTAAATCCGAGATACAATATCTCAATTTATTATAGTTATTTAATTTATCAAATAAATTAAATACTATATATAATAATAATATTATCTATAAATGATATTATTATTATTTCGAATTTAATAATATATATATATATATCCACCCTAGATTAAATACAATATTCATTAAATCTTATACATATATATAAGATTCAATGAATCGACACTTTTGCTCGTGTTCGGCTATTCTGTGTGCGACCCCGCAGCCCCATTGAGATTGGCGGTGGGCTAATACCGTACCAGCCCACAATTTTTAAGCGGCCTCTAGCAAGACATTGCGACTACCCAGTTCATATGGGGATCGATAATATGATACAACCTATCGTACAACCATGTCACGTCCATTTTGTCACGCGATAATTTGGTCAAGGATGAGGCATGGATAATGTCAACTTCCTTTTCTTGACCATTACTTTCTCGATTCTTGAGTAGTCTAATAAGTGAAATGGAAACTCCTTTCCATCGTAGTATGGCCATACATTTCTCGACTCACTCATCGAGGGCCCGTTATTATCTCTACAAATGTGAGGGACAAATTCCATCTTGACTGTTCACATTCCTCCGCATGAAAACCACTGATTCCGATCCAAGCTTTTATCATCACCCGTTCAAAGGTGACTTTTGACTAGGTCAAAAACCAGTGACTCATCATGTAGGAATCCATGATGATCTCAGGTCATAGGGCGTTGTGACGCGGTTATACATGAGATAAGCTTATGACAAAATTCATGCAGCTTTCTCATAGTGGGTCGGTCCAGCACCTTGTACTCCTACAAGTGCCCATGACTTTGATTCGTATCTCCATACCTCATCAAAGTCATGCGGGTCTTATTTCATCTTCGCTCCGCGTAGATGACCGACCAGAACATTTAGGATAATCTATAAGATATATCCAAGGATCAGTTATCACTATAAACATGCAAATGAAATGATTACTAAAGGAAAATGACTTGCCCCTAGGGCATAATTTCCAACAACTTGTTAGGACACATTGTAGTTGATCACAAATTTGTATTCATGAGAATGACATTCACCATTTATTCTTTGGGTTAAGGTGCAAAAATAGACATGTGCTTTTATCAAAAGAGCGCCCAGTAACAAGTGCTTTTTTTGGGTGCAAAAGTGTACATGTGGTTACAAATTAGGTGCAAAAATATCATTTGACCGTTAAGTTTGACTTTTTTTGCTGACTGGAGATGACGTGGCATTTCAAAGGTGCAAAAGTAGACATGTGCTTTGTCAAAAATTCACATGTGCAAAAAAGTACTTTGCGAAGCTCCTCTAACCAAAGCACATGTCTATTTTTGCGGCTTTGAAAATGCCACGTCATCGCTAGTCGTAAAAAAAAGTCAAACTTAACGGTCAAATGATATTTTTGCACATAATTTGTAACCACGTGTACATTTTTGCACCCAAAAAAAGCACTTGCTACTGGGCGCTCATCGGAGAAAAGCACAGGTCTATTTTTGCACCTTAACCCTTATTCTTTTGTAAATTGTCTACTGATGGTAACTTCACTAGAGTATGTTATTTAGCTGTTATTTTACCTCATGTTCTCTTTTGTTTGCCACATGGATGGAAGTTTACCTGTGTCATTTATCCACAAATACCTAATGAACAAACTAGACCTTATTGTGTTGATTTTTTGCACTCCTCAATTAGCTACAATTAAAGAAGAAACATGATTTCAAATAGCTTCTTTCACATTTACATGGCATCTTGGTGATCTTTGCTGGTTGCTGTGACTTTGTGAATATGATCAAGTAATTCTATAGATTGAGTCATTAGTCTAAGTGGTTGTACTTTTGTAAGTTTCTGTGGTGTTGGTTAATTGCAATAATCTGAATAGTCTGAATTACATGAAGTATGTTGTTAAGAACTTTGTCTATTTTTCTTACAGGGACTCGTGTGGTGGTTGGTCAGCCATCCTATGAACACACATCGAGAAAAAAGTGTTGTTGATGATCGCGGAATCCCACAAGCGAAAGATGAGGAATTAGGCAGCAAGCTTGTTAGAGATATAGGCTAACTTGTTATTCATTGACATAGGTTTGATTGGTTGTAGAACACTTGACTATGTATTTATGACAAAGTTGTGTAAATTTTCTGACGTTGGTGAAATGACATTTTAATATGAATGAGAAGAACACTTTTTTCTTGCATCTATCAGTAGCCTATGTATCAGTACTCACTAACAACAATAACAGGGGGCACTAACAACAATATCAGTACCCACTAACAACAATAACAGGGGGCGCTAACAACAATAACAGGGGGGCACTAACAACAATAACAGGGGATGTTAACAACAATAACAGGGGCCGGTAACAACAATAACAGGGAGCACTAACAACAATAACAGGAGACGCTAACAACAATAACAGGGGGTGCTAACAATAATAACAGGGGCCGTTAACAACAAGAACATGGGGCGTTAGCAACAATAACAGGGGGCGTTAACAACAATATCAGTCCCTATTAACAACAATATTAGGGGGTGTTAACAACAATATCAGGTGCGTTAACAACAATATCAGGGTACATTAACAACTAAATCGGTACCCACTAACAACAAAAATCATAACAGAAGGAAAAATTTGCTCTTGTTATTGAATTAAAATTGTGTTGTTACACAACATAAGAACCTTTACACAATACCAATTTGTGAGGGGCATTTTCATCAATACAAATGCATCTTCTCACAAAAACAATATGTTCACAACTTTGTCATAAATACAAGTTGACATTTACACAAAAATTGATGGACTAAACATGTCTTCTAAATACAATCACTATGTTTTTGCCCATAACAAGTCATCCTAACTATTAAATATTAAACAAGTTTCTTTGCCTAATTATTCCTCTTCCACTTGTGGGACTCCTCGACCAAAGACAACACTTTTTTTTTGTGTATGTTTCAAAACTTCTTGATGCATCAACAATATCCAATCTTTCGTTTCCACCAACAACAATCTTTGTGTTTGTTTCAAAACTTCTTCTCTTTCCAAGATCTGCAACACCCATTAAGAGATAACGATTACTTTAATGTAATGATCACTTAATGTAAAATCTATCAAAAAACTTCATGTTCAGTCACAGTACTAACCTTTTGCATGGATCCAAATTGTACTACTCTCAACAGTTGGACAGAAATCACACCAATTGTCTACTAATCAGAATGAATGAATTTGAGCCCAGTCCATTGTATAGGTGAAGATAAGAATCTAAATTTAATTAAAGGAGATGGGACACTCAAGAACAAGATAGCAGCAATTTTACTAAAAATATTTCATAATGCATGAAGGTTGCAACTGTTCTATATGATTTACATGGAAAGTTTGCACCAGAGTAGTGAAATTGGTAGCAAGAAAAGAATACTAGTGCATATATCCAATACCATACATACCAATGTAGCAATGACCTACATAGTGCATGATTGAGGTTTAGCATGCACATTTTATAAGGGTCAATGGTATTTCCCATCGTTCAAATTTTGCATCTTCCAGTTTGCTAGACAATGTTTTCTCGATTCATCGCAAATATAAGGGTCAATGAAAGAGATGCAAGTAAATGTAGATGAATAGAGGCACGATCACATAAAGTTAACTGGAATAGATATACAAAAAAACATGTAACCAATGTTTAATGGTCCTTTTTACATTGAGGACTTTGGCACTTTCCATAAGATTGAGAGTAAAAAACTGACAGAAATCAATTCATATGGCACTCAAGACACCAAACTTCTCACTTATTTCCTAATGTATTGTTTCAACAAAAAAATCTGGGTATGTTTGTGAAAATATATTCCATTGTGCCAAAAGGTTGCTAACAATCTCTATATAAAATGAATATTCGAATCAAGTTGATTCCCTCTTCCACTCATAAACAATCAATCAACAATTGACTCAAATAGCCTTCTTAGGTTAAATTTGCTATCAGGGTTCACAGTTAATAAGCATACATCAAAACACAATCTCCAGAAACAAGTACCAGAAATGGATGAAGACGCGGCCAAGATTGAAGGCTCTTTATATATATATGCAAGTATATGGTTTAATTGGAATAACAAAAGTATAGATATGGGTCTCGTGTGTTATATATGGTCATACACGTCTGTGGTTTATAAACATTTGCAAGAACTAATTTTTCTAACAATTTTAAATTGATTTGCTCCTTTTTATAAGATATTGAAATTGGTTAATTTGCTAAGTTCTATTCTTTTATGATAGGAATTAGAGAAATCCTTGACAAAATATTAGCTAGGGATAACCAAGACTTTGACCTTTTTGAAATACACCAAGCAGGGTCTCTCCATGTATCTCAAAATAGCAAAGTTCATCTTATTTTACAGATAACAGATAATTGAAGCCATGCAAAATTACACCCAACTACTAAACTAGACATCACTATGATCCTCGATAATTATCCACCCTTGTACATTCAGTGGATAAAAAACAAAGAAGTTAATTAAAAGGAGTACTTGAGATGATTTACTGACTAAATTAATCACATCAAACTCCAAAAAAAATAAATCGTAAGCATTTAATTTGGTTCTTCAGTGATAGAAAGGATGAGAAAGTAGACACACAAGGGAATCACTAAAAAAGCAGAGACCTTGAGCAATTCTTCAGTCTGTGGGTAATCACTCCAATCCTCGACCAGTCTCCACTGTACCTGAAACGACAACATGTGAATCAAAGGAATGAGTGGAAATTAAGAATCTTTTTGCTCAAATCACAGGAAAGATAAGCAAGTAATCCGACCCAGCATCTATGAACCCTAATCCAAATACAGCAATGGCTGATCGAGAAAGAATGGATTTTGTAAGTCTCAGTGGGAGACGAGAGTGGCTGTCGGAGACGAAGACGAGAGTGAGACGTCGAAGATGAAGACGAGAGTGAGAGTAAGAGTGAGCAGAGATTCGAGAGGGAGTGAGGGAATGATTCTGAAATTGCTCTTCTCTCATTTGTTAGTGTTAGTGAGGGTGTTTTGGTCATTTGACCACACATTCACATATCAATTAGGGCCTGGGGCACTCGTTTGGGAATTTCATAATAATTAAATTAAATTTCTTAATTTTTCTAAAAAAATTAACTTTGTCAGAGAGACACGATGGTGAACACCCTTTTAGCTTCATATTTTCATTTGAACTTTTTTTTTTTTCAAGTAAGATCGTTTTGTCCTGGCCCTATAAGTCTGGAATCGAGACGGTCCAACCAGGACGGGACGATGGTGAATTCCCTTTGTTGCTCGTATTTCTACCTAAAATTATTTATTTAAATAAGATGGTTTTAACCTGAAAAATAAAATTAGAGGGACGATGTTACTTTAAAGGGTTAATATGATGTCTTCATTTTGGTTTTTATCCCTCAAAAGGAAAAATGATTTAAATTTTATTTATTATAAGGGCTAATGTTCTAAAATGAATGAAATTTGAGGGACCAAAATTTATTATTAGAAATTAGAAGAACTAAAACTAAAGTAAGGGCAAACTTGATGGACAAAGATTGTATTAACCCTCACTGAAAAACAAAAGTTTGTATTAACCCAATAGTAAATTTTTAAAGAACTCATTTAAATTTTGAGTGGTTAGTAATAAATATATTAAATTAAAAAATAAATTTAAATATATTAGTATAAAATATAAAATTTAGATGAAGGATTTTTCATGTCAATGGAATCTTACCATCGGCCATTTTATGTTGTATTCTTTTTAGCCAACAAAAATATATACTCTTTTTTTTTTTTTTAGAAAAAATATATATTATTGAAAATATAAGAATTTCACTAATAGTTAATTTAGTTTAGCTGGTAAAAATGCCTTTTATGTATCTCACAACAATGGGGGTTTAAATTTTCCTACCAGTCCCCAAGTAGCAGCAAACCAAGGCGTATCAATTTTTCATTTTTTTAGTTATTGAGTTAAATTTTGGGCTTGATCCTGGCCCTCATACCGTTTCCCTTCGTCTTTTATAGTATTGAAGTGTATTGGCCTTTAGTCCCTTTTCTTTAATTGGACTTGACTTTCATCTACTTTCCTTCACATCCTCTTTCTATTATCTTCGATCTTCATCTCAATCGTTGGATTGAAATCGGATGAAGATGATTGATTTTTTTTTATAAAAATATTAAAAAAATATTAATTATTAAAAAAATATTTAAAAATAATATTTTTTAAAACCGTTGGATTGAAATCTTAACAATTCAGATTTAATCTTTTATAAAAATATAATAATTTTTTTTTTAAAAAAAAGACTAAATCTAACGATTGAGATTTCAATCCAACGATGATGGAAAGGGAAGTGGATGGGAGCCAAGTCCCTTTTAAATATGCGACAGGGAAGTATCTAAGAAAATAACAATCATATCAACAGAGTTGGGTCTAACAGAATATGTTAGTCTTTTACTATGTGATGAACTAAGGTTTGAATCCCTACTGGGAGAAGTATTCATATTTAGTGTCTGACAATACGTTGAATTAGGATTGCCTCTAATGAGAGGATACCTATACTTAAGAGAAAAAGAAACAACAACTATTGGAGAATACATTCTAGACAAATAACATCAAGTACCCACCCTAATCTTTATTTACAATTTTAGAGTTTGGATGCACTATAAATAAGATTAAGGTGTTTATTGTTAGGATAATGGATGTTATTGAAGTCATAAATAAGATCAGGATGCTTGATGCAATTGAGAAATGACATTAGAGTGCAGTTATAGTTTACAATCTCGAAATGTTAGCAACAACAAAAGTTATAATGTCATGGCAAAAAATAAACATCGGTTCACTTCTTTGATGCCTTTCTATGCATCGTATTCAATCTCTCGACTAAAAATGTTAACGTAAAAAGTGACCACAAAAATTTTATAACCACAACAAAATATTCACATTTACACTACAAGCATAAGAATAATCATGAGATGCAACATTTTCTTATTATCACTTCATCCATCTTTATCTAGATCATTAAAACCATATGCTAATTCAAAGTCTATGGGCCAATTTACACACTGAATTAACCAATGTTTCCTAATATTTTCATATATACTTGATCAAAGATATAGAGTCCAAAATTGTTATGTCCCACATTAGTTGGGGAGGAAAATGAAAGACACCTTATAAAGGTCTAGATATCTTCTCCTCTCGAAGCGTTTTAAAACTGTGAAAAGTGACGAGAACCCCAAAACAGACAATATCAAAAGCAAGCCACTAAGATGTTATAGAAACCACATTATAACTACTTCTTTTTTGAAAAAAAGAAGTAAACCAAGAGGTGTCACAATTCCACATTCTCTCTTTACTAACTCAGTTAAGTGGATATTGAGAAAATGGTACAAAGGCCCAACAATTATGCACTGATTGGTGTGATTAGAATATAGCAAAAAGAATACATCATAATCACCAACAGGGGTTGGCCCAAGTGAGTAGCGTTTATGTCGACCCTTAAGTTGGGGGTCTCAGGTTCGAGCCTTGTGAATGCAAAAAAAAAAAAAAAAAAAAACCTCCGTTGGGAGACTCTCCCACCATAGCCAGGTGCGTGACGCGGGTCGGATCCGGATTTGTCGGGGCGAAGCTCCGGTGAACCAGGTGGGCAACAAAGAAAAGAATACATCATAATCCTCATCATCTCATCTCAACTCATCATTAATGATTCATGTGTTATGCATAAGAACATATGCACATAGATAATCATACAAGTATGCTTGGAAAAAATAAAGTTAAAATAACTCCACTAAAGTTTAATAATATTAATAATAAAATCATGATGTGGCAACCCTTACGATGCTTAGCACAAGACTATACCAACATTTTGTCAAGATTTGATCTTAAACCCGGCCCGACCACTAAACTAGCAAGGATACTGAGTTAAGGGTCAATAAGTCAGATCAGAGCTAACCCGGGACCAAACTAGTGAAAAATTGAAAATTTCAAGGTTATTAATATCAAATTGTAAAGAAAATTTAAAAAAAAAATTGTTTTTTTTTTAAAAAAAAAATAGTGAGCCGCGTTGATACCCGGACCGAACCAGACCGGTTTACTGGTTTCTAATCCGAACCAGTCGGTTCGGGTTTTAAAACCTTGCATTTTGTTAATAGCACACATTTATAGTAGTATATTTTGATACGGCACAATTGTATAACACTAGCAATGCCTTTGTTAAGTCTTAAATACTAAATAGCTGATAATTGAGAATTAATAATTATAATCAATTCTATGTAAGAAAGAACCATATGCAGGAGAAGCTTGAGAAAGACAAAAAAGAACCAACTTCTTATTGAAGAAGGCTGTAATCACAGAACCAGAGATTTCCTATACGAAGAATCGCATCTCTTCTTTCTTTTAGTTGCTCTTCAGAATTATTGTCTCAATCAAAATTAAATTTAAATTATTTTTGTATTAATTTTTTGTCATTGACATATGATATTGGACAACAAACCGTTTTCTTTAAGCTTTTCCAACTTTATTTTGTTTATTTTTTTAATAATATCTGAAATCCAAATCTTACTCAAAGAATACTAAATTCTTTATACTCAACCTATAAAATACTAGTAGAAGAATTTTCTTGAGTATTTTAAGAATAATAATAAAAATTAATTAAATTTACATTCTTTCATATCATAATTTTTTAGTTAAAAAAATTCATTAATTATTTTGCTGATATATCAAGATGCTAATATCTAAGCGCGCGCTCACATGGAAGTTTCTAGCATTTGCTTCACTTGATATATAAACTTTTTATTTTTGATGAAATATTAAGAGATTTATTTTTAGGATTTTAAAGTGTATATAGAAGGATCTCTCTCTCTCTCACACACACACAAATATTGCATACAATATTCCCATTGTTAAATCTAAAAATGAAGTATTTTGATTTTCATAATTGTATTGTTAAAACCTGATGCTGTTTGTTTCTGTTGTTCAACCTTGTACTTTGTATCTTTGAATGAATTCCTCCTCATTTCCTTGCAAAAAAGAGGGAAAAATATTATGAAAGAAAAAAAAATTATATTAAAAGAGTTTTCTCCTTATTCAAACTTAACTGAACTATAATGCATTAGTTGATAGTAACAAATACCAGATGATTTATAAACCCAAATTAAAAATTATTCCTCCTTGTCCTGAATATATGAACCAATAAAGATGTTTATTTTGATATAAGGCTGAATCCACTTTATCTTTCGAATTTATAATCCTCTAAATTATCCCTATATATGATCTTATTAAGGGGTTTTCATGAGTAGTAGTTTCAAACGCAAATAATTAAAGGGGTATTTTAGGAAGCCAGCACAAAATATTTATAAATAACTAACTGAATTAATTTCCTTAATTTCTAATTATTCCTTCCAATCCCAAATATAAGAGCTTTTCTTGACTTCCCTAATATAAGAGCTAAATTAGGGGATTGTTTGGATTCTAAATATAAAACATAAACCTATTTTGTCACTCAAATTTGTAATTTTGGTCTATCTTTATTGGTTGAACATATTAAGAGAGTTTTTATCAAGGGTTGTTTCAGTTCATATGATTAAAGATGGTATTTTAAAAAAACTAAAACTTATTTATTACAAATAACTAATTTTTTTAATATTACCACAAATTGGTTATATAGCTCTTATATTAAAGATGAGATGTACTCACTCCAATTCTAAATATAAGATAAAAATATATTTTTTTTGGAGAGATTAAGGAAGGTAAATAAATTACTTAATCATATCATATATTTTGTATATTATATTATATATCAGTTTATTAGTCAAACTAATTAATTTGGAAAATAAAAATAAAAATATTTTAAAGTAATTTAATTAACTTTCTTTAATTTTTCTAAAAAAGTTAATTTTATCTTATATTTAGGAGTAGTAATTATTTTACTCGGAGGGGATTCTTTCTTCAAAGAGAAAGAAAATGGTGAGCCGTAGATGAAGATAGAAAGGGGACAAGACTCTTCATTACAAAACCAGAAAGCCAACAAAAGCACAAACCACCACACCCTGAATCAGCTTTAGCTTTTGTTTCAGTCCCATGAAACAGTATAAAATATTATCACTAACCACAAAGGACATTCTCATAGATATACATACACATTTAATATCTATATCATCGTATTTATAAGTCCAAACAGTTACTTTTTTGGGCTGCTTTTTGCACCGTCACTTGCTTGCTGATTTCAACAATCGTAAGTCTCCTTTCTCAAGTTTTCTTATATTCTTCCTTCTGGGGTTTGATCCAAGAAAGCTATGATTCTTGAAGCTTTTAGTTATTTAATTATTATATATATGAGTATATCTACATAAGATGCAGAAACAAAAAAGATGAAATTCTTCCCAACAGGAACTCCTTTGATGCTTCCCTTGAGTTGTAATAAATCTTGGCTTCTCTAACATTGTTTCAAAGCAACATCACAGAGAAACACAAATTCTAAATCCCCAGAAATAATGAGTAAAACAGCTCGTCCTTTCTGGTTTTTTGCCTTCTCTTTCAGTCTTCTCTTCTTCTTCTCCAGTTCAGGTAATTCATTTTTTTTTTATTTTCTGAATTATTCTCTGGTCTCTGTGGTAGCATTATCTGTCATTTAAATCTTTTAGCTTCAAGCATATTGATTCATTAACATCAGTAGTGAGGCAAAGTTTGGTCATTAATTAACACAGAGCAACAAGTAATTCTTTTTTTGTAAACTTCTTAAATGAACATTATGAAACTGTTATTTTGTGGGTTCTCATTCCATGCTTTTTCTTTTATGTGTTTCTTAGGTGCTTCTCCTCCTAAGAAGCATATAAAGAAATATTGATGGATTTTTTTTTAATGTTTTATATATTTTATTTATTTAAATTAAATTAAATGTTACATTTCGAAATATTTTTTACATCCAAAGATCTCAAATTAATTAATTTACAGTCTTATATTCAGAAATATTTTTCCTCTAACACCAAGTATCCTATAAATTAATTAATTTAGATACTAGATGCAAAAAATATTTCAGGGTACCATATATAATTTAATCTAAATATATATTAAAAAAAAATCCATTATATTTCTTTATATGCTTCTTATGAGGAGAAACACCTAAGAAGCACATAAAAGAGAAGCATGAAATGAGGATTCTTATTTTGTATGTTATGTGAGTAATAAATTTTTGTTTATTGAAAATATTATAACTTTAAAAATATTATGTAAGAATCTTGGTAGGAATTTTTATATTTAAGGGTGTTTATAGGATGAATTATTTAATTAATTTTTTTTCTTAAAAAAAGGTTTGATCAGGATGTATTATTTACAATTTTTAAGTGATTTATTTTTTAAAATATTTTTATTGCGATTTTCTATTAGAAATCCATGTCAAGAATATACCCATTTCTTTTTCTTAAAAAAACACTAATAAATACATTCATCACCCAAAAAATTATTACATTATTGATTCAATTTAATCTGGTGTTAATTAAGTCAGCTAAATGGATTTGAGACATGAAAAATTGATTTAACCTTAAATTTACAATTTTTCTATTTTAACTAATTGCTTTTTAATTTGATTCAATATTGTGAGCACTTCTATTCACATGTACGAGTGGAAGGGAAAGACTAGTGCTTCTTACTTTATCACCATATCAATTTTTCATACTACATTTAAGCCTCAAATTTTTATCCCACAGAAAAATATCTACTACATTGTAAACCATAAATAAATAGATCCACAATAACTCGAAAGACCCTTTCTCACATAATGAGAATGTAGAAAACCCTATTCCAGTCTGGTCTGGTATGGAATGAACTTATAATCATGGAATCGACTCGATCATCAGATTATATATTATAAGTTCATAACCCTAGCCCAATCCCAGTTGGAACAGATCCACTAATTCTTTGATATCCCAACCCCATTAAGTTTCAGGTTAATGAATAACTCAAACCCAGATTCAATCTTTGTGACAAAAACCTCTTTAAACTCAAACAAAACAGCAAGTCTTTTGAAATACTTGGTTTCTGTTTGCAGGTGTAGTGACAGCAAAATTATTAACAGATGAAGAAGAACAACAAGAAATCTTTTCAAGATCAGAGTTTGGTCAATTAGATGTTCCAGTAGTGAACCCCACAACCCCAGGAACAGATAATCCATACCCTACAGTGAACCCTACAAATCCTCAAGCACCAGACACAACAGGGCAAACCCCAACAATTCCTCAAGCACCAGACACAACAGGGCAAACCCCAACAATTCCTCAAACACCAGACACAACAGGGCAAACCCCAACAATTCCTCAAACACCAGACACAACAGGGCAGATCCCTCCAACTCCAACAGTCCCAAACACAAACACAAAAGTCCCAAACACAAACCCAAACCCTAACCCTAATCCTAATCCTCCGGCAACATCTTCAACAGGAGGGGGTCAATGGTGTGTTGCAAGCCAGGGAGCTTCAGACACAGCTCTGCAAGTGGCTCTTGATTATGCTTGTGGCTATGGAGGAGCAGATTGTTCAGCAATCCAAACAGGAGCGAGCTGTTATAACCCTAACACTCTTAAGGACCATGCTTCTTATGCTTTCAATGATTATTACCAGAAGAATCCTGCTCCCACAAGCTGTGTGTTTGGAGGAACTGCCACACTCACAGGCACTGAACCAAGTAAGCATGCCCATCACTCTTAGATCTTTCTATGTCGTCATTTTCAAGTGAAAAAACAAATTACGTTTAAGGACTTAACTTATGTTTAGAAAATCTATGTTTGAAGTAGGATTAGAATGTAAGTAGCATCCTACCAAGTACCAATAGTGGTCAGGTTGAGAAGAAGAGATTGATATCCCTTAATCAATGAAAACTAAAAATAGAAACTACTTCCTCTAATCATTAATATAAGAGCTACATAATTAATTTGTGGATGTTAAGAAAATTAGATAATTAGTTTAGTTATTTGTAACAAATATGTATTATTTTCTTTAAAATATCATTTTTAATCATATGCATTGTAATTGGCATTTAGCCTTTGATGGAAACTACCTTACTATGTGTAATCAATATGGAAACTTTGGGGAAAAATTATAAATTTAGGAAGCAAAGTGGATTGAGGTTTATATTTAGAACAATAGTGAACCCTTGTTTAACTCTATAATAAGGATCAGGGGTAGTACATTAGGAGAGCTACTCTCTATTTGGGCCAAACAAAACAAGATAGTTGCGTGAGAAAAAGAGAGACTGTGAACAGAATCCTAGTAACATGACTATAACATTTTAATCATTAACTTACATTATTGCAGGTAATGGGAATTGTCGCTATGGAACACCCAAAACACAAAGGTGAGAATCCATAGAACTTCATTCTGCAAGGAACAGAAAATGAAAAATATGATTAACACTATAAGTATAATCAATAATCTTTTCTTTTCCTCTCTTTGGTTGCAGCATTAGTCCACCAACCTATGTAAGCCCACCAAGTCCTATTATGACTCCAACGACTCCAACAACTCCAACCACAACAATGGCTGGTGGTGGATCAACAGATTTTGGTTTGGAGCCAACAGAAAGCCCTAACTCAGCCACATCTCCTTTTTCTTCCTTGCTTTTGTTGTTCATCACATGTACCTTCTGGGCCTTCCTTCTGGTGCCAAATCACACCTAGATGAGGAAAATATTCAATTTTTCTTCATGGTGTACTCTGCAACTCGCCTATTCGCTCATTTTTCTTCATGGGGAAGCAGAGAATCACATCAAAAGTGCCATATTTTGTTATGGGAGAATTCTTAGACAGACTTAATCTATCAAAGATGAATAGATTAAATCAGTTATGAATAGAGAGATATGTATGCATGTCAACATTGGTTCAGACTGAAAAGTTGTGTCTGACATGCGTATGTCTCTTTTTTGCTTAATTGGTTTATGTGTCTTTTGATATGTTAGGTCTAGTTAAGAATCTTCCTTTGTTATTTATTATTTTATTTTTCATCGTTCAGTACCCTTTAGTTGATCATTAAGCAAACAGAAGTTGTAGAACCAAAAAGATTACTAGGTTGTTGAAAATACTTTTCTGCAGTATTAGAGTAACAAGTTATTGGATAATAGTCTTCCATTTACAATTTTTGTAATCCTATGAAACACATGTCATTTACCCTTCTGTTTTAATAAATGAAGTACGTTAGTTACATTCAACAACATGCTAAAATCAAGTTGCAAAAACTTTTGTCCCTTAAATTTTCTTCCAAAATAATTATTAATAATTATGAATTACTACCTCCGGTCTTAATTATAAGACATAGTTAACTTTATTTGGAGAGATTCCAAATAAGTCACTTAATCATTTTATAATCTTTAAATTATATATTAGTTTATTTCAAATAATTACTTTGAAGAAAAAAATAAAAATAAAAATACTATATGATTGTTTATGATTGTTTAAGCAGGAAACATTGGCCTATCAATGGTTGTTAAACTCCATTTAACTCAAAATCATCCAATTTTGAGAGTTCTAGTTCCTTAATGTTAAGTCATGAAGTCAAGCAAAATTGAGTTGAAAAACTGGATTTCACGAGTCTGAATCATACTCTTGCCATCCATTTTCTTTCTCCTTTGTCGAAAGCAGTTAGCCATTCAACAGTCAAATACATTTAGGGCACAACACACGCACCCAACAACTACATGTTCATATTGTCAACCAATCTCTCTTCCCAGGTTAAGCTCTTAACATACAAATCAATCCAGTAAAAAGCAATGCATCCTCAGAATCCCAACTTCAAAATTTGGCAGTACTTTCAATAGCCAGTCCTTAATATGAGATCCACTTTGTAGTTTCAAATTGAATTATAAAGTGGATTTTATATTAAGGATCAGAGGTAGTAATTTGTTTGATTAATGATACAGCACAACCGTAGAATTCATGTAGCTGATCATACCTAGTTGGATAAGGCTTGTTGTTGTTGTTTTTGCACTAGTATGGTGAAAAAACAAGCAAAGCATCTTGATGCCGAAGGAAAAGGGGGAAAAAAAAAAATATGCTGTCATTTATGCAGAGAATTGAAGTGTGTAAATATAGCCTCCAGATAAAACTACTCAAACAAAGAATAACATTACAACAACAATTAGAAATTCTTGTAGCCTTGGTTGGGTGGTAGTAGGGTTAACAAAGTATATGCTACAGAATCTGTTGACTACGTGAAAGTAGAAGATCTAATTTTAAAATATTCACCACGAGTAGGGGCAAATTCTCAATAGGACACTTTCTCCAAGTATAATTAAATTGGAGTAAAATGCATATGGAACACTATACAACTTCATCTTTTTGATACTGATGCTTCATAGTTGAACTCAGAATAAAAATCAGTGCTTACCATAGAGATCTGCCAGGTCCCCAAGCTGGGTTAGAGACTTATTTGCTGATGACTATGAGAAGCATAGGTGAACACAAATCTAAGATAACATGCTTGTGTCTAACGCTTGAAAAATCCTCTGCCTTTCTTTTCTTGTTCTAAGTTGAATATCAATGAGGAAGTAACACATGTTTTTTTCTCTTACATAGTGAACATGGCCATTCATCTTTATGAGGATTTTTCTCGACATGTGTAGCCCTAGACCTTCCTGTGTAGTCCATTGATTCCCTCCTTCAAACATTTCCTGAAGAATTTCAGAAGGAAGACCTTCACCGGCATGGGTCATTCTGCATGGATAGGATAACAAAACGAGACTTTATTCTCTGTATAATCATCTAATATGACCATCACAATAAATGAACGCAAAACTATTTTAGAGGTAGCAGGGCCAAGATCATCCATCCAATCGTGAAAATGGACTTAAAAAATAAGTTCAGGTTAAATTCTCCAGTGAAATTATAAAATTTTCACAAGTGATTCTGTGGAAATGCTAGAAACATCTTTTAGACATTTTCTATTTTCAGCCTATTTTAGAAAAAATGTTTCCAAGGTGATATTTTCTCTTCACCCTCATCAAAAGCATTTTTTTTCCACTTACATTTTCAAAGAAAATGAAAACAGGAAATATCAAACCAAATAGACTCAAAATATCTTGAACTCGAACTTTGCTTATATACTCCCTCAGTTCCTTTTCATAAGAGACAATTTTAGGGTATGACTTGTTCCTATTTGTAAGAGACACTTGAAGGTTGTCTCCATTTTTTTTGTCATTTTCCTATTTTGCCCCATTTAATTGCTCATATTACTATTTTTGCATTCACTCACATTCTCTCCCCACTACACATGCTCTCTTCGGCACACCTCTTTTTTTTCCCCTCTCATGTTCTCTCTCCCCATAAATATGGGTATTTTCAACAACAACAAAAAACAGTTGCATTTTTACCTGTTTATTGTCTCTAACTAATTTAAACCAACTTTTTCATCAATGTGATTAGGTTAATTGTCTCTTATATAAAGTAACGGAGGGAGTAATATGATAGAAAATCACTAGCGGAGAAGCCTTAGCAACCCATTAACCACCTGTGCTGATCATCAGATCAAAACAAGGGTCAGTTTGTGTACCTGAACTGCAGATGAATAAACTCACTTCCATCCTGTATTATCTTCAGCCCAGGTGAAATCTTTATTTCTACCCAGCCATTGGGAGATGGTGTGTGGCAGACCACATTAATCAAAATATCAGACAAGACCACCTGAAGCCTTATTTGATCACCAAATAGAGTGAGTGTTTTGATTTCATCAGGAATTTCATGAAAGAGCCGCAAGTTTCTTTCTCTTATCATGATCATGACTTGACTGACTATGGCATCTATGATATTTCCCAGAAGAAACTCCTCCATTTTTAGCTGCAAAGTTCTGCAAATATTAGCATCACATGTGAGTAACTTTGGAATACTGTTAGTCTTTTATATAAGTATTTACATATATAAAAATATCGCAGTGCTAATAGATAATGATGCCTTGAACATCAGTGATATGTAGTGATGAAAGGAAAGTACAATATTATAAAGGGAATCCATGGAGGGTAGAGAGCAACAAGAGACACTTACCCTTCATCAATACTTCCAAAATCCGCATCCTCAATAATTGTCATAATTTGTCTCTCACAAGCATTGCTATTATCAAGAAATTGTTTCTGATTTTCTGAGACAGCTGTATTCTGCAGGAGATTTTGTGTGAAACGCATGCCATTTAAAGGATTCTTTATCTCTTGTAGTATATAATCTAATTCCTTAAATTCAGAAAGAGTTCCCCTGTGTTGTGACCTTTGTTCTTCTGAGGGTCGATGCAGGTCTGGCGGTACAATCTGCAAGAAACAGAAACAGCCAATTATTTTACCAGCTGCATCAATCCTCTTGTTCACTGTCAAGAAAACCTCCACAAGTTTCTCATTTCTACTAAAAAATCTAATTGGGAACTTCTCAGAATCTTGGCCACTGATTCCTTGATACAATAAAATTGTGAAACTAGTAAGCGTATCGTGGCTTTTCAACCGACATAAACCTCCAAAGATCTCCCCAGGAAGCATTTTCCCAATAACTTCATCTCTCTTCCAACCCGTTAGCCTTTCCATGGATGTATTCCATTCAGAGCAACAGGCATTCTCATCTGAAGCAAATATGGGAGGAATTAGTGGGTTGGGACTCTGTATGATAGCTTTGTAATCACCTTCCAACTTGATAAATTTATCAAGAACAGATTTCTCATGAGTGATGTCTTGACCCACAAAGCAGACCCCAACAACAGCATTTTTGTAATCCCTACTTGTGCAGGCATTGGCCATAATATATACAACTGATTTTTGCTGATGCGGACCAAAGTGTTTTAACTTCAACTCAACATTTTTGTCCTCCTGACCTGGAGAATGCAATGACTGAATTATTAACCATAGTTTGTACAAATGAAACTTGCATAGGAATCAGCTATATTTTTCTTCAATAACGGTAGAAAGACAGTTTTTTTTTTTTTGGGGGGGGGGGAAGTAAATTAAGTATGTGAATCAAGATCCAAGTCTTCATAGTTAACATTAGTGACTTATTTCAACATTCATCCACAATAGTCAGTAGAAAACATTCGAGAAGTGTTTATTTTCCCAGAGTCTGAGGTGCAAGCATTCGCTCATGGGGTAATAAGTTGGAAAGTCTCAGAAAGTTTCATGATTTTTCACTTGCATAGCCGGCAGAAACGCTGCTAAATGGGAGCCAATGATGAGAATAAATGAATAGTTAATTAAGAACTTAAGAGAGTTAGATTAGGCAAACCAGAATAAATCCTGTATCTTGTCACAAGCTATGAATCTATTCATACTTGGTTAATTCAGTAGAGCTTTTGGCAACCAAGTCGGATGGTCAGGACTCAGGATACTTATGGTTATTACTAAGTTTCTTAAATTGAATACTTCTAAAGAAGACCTCTCGATGTAAGGCAATTAATCAGGTATACCGTGACATTTCAACTTTGATACTAATGTCATAACTCAAGGTTTTTAAGATTGAACAATTTTAGAAGAAAAGATTTTACCTTCCAGGGCTCTTTTTAGAATATTATCAACAGTTTCCCGTGAGTCCTCAATGACAACTTCATTTACAAGGGATCGTCCCATAGCTTCACTGGTTTGTAGACCTGTCAGTTCAGCAATTTTGGCATTCCATCCATTGATTATACCAGCTGAATCAACCCCAAAAATTGGAACTGTTGCTGTTTCAATCAATCTAACCATTTCAAATGCCACTGAACTGAGTTCATTCCCTCCCATACCAGAGCCCTTTTGCTTTACATGAGCTAGAGCCTTAGGACCACAGTTCTCTGCATCTTGGAATGAATCTCTCATTATAAGCTGTAATGAGTGAATAGCATTGATTTCTGACGCTTCCCATGGCACACTTTTGCTTTTTACTACTTCAAGAAATGCTTTAAATGAAAGTCTAGGATTCATCTTTCCTCCATCATCTTTATCCTCTGGATGGTGCTTGGCTCCTCCCCATTTGATCTCCTTAGCAGCATGAGACCTGAACCAGAACAAAAAATCTCTTGAATTGATCCTTGCTGTTGCCATGCCACAAACTGCCTCCCCCAGTGAAGCAGCATCCGGGTAACCGGCATCAGCCAAACTATCTGTGCTCAAACCAGTTGAGTCCCCATGACTACTAAGTAGCCATTCTGCAATGTCTTTTACCTGTGATTCAGTTGGGGTTGTGCCTAATAGCCAACAGTTTCCACCAAAAAGCAGTGCAGCACCATCACACTTCACAAGATCCATTATGCTAGGAGATTGTGTAACAATACTAAAAGGAGCATCACGGAGAAGCATGTCACATAGTAAGGTTTGGGTTTTAAGAGTTTTCTTCTCTGCCATCTGTGATGCCAATTGCATCTCCATGTAAAGCTGCAATCCAAAAGCCTGCACTAGGAACTCACAAGCATAGCGAAGTGGGAAAGGGACATGACGTGGCGAAGTGTGGTGACAAACAAGCAAACCCCATAGCTTTGTGGTATCATTCCCATTGACAATAACAGCCATAACCAGAGAAGCAATTGAGCCCATGTTTTCCATGTACTGTGCATGACATTGATGTGGTGACCTAAGGGTAGAATTGACCAAGCAAAGAGGCTGCCTTAACTCTTCACTTTGAATCACCTTAACGGGTTTTGCATGGCAATCACAGATCAACCTGACTCTATTCTGCTTCAACAAGAAGCGAGCAGCTTGAGGGATATCCGTGGCAGGGTAATGCAAACCCAAAAAGGGTTCTAAATCTGACCTTCTGATTTCAGACACAACTTCCCCATGATCATCCTTATGGAACTTATATACCATAACCCTGTCATAGCCAGTGAGCTTTTGAACTTCTTCAACAACAGCATCACACAAAGCTCCAATATCTCCCCCAGGAAGAGATTGCAGCCTTGAAATTGCCCGTACAGCTAGTTTCTGAGACTGTACGGCGCCAGCAAGTGACAATGCATGGTCACTAGACCTTGCAGGCTCCAAATCAATTACAATCCCCACATCAATTCGATGCATTATAGCATAAAAAGGCTTCTGGGTTGTTCTAGAACAGACCCAAATGGGGTTTAGTAGCGAAATTTCCCTGGAAGCCGAAGCTTTTGCAAGAGAAGCCCCTGAAGAAGGCGTGAATAGAGTAGTAGCATCAACTCCAACTAAACTAACAAATCGTTTTGAATGAGATTTTCCGTTTAAATCCAACATTTCAAAACAATTCTCACTGTACCCAATAATACGAAAAGTGGGTTCTTCAATTGCAAGCATACACCCAAATGGCTGAACAAGACCACCTCTTTGGATTCTCGACAAGTAAGCCGTCATTTTCTCGTCTGACATTGATTTTGGAGCATCAAGAACCGACCTTGAGTAATCGAATGACTTACCCGACACACTAGATTGTTCATACTCGGCTAAAATCCCTGCATCAGCACTGTACTGAGCAATTGCTTTGTCTTTATCGGAGATTCTAGCGGTGGTGTTCATTTTGATCGCAGGTGAAGCTGAGGAGGAGGAAGAAGGCGAGGTCTCCTCCTTCTTTATATCTCCGCTTCCTTTGCTAATCATCTTTTTCTTTTTTTTTAAGGCCTCGGGTTCTTTCTTGCAAGGGTTTCTGATTCTTTTTCACTCAGAAAAACTCATGATGGTATTGAAAGCTTAAAAAGGATCTTTATAAATATAAACCCGCATGTTTCAGAAGTTTCTGTGATGTGGGTGGATTCTACTTTGAAAATGGCTTGCACACACGTCTTTTTCATCTTGCAGCTTGTGGATTACATGCTGCTTAAAATCGTTTAAGCCACTCGTATCTGGGTATGCAAAAGCAAAAGCAACGACATGTATCATGCTTCGTAAATAAGATAGTCTCTCTCTCTCACTCCCGCTCTCTGGCTTTGTCGGTACGAAATATTGAAATTTGAAGAGGAAAGGTTTAGATACTCCTGCAATAGATCATGCGAAATTTGACTGTCCTTTGCGTCACATGTCTGGGTAACTCCACACGTAAGCTTACTTTTACATTATTTAAAGAGACTCAACTAATTGTACGGATACATTAAAAAGAGAGAGAGAGAGGGAACACTTCAATTAACCAATCAAATAAACTCTATTTCTATTTGAGTCAACCCAAAAAAAAATTTGAACTTTTGTTATATAAGTCGAAATAAAATTAAGTTTTATAGGTAAAAAGATGATGAGATTTTTATTTTATTTTTTAAAAGGTTACTGCCAAGTCAGAGCAAATGAGCGGCCACTGAAGCTCCAACCGGCTCAAAAAAAATAATTTGTATTGTTCATATAAGTATTTCATTAGTTCATGAAAAGTTTGACATTCACAAATCTCATGTGCAAGTATCAAACTCATAGTAAACAAGTGAAATAGATATATGAAGTAACACAAATGAATTGGTTAATAATAAAACATAGGATCACAAATAGGTCTCATTTACAAGTGCTCAACTCTTTATGAAATTATAAATATACATATGAACAATATAAATTGAACAAGTTTTATTTACAAGTGTCTAACTCTTCATAAACAAGTTAAAAAAACATATAAGCAACACAAATTAAACAAATCTCACTTGTAAGTATGTAACTTTTCATAAACAAGTGGAATAAGTATATGAATAACACAAATTAAATTTTAAAGGCCGGAGCTTTAATAGCTGGTGGGGAGGATGCTCTAGCTAGGCAACTATCAATGACCAGTTGATGGAGCTCTAAGCAATGATTAAACCTTCTAAAAAAAATAAAGTTTTGTATTATAATCTTTTTATCCACAAAACTTAATTGCATATTGGTCCATGTGGATGTAGTGAAATTTCAGTATTTTTTTAGTGACCGAATTAAACTTGCTGCTGTTAGGATTAACCGAAATTTTCCCTAAAAGAAAATTAATACTGTTTTTGCCTTTTGTTAATAAAAGAACAAGATTAAATAAAGTATACACGTGTCTCTTTAATATAACTCTAAAGTTTCAACTTGTTGGCTTTAATAAAATGTACTTTCAGTCTTTTCATATTAGCACAGTTAGTTTTGTACTTTTATTAACAAAAAGCACTAACTCAGCTAATTAAGGGATTATTGATAAAAAAATGTTAATTAAGGGATTCAAAATACACTTTATAGATACAGGGGCTGTTTTATTAAAAAAATAATTAAGTCCAATTAAAAATAGTTCTTCCATGAAAAATAATCATACGTGGTTAAAAACATTTTTTCAATCCACAATGGAAGGTTACAAATAAAAATAATGGATGGCCATGAAAAAACAATATTTAAATTAGCCTGACAGCTTTTTTTTTTCCAAATATATGAAACATATATTTTTCTTTTTTGATATTTTTTATATAGAAAATTTTAGGATCCAAGGGGCAAAATTTATCTTTTCCTAGATGATAATCTTAATGTTGCGAAATCTCTCTTCTCTTAGGAGATCTCCCTTTAAAAGACTTTAATAAGAGTGTCCGATCATTTTACCGTTAAACCCAAAAATGAGGGATATAACAGATAATTATTGTTTGATGATTTGAATTTTTTCACCACTTTGGTGGGATACAGTGGCCTATGTCTCGGTCTTTATTTCTCTCTGTTACAGATATTCTGTAACATTAAAAAAATCAAATGCATTGTTTTTCTACGAGTAAAAGGCAACATTCAGGTTAAAAAAAGGCAAAAGGAAAAATGATATATTAAAGTAATGACAATAAGTCAATAACTACAAAGTTTAAATAAACAGAGGAAAAATAAAGATGTCTCTAAACCAATGCATTATTAAAATGAAAAAGATGTATAATAGTTAACAACATTTAATTATATCAATAAGCAATTTTATACATGTTACTAAACATCTAAATTTTAGGCGAAGTTGCATCCTCACCTACAAATTTTTTATAAACAATTTTTTCAGTAACACTTAATATGTATCCTAAATAATTTTTCATGTAATTTCGTTTTTAAAATATTTTTTCAGTAGCGACAATCATCTTTAACTTAGGATAGCCAAACACACACAAAATTATTTTAGTATGTTACTAAAAAAAATTTTAGAATGTTTAATACAATTTAAGCCTTAAAATTTTCTTGAAGAAAATAATGAAAACTCTTACTTACATTCCATTTATGAGACATAATAATTTGGTGATGGGAACAATAAATAATAAAGTGGCAGAGTGGTCAGCCATATATTTGTGGACCTTATTCTTTCTTCATTTCAATATGTTATATATGTGTGGATGTGTATTTATTATAGGGAAAATGACAGTCAGGTCCAAAGACTATAAAAAATTATAAAAAAGTTTCAACAAAAATTCATATATTAAAAAAAGTTCCTATATTATTTCTATTAACAACAGGAAGTGCTATATTTACAACAAAATTTAAAAACCTGGTCATTCAAAAAGAAAAACTATATTTACAACAGGAAGTGTCATATTCACAATAAAATTAAAACACATGGATTTTGTTTCAAACTCAAGTCCAAAGCGACAGAGGCCATTTACGTGAGAAAAATCTTAGATTTACAACAATAAGTGTCATATTTACAACAAAATTTTAAACTTGGTTATTCACAACAGGAAGTGTTATATTTACAACAAAATTTAAAAACCTGGATTTTGTTTCAATACAAAGGACTTTTTTTATATATAAATTTCTGTTGGAACTTTTTTGTAATTTTTTATTATCTTTGGGACCTGACTGTCATTTTCCCTTGTTTATATGTACGGACACGTACGACAAAGCTGTCTATGTTGTATGGTACTTGGTGTTGTATTTTCAAAGGGACACTTCACCTATTTTTCTCTCTTTAATTTCTTTGCCTCTATTGAGTATGTCCATTGTCTAGCCAGCACTCCCTCGTGAAGGAACTAGACATGTATGATATTTATCTTCCTCATTTGAATCATCATTTTTTAAAATGTAATGAGTTTTTATCTACAAGCGGACAAAAAAAAAACAGTAATGGGGTTTTATTAATATCGCCGTTGTGTGGTATCTAATCTTACTCTTTAAGAACTCGAGCAGTGTCTGCTTTAGTATTGTTGCTCACTTTCTGTTAGTTCGAAATGAGACTCAAGTTTTGACTGATGTTTGAAATGTTTACTGTCTTTTAGTTGCAACTTCAAGTTTTATTTGGTTTTTATGTTATTGTGTGAGTATTTATATGGGAAAAGTATTTTCTCAGTCACACTGGAGATAAGTTATCTCCGGTGATCCCTAGAACTACATCGTTTTGAATAATGAAGGGTATGTTTGTAATTTTAGGTGAATTAATGAAGGGTGCAAGATTACAGAAACATCATTCATTAATCCAAAACGACGTAGTTTTAGGGGTCACTGGAGATAATTTATCTCTAATGACTGGAGAAATCCTTTACCATACTTATATTTATATTTACGTTAGTTTGTTGTAACATGTTTCTAATATCATTTGGTGAATTTTTATGTATCGTTTTATTGTTATGTGGCAGAGCATCCAAATCAACCCTAATTAAACATATTATGGGCATAGGAACTAATGCATATAATTGAGAAAACTATAAGGACTCAATTAATCAATTAAAAGAAAAAATTCTAAAGACCTAGTCAAAAATAAGATAAAACTACTATAATGAATAAAAAATTAATTTTTTTTTTATAAATTTGAATTCATAAAATAAAAAAGTTTGAGACTTTGAGTGAAAAAATAAATGATTAGTTTAAGCTTGATATTGGAGCTTCTTTGCAGTAATTGTAGCAGCATACATCTATTATTTGTTTTCTAGACGTGAGAAACAGTGGTTGAAATTAATCTCTCTTAGGATAAGGAAAGCAAATTATAACCATTTTTCACTTAAATTTATTTTATAATAAAGTGTTATAAATCAAAATCAAACCTTCCAATTTAATGTTGTCAAACTCGTAAGTCTAGATAAACTTGTGACCGAAATGTGAACTCATATCATTAACTTAAATCATAAACTCATAAGAGTTTATTTTTATAAATAAATAGGTGTTAAAAGTATATAATAAAATAATAAAGATATAAAAAGGACAATAATTTAATTTAAATATATTTTATATATGAATAACTGAAATTCAATCTATCAACATTTATAATTTATCATATTCAATAAAAATAAATTCTATAAAATTTATATATAAAGTCGAAAATAATCAAAACGAATAAAATAACACCAGTTTAATTTAAAAGTAAGTTGATATAATTTTAAAAGGTAAAAACGGTAAACCTCGATTACGTAAACTCTTAAGTTTAAGCGAGTTTATATCTAACATGAGTTAAATCAATATAATTTGATTTTGTAAACTAAAAACGTAAAATTGGTAAATTCGGAAAGTCAACTCACGAGTTTACAACAATACTCTAATTAATTACCCGACATAGAAAACACCTTATCTCTTATCCTAATCATATCATATCATAGTTAGGACTTAGTACTATACTTCCTCTGGTCTTAATAATATGAACACATTTTGGAGTTTATTTTGGTTCTAATTATAAGAGCAAGTTTTAAATTTTATCAATTTTTTCCTATAATACCCCTATTTAAAATATCATTAATTAATTATAACTTTTGTGACTTTGAAGATGTAATTCGTGATAAATGTTGAATATGAATAAATCATATAAATTATATTTTATTGTTAGATAAAATTAATGATACTAGCTAAAAGTATTGTTGATTTTTCATATAAGCTCGAAACTCTTAAATGCGTAATGAAGTATATAGGAAAATTAAAGTACTACAAATTGATGATGCATGGTTTCGTAAAAATGGATTGGATCAATTTAAACCATTGAATGAAAAAAGGAGATAATTGTTAAAGAAGTAGACAATAATAAACGATTCCCTGCAGTGGGCAACAGAATGAGATTGTTATTTAGCTAATTTTGCCTTAATGTAATTTTTAATTTTAAGTAGGGGTGTTTTTGGAAAATAATTATAATTAACTAATTTAACTTCTCTCATTAAACTCTCTAAATTCTGATAAATAGTTCTTATAATTAGGACTGGAGGGAGTATATAATATATGTATTATGTAATTGATTGTTAATGGGCATTCATTATCCATTTTAAATTAGATCGTGACTATAAATGAACATTAATTTGTTTAAATGTTAAGTTGTAATTATTTTAACTTTATTTTTCATGTTTTATACAATATTTTAATTCAAAATTAATGTTAAAATTACATATAAACTTAATTAATTCAATCAAGCATTTTCTAATTTTTGTCAATGAATACTTATCAAATTGTGATCTTTTTCATCAAACTAATAAAGGACCAGCGACAAAACAACAAAAATGGGGGAAAACAATATCACAATAATATCAATCAGGTCATTTCTAGTCTCTCATGCATGTGAAAAAAATGAATATGTGAGATTATTATGAAGGTCTTTGTTGTTTTCCGAAAAGTAAATTATGGAATTGCCCTTGAAGAATTATTTAACAGTAAAACAACGCCAATTTACAACTTTCACTTCAATTATTTAATGCTCACACGTCCAAAATTTACAACTTGCACTTTTTTTAAAAATAAATCAATCAATCAATCAAAACTTGCACTCTTTTTTTTGGGTTACCCATCCGATATTCAAAGTTTCGTCCTGACTAATCCAGATTCGACCCGGGTCGACACCATTATGGTTGGTGAGTCTCCAATGTGCTTTTTTTCGCATTCACAATTTCGAACTTAAGATCTTCAAGCGATAAGCTCATTACCATTTGTATTGACCTGTACACTTTATCATAGAGTAAAATTGGTAAGTGCCAATTCCACTATTTAAATCTAAGCGTCTGTTTGGTCTGCAGGAAATGTAGACGGGAAATGGAAGGAGGGAGGGAGGAAAAATTTAAATAAATAAAGAAGTGAGGTAAGAAAATTTAATATAGAAAAGATACAAGATTAAAGAGTAAAAATAAATAAATTCAAAGCTTCTAACCCTGTCATCTATTTTTTAAATCGAATTTATTAAAATTTCTCCTCCCTTCCTCTCTCATCATTCTCCTTTGTACCAAACAGACTCTAAGGTTACAACTTTAAAAAATTTGTAACTTTCATCTCATTTATTTACCATTTTGGTCTCATTTATAAATCATTTTTTAGGAAAAATTTTGATCCTTATTCTAAGTATATTTTCATAATAACCAACACGATTTTTACAATTTTACCCCTATTAATTATAATGAACAAAAAGAATTTATTCATGTTGATTCTTGAAATTATTCATAAACAAGGGCAAAATAAAAAATTTAGTCCATTATTAATGAGTTAACTAATTCTATTTTATATATAAGAGTTAATTAATTAAAATTTATAAATAGAACCATATTTCTAGAATTAACAGGTTATAATCAATGACGGACACAAGGGGGGCTAGGCCCCTAGCCCCCCACCCCAAATTTCAAAAAAAAAAAAAAGAAAAGAAAAAGAAAACATAAGTGGTTTGCTTTCGGAAATTGTCATTAGCCACAATATGTTTGTAAGATATATATATATATATATATATATATAACATAAGCTATGGAGGAGGTTGGTTTGTTGAAGTTGCAGAATAATTTGGAAGTGACCATCTCTGTGAGAGATCAGCTGAAGAAGAAGAAGAAAGCTTGATCTGTACAATAATGAGAATTAAGATCAGCAACAAGAGACCCACCATTGTAAACCTTGTAAACTGCACATCCCCTCTTCATCTTTTGACCATTATTCATTTCATATATATATATATATATATATATATATATATATATATATATATATATATATATATCCCCAACCTTACTTGTTTTGCACTTTTCGAAATCTGCTGGTCCGGCATTTTTTTCAATAGTATCAATAAGGTACTTAAAATCACTTATTTTCATTAAATTTCCTTCATGAAATTTATTATACATTATTTTATCTTTCTAATTATACTATTTTTATACTAATTAGAGAATATTTTAGGGTTAATATTTTATATATTAGATCTTTATCGTATTTTAAGTACTTTTATTTATTACGTAGCATTCTTTACTTTTGCCTCCCGTAAGTAAAATTCCTGGATCCGTCTACAATGACACTTTGCCCAAGCAAAATTTACAAGTGACAGTTACAACTTCCCCTCCAATTATTTATTTGATCGAACCTAGTACAAATGACAGAATGTTTAATAATACACATCACCAAGACAGCAAATTGCACAGTAAAATTGGCCCATAAAGACAAACATTAATGAAAGTAAGAAGACAGGGCAGGAACAGATTGCCAAATGGGGACCCTCAACTTCAATAGTGGCCAGTAAAGTGCTCCTAAGTCCTAACCATGAAACCCTCTATAATATCTACATATACCAGCTCATCTACATGTATATATATTCACACACATACACAGAGACACTCTTTACCTTTCATTCAAGAGAAGCAGAGATATTATGGAAGCAACAAAAGATCTAAAACATGACATTTTCACAGGGATATGATTTCAAAGTTGTGCTGGCCAAATTGTCTCAAGAATTGGGTAATTGTCATATTTTGTTAAGGGTAGCTTTTGAACCATTAATGAATGGTACCACACATATTATCCACAAGCATACTTCTTTCCTTCTTCCTACATACTATGAATTATCTTCCTTTTATTATGAAGCCAGAGCTTTTCTGTGCTGGAACCCACTTTTCCTGTATGCACTTCATCTTGGAATTTCAGCCACACAACAATTCCCAAGACTTCATCATAAACTTCATTTGTGTGAGATGTGGACTTTCATCTAAATCTTATGGGAATAAACATAGGTTTTATAAAGAAATTATGTGGCTTTTATTTTGGTCAATAAAGATATTAAGTGACTTGTCACTTCATAATGTTAACTTTAATTTTATCACCTATAGCATTTCATATCACACGGAACCTTTTTTTAATGGGGAAATCTCTTTCAGGTCCAAAGACCAGGAAAAAAAAAATATATCAAAAAAATCATGGTGTAAATTCCTCTATAAAAAAAAGTCCTAGTATAATTTCTTCTATTAAAAAAGTCTCTAAAAACCTCGTAAAATAAATTTTAAATGTGAACTTACCTTATTATTGACCAGTGTATGTGACTATATTAGCAAGTTATAGAGTGGTCATTGACAAACTCATATATATATTAACTAAAACAGCTCACAAACAAGTGTATGTGACTATATTGACAAGTCATAGAGTAATCATTGACAAGCTCATATATGTTAACTAAATCAGCTCCCGTTGACAAATGTATGTCACTGTATTCACAAAAAATATTGTTCAATGCACAATTAGACATTAAATATACATCTCCAAACAGGAATTAGAACTGGTTATCAGTGAAATTTACTAAAAAAACAAATAACCAAAACAAATTTCGAAATTAAAACTTGAGTTTACAAGTTAAAATCCGAACTCTTTCTATGTAATTACAAAAATTTCAGTCATTCTTAGAGAGGTTAAAATTTATCTCGTAGTTTAATTTCAAGAAATGGTTCCTATTCTATTTTAAATTACTTTTTAGTAAAATCTTAAATAAAGGATGATATTTTTGGCTTGAACAATATAAAATGGGAAAATTACACTCAAGTCCCAATGAAGAGAATTAATCACAATAAAGTCCCTTAAAATCATGAAATTTCACAGAAGTCCCAAGGGACCTGGTTGTAATTATTTGTGAATGTAAAATTACCATTTTGCCCTTCCCTCTCTCCTCTCTCCCTTTTTCCTCTCTCTTTTCAAAAGTTGTTGTTAATATATGCATTTTATGTTGTTAATTTAAGCATTTGTTGTTGTAATAGCTTCTGGAAGTGAGAGATGAAAAAATCCAAGTTTTCTAAAGTTGTTGTTAATATATGCATTTTATGTTGTTAATTTAAGCATTTGTTGTTGTAATAGCTTCTGGAAGTGAGAGATGAAAAAATCCAAGTTTTCAAAAGTTGTTGTTAATATATGCATTTTATGTTGTTAATTTAAGCGATTTGTTGTTGTAAATAGGCTTACGGAAGTGAGAGATGAAAAAATCCATATTTTCAAAAGTTGTTGTTAATATATGCATTTTATGTTGTTAATTTAGCATTTGTTGTTGTAAATAGCTTCTGGAAGTGAAAAAATACAGGTTTTCAAAAGTTGTTAATATATGCATTTTATGTTGTTAATATAGAAGTCCAAAATGGTAATTTTACATTCACAAATAATTACACAGAGTAATTTCATGATTTCAAGGGACTTTATTGTGATTAATTCCCTTCTTTGGGACCTGAGTGTAATTTTCCCATATAAAATCTTATGTACTGAGATGATAATTACACTGTATATTTGGAATAATGATATCCTATTCCTATCCAAATAACTATAACTAAAAGACAGTGGTCTTTCCATAAGGGTTATATTCCACTGAAGTGCAATGATTTGGATTCATGTCTGTCTAAATGTAGAATACACTATTTGGAAAAATACTCCTATTGGGCCTAACCCTTTGATCCAACTAAGCCCAACGTTCTTTGCTGACAAAAGAAAGGAAAAAGGGGGAAAAAAATTTCTATTAAAAAAAATGTCATTATAAAATCTTCTATAGAAAAAGTCCCTGGGATCTCAGTGACATAGATAGACTTATCAATGGTCACTCTATGACTTGTCAAATAGTTCATACACTTGTCAACAAAAGTTGTTTAGTTAACATAGACGCTTATCAATCAATTGTCATTCATGAGCATTAATATAATGACATACACTGACATCGCGTGGGTTGATTTAGTTGACATAGATGGGCTTGTCAATGGTCACTCTATGACTTATTAATATAGTTACATACATTGTCAATGTGAGCTGCTTTAGTTAACATAAATTTGTTGATGGTCACTCTATGACTTGTCAATATAGTCACATACACTTGTCAACAAAAGCTGTTTAGTTAACATAGATGAGCTTATCAATGGTCACTCCATGACTTGTCAATATAGTGACATACACTTGTCAACGTGAGTTGATTTAGTTGACATAGATGGGCTTGTCAATGGCCACTCTATGACTTGTTAATATAGTTACATACATTGTCAATGTGAGCTGCTTTAGTTAACATAAATTTGTTGATGGTCATTTCATGATCATTAATATCCACATACACTCGATAAGGTAACTTCACATTTGAAATCTATCTCACTGAGGTCGTAGGGACTTTTTTTATATTTTATTTTCCCAAGAAAAAACATACCCAAATAAATGTTACAACACTAACATGTAAATTCAATATTTTCTCTCAAATTCCTTTACCTATGAAGCTTTTCATTAAAAATTGCAAGAAAGACAAAGTGGTCCTTCATCATGCATGTATTATTTAATGCAAGAGAAAACTAAACTTGTAATTCGATACATGTTCATGTTAATCTAAATGAATTAAGGGTATAAATAATTCCTATTCCATTAAAAAAAAAAAAATTAGTACACATCATGGGTTCCTTCAAGTAGTTGATTAAAAATACAAGAGCATGTCCTTGTGGGTGAACCCTCACTGTCTTCTAAAAATCAAGATGAAAATAAAATCCGCAAACAATTCTATCAAACTTCTTAACTAATAATAAATGCATAATGATGACAAAATTCTATTCATTTTAGCCACCAAGTACAACAAATCTAACGTCTAAATCAAGTATCTATGAGCCAAGTCTATGTACCACAACCAGAATAAAATCTAAAATGTACAGCTGAAGCACCTGCGGAAACTTGAGGAAATATATTACTCTCCTAGGGAAGATTTCTCAGATGGAACGGGAGAAGAAACCAGTTTTGCTCCTTGCCCCTACATGACCGAAAATCAAATAAAATTACATGCACATGATCATGGATAAACAATTTCATTTTAAATCATATGTTTATAATCCAACCATAAAGTCACAATTCAGCTTTATATCAAAAAATTTCATTTTGTTCACGCACCTGCTGATGCTGACTATAATCCAATGACTGACTATGTAGAGAAGGTGTTGATTGATCTTCTTGTTTTTGCTCTTGGTCGTTCTGCTCCTGTACCTGAGAAGCCGGCAGTAACTGCTGGGCATATACAGGATACTCTTGTTGCAGAGGTTGCTGCTGCTGAAACTGGTATTGCTGTAGAAGCTGTGGCTGCTGCTGCAGAAGAACCTGTTGCTCTGATTGTTGCGATTGAGGATGTTCTGGCTGACCTTCTTGCTGAAATTGTTGTGACTGTTCTGGCTGAAAGGACTGCTGTTGATATTGAAAGTACTGTTGTGGTTGCTGCCACTGCTGCTGGTACTGTTGCTGAAGCATAGTTGCCTGTTGCGGCTGCATTTGTTGCTGTTGCTGGTAGTAATAATATTGCCACATCTGATCATATGCTTGAGCATTCTGCATATTTCCATATTGACCATGTCCTTGCATTGCATTTGATGTGGTATGCATAACAGGTGGTTGAGACTGAGATGAAGGGTTTTGTAGCGGCACACTTTGCATTGGCCAGCTATGAGCTGCTGCAAAATCAGGAGTGGCAGGTGGTTGAAACTGATTTTGTCCTTGGCTGCCTTGCTGAATCTGCAATGCAGGTTGGTGGGGATAACTTGCAGACATCTGAAAACCCCCTTCAGGTGGAAGGGATTTTTTAGGAGACTGCTGACGCCGCTGGTGCTCCTTCCTGTATCCATGTCCACGACGCCCATGTTTAAGACCTCTATGAAATTTACTGGCATTCCTCATCTGATTCCAGTTTCCACCATTTCTGTTAGACCGAGGCTGTAGAAATGGTCTTCTTGCTGCTTGGTCATGATGTCTTCCTGAAGATGAAGGATTATTTATTTCAATAGGAGTTTGGGCTGACTCAGAATCTTGAGCACTTGAAGAGTTGCATTGATTTGAATTATAGCCACCTGCTCTCAGCCCATCATCTGACCTGTAGATTTCAGGTATAGATTCACACTCACGCGATGCCATGGGGACTGAGTAAGAACATGTACTTTTCGGGGGCTTTAATGAATGGCTCTCCAGAGGAAATGATTCCTCTTCTTTCAACTCAACCTCATACGTTCCCTGGGCATAAGCTTTATTTTCTTTTGAGTATGATTGTGAAGTTTTTAGCAATTCCTTTTCACCAGCTACTTGGTTTTCTAAATTTTCCGAAAAGACTTCAGGTTCAAAAAATTCTTTTTCAAAATTCTTAGAAGCTTCTGGAGACACCTCTTTCACTTCCATTAGAGCTGCAGATGACACATTCTCTTCAGCATCGTTATGACTTGGTTCCTCCGAAACTCTGAGAGGTGATTCTCTTCCTTTCTCTTGTACACTGTCATCCACTTCCATAACTTGAAGCTTGTGCTTGACAGTATTGTCAGGCTCAGTACTAGGACTTTCCTGCAATGCAACTCCAGCATTTCGGGCATCTGGAATGGCAACTGAAGTCTCTTCTCCCTTATAGTCAATTGAATTGACCAACTGTTGACATTTGGCTGATTGCTGATGAGTATCTGTCCTAACAAAGCCTGGAAATAACCTTACATGTCTATTCCAAGCCTTCGATACATCGTGTACAGTTCCACAGTAGTCTACAAACTGATATTGTTATCCAAGTGTCAGTATGAGAGTTTCTAAATGTCAGTTACTGTCTCTATGCATCACAGAAAACCATGAAAATAAATAAACTAAAAAAAAGAGCTTAAAAGGCTAAAAAATGCAACGCAGCCATTGCATCTTTATGCATCTCAGAAAACCTATAGAAATATAACCAACATCTGGAAATAAAAGGCCAAGTGACGAGATATTAGGATTTGGTTTAAATAAATGTAACGCAGGCATTTCATCTTTATGCATCTCAGAAAACCTATAGAAATATAACCAACATCTGGAAATAAAAGGCCAAGTGACGAGATATTAGGAGTTGGTTTAAATAAATGTAATCTTTTAGATGACTAGGTTATCTTTTAAATTATTCTAGAATAGTTGCATTAAACTCATAAGATTTATAGTTACTTTTAATGATAGGATTAGAGTTAAGCCCTTACGAATAGGCCTTAACACATCTTATTTGGCATGCCTTAAATTACTTTACACATGAATCATACTGACTGATTCAAGTAGAATTAAGTTGAGACAGATCTAACCTCTAGGTATAAGTTTGATATATCCTCTGCATCTTTTGTACTCAGACCTTGGGATCCATCTGGCCTTGGAGATATTGCACCAGCAACAATTGAATCTATTACAGCTATGTGCTCTGGACCTCCATGCGCCATTGATAACTTGATCAATTCCTGCATAAGTACAGGACAGCTGTAAGAAACCTCTATTGCAGTTTGAATTCAAATATGATGCTCACAAGAAATAAAAATAATTCCCCACATCAGATAGCTCAAGCTTTTATTACAGTTAATTACTAACATTGTATAGAGATTTTGACCAACTGGCCATGAGTTAAATTCTCGCTGCCATCATTCTTGAAGAGTTTCAGAAAACCATGACTCTAGAATTTCTTATTTTATTCAGGTCAGGGAGACAAAATTTATATAAGAAAGCGAATGGAAACATATCTGGAAAGGCAGAAAAATTCTAGGATTTATAACGGAAGAGGTGACAGTCCATACTGAATGACCAGATCAGACAACAAATAAAATACAACGAAAACAGAAAGAAAATTCATAATAAAAGGACCCAATTAAGGTCTGATTATTACAATCAAATAAAGGGAAGTAAGAAAGGAAAATGAATAAACTGACTCTGATGCTAAAATCCCATTTAGTAAACAAGGCTACTAGAAAAATGAGTAAGCCAATAACCTTGAGATTTCAATTATTCTCTTCATTAGAATAAATTCAAGCATGCGGTACTGGCAAGTCTGTACCATGTCCATGCTTCAACTCAAGGGATAAGCAGATGTCTCAGAAATGATAAATGTCCAAAGGCCAACACCTGGCTACTTAGGTGTTTTTAGATCAACTTGTTCTTAATAACCCAGATATAAGAAAATGATTTGATCTTTTCCAATTCTCGTGTCTCTTTTATTGTTTAGTTGGTAATTCAAAGTTCTGACTCATGACTAGAAACTAGTAACTTTATAAACCATACAAAAAAAGTTCAAACGGCATCATGAGTTTGTCATTCTTAGTCTGGGGATCAATCAGGTTAGCAATCAGAAAGTTGAAAACGAAGCCCAAATAGGTTATATACAATTATGTATTGGTAAATCATCTCTGCATTTCCAGCGAAGGTCTGTTTTCAGTTAACATATAATAAAAATTAGATTGAAATAGACTTACTTCCAGAAGAAATTTGCTCTCAGGCAAATTTTTGATACCTTCAATTAAGACATCTCTGGCAGCATCAACGCTGTTTGTACTCTAAAAACCAAAAAGTTACAAAAAAAAATAATTAGTTGTCACATCTGACATCTGCAAGGACAATTTATTCTACTATAGTAATAGAAAAAGTTCAAAATGTTTACGCCAAAGCAGATGAATATAAAACCTACCATATATTTTAGACGAGAGTAATGAACATATAAAATAGGTATAGCATGCATCTTTTCCTCTGCTGCAGCCATTTCTAGAGCTTCTTTGTATATATTGAAAGCTGCCTCCATATTTCCCTGAGAATAGTGATATAAGTAGCAGTCACTTTCCTATATCTGGGCATTGCATAGAGTCAGATTTCAAAAATGGTAGCAAGAGCTAATCACATACCAGACGTTTTTCCATGTTTGCTTTTGAAATAACAGTCTCCACAAAGTTAGAATCTGATTCTGCAACACCAAGTATATACGCGGCACGTGCAGCTGAAACATCTCCTATTTGTTCCTTAAACCTGGCATTGAAGAGATGAATTACTCGAACTCTCTGCATCAAACATATGATAGAAGAAAATAAACACTGCCAAGTCATGCATAAAGCTATTAAACCAAAGTATTCTAAAGAAGAAAAGAACTTAGCTGTTTAAGTAAGATGAAACCTTGTCATGAAGTCAAAAAGAAAAAATGGATAAGGGAAGAATTAAAATTGTCTCGTTCAGAAATTATATTTATTCATATTTCCTAGCTTATGATTAGAAAAATTTCATTATATATTGCATAATACAGTCAAATCTCTCAAATTACAGTATATGTAAGTAAAATTATACCTGCCTAATGTAGAACTACATTATTTGTCTTATCATCTGGCATGGTGTTCTTGATTTAGCTTACAAATCACTCAAATTTCTTACCAGGTGAGAGTGTTTGATAAGATATTTACCCCCACCCGCCTAAATCAGGGAGATCATGGAAGAAAAACAGATTTTTTTTCTTAATGAGAACTGAGTAGTTTCTAAAGAAATAAAATTACAAAATATCTGGGCTTTCAATACCCATTCATTTTATAATATTGTTAGTAAACTCTTTTGTAAAATTCCATACCACTTTTTGATATTTAAACAATAATCAGAAGCAAAGGTTGATCAACATGAAACTCGATCAACAAAATGAGTATCACAAAGAAGATACCTTCAAAAAAATTTCTGTTGCTCTTTCTAATGAATACTTTGCAATTTCTCTTCCTCCCTTAGTCTCCATGAAATCCACATAGCGCATCCAGTATTCAGGGTAGTTCGCACAAACAATTAAGCACCTCTCATAAAGTTTTACAGCCTATTGTCAATCAAGGAATAGAAAATCAAGAAAAGCTCAGACTATCTAAGGGCGGAAAAGCAAAAGCCAATTGTTAAAGTTACTTTATTGGGAATACTGCATAGAATAATACCCAGTCAAAATCCCCTTGCTGTTCAACAAAATCCAGATAATGGTGCCAATTCTGCAATTGACTGGCATCAAGTGGCTTGACATGAAAGTAAGACCTCTGAATATTAGCCTCAAAAGAACAAATTTTCAAATCCAACTGGTAAGCATCATGATATAGCTGCTCTCCCAAATTCTTGAACTTTTTCAGGGCTGTCAACCTTTTTAAGCCAATAGATAAATCCATCATATCTTTTATAATGCAATAAATATCATCATCCTTGCATGATATGGAGATGCCGCCATCAAGCAATGATTCAGACTGAAATTCCTCTGTAGAGTAACCCTGGCTTGCCATATCCTCTTCCAAGAGGGTTACCAACTTTTTAAAACTGAATACATATAAAACCAATATCTAGTAAGTGTGCTATTCAACTGAATAATTAATACCAGTACAAGCATTCATATCACAAAGTTGGACTCATTCAAGATAAAATATTAACTTAAGCGAGCTTAATTCAAGAAATGTAAGGTGTATCAAATGGAGATTAAAACGATATTAGGAAAGATCATGTTAATTATTTGTAAATTAGGAATTATAGACAAATATGGAAAATGATTAAAAATAAACTTAGAATTTTTTTTGCTAAGAACAAATTATGATTGAATTTAATATATTAATGTATTTTTTTCATTATTTTCTTAGGATTTCTATCTTATCTTGTATTTTAAATGTTGTATTTTGGGCTCTATATAAAGCAGCTAATTATATATAAGGTAGCCTTTCAATTGATTATTAATAAAACTTTCATGGATTATTCGCAGCCAGCCTCTCTCTCCCCCTTCTTCTACATCTCCCTCCACTTCTCTCCTCTCTTTTACTTCTCCCTCTTCCCCCTTTTTCGCAAAATGCCAACAGGAAGCTACGCATATTATCATTTCCTACTGCACATCATGAGACAAGATTGACCCTTAACTAGAATGCATCAGAGCAACACATTGCCAAATGCCACATATATTCTGTCTATGGTTTCCTTCAAAACCTGTTAAACTTGTCAACAAAAGGAATCTCTCAAAAACCAAAGGAGAACCCAATATTCATTGAAGATACCAAATAATTTTCCGCAAAGGCAGAACTTACAATGCAAAACCCAAAACCAAGTTATTAAAATAAACCATTCTTGTCAGGTAATTTCCTTTGTCAGTTCACATTTTTCATCTCCATCTCATTCAACTTATTCATTGCACATTTCATAATTACAGCAAATTCTAGAACAATTCAGAACCAGAATTTTTTTTGGTTTCTTCAGGTAAAAGACCCTACACAATCTTTATTCCAAGATCACATGGAAATTCTGGCAACCTTGTCAAACTCATTCTTGAGCTCAAGACTCCAGATTTCAAATTAAGCGCTATTTTTTTATCATTAATGATAGGAGCCCTACAAATTTGGCAAATACTCCAGAAATAAATAATTTCTTTCTGTGCCCTTCAAGCATTGGGAAGGAAGTTGTAAAGCATCACTCTCTTCTTACTCTTTAATAAGAGTCCATTCCTATGATCTATCTGCAGTCCTTTAATTTATTTTTCAAAAAATGCCTTCTAAACAAAAATTAAACAACTATCAAATACCGAACTTATCCTCAAATTCCATAAACCCAAAAATCAGTAGAGTGTAAGATCACATGACACTTATTTCATTGTGCAGCAACAAGAAACTTCAATGGCCATCCTTCAGCTTACAGAATCACCCAACAATTTTTTTTGTGTGTGTGTGTGTGTGTGGGGGGGGGGGGGGGGGTGTTGTTTAAAAGTTTCAGAAAGCAAAACATACCTATCATAATACTGATGTAACTTTTTGGTTGGAAATCTCAGAGCTTGGACATATGTGCGAGCAAGAGAAATCCATTGTTGCTGGCAAAACTCAAAATGAATGTACTTATCCCACAAGATATGGCATAAGTAGTCCTTCCCAACAAATGAAATGGCTCTCTTAAATAATCTGCCAAAAATCACAGAGCAAACTATCTTATTACTTAAGTCTCAAAATGGAAAAGTAACCATGCAGAGATACTTGAGTATGAAAAGAGACTAATAAAATTAATTCAGTATCATATTATTACAAGAAACATGATAAATATTGGCAAATAACCAGTACATCAATTTATTAAATTTCTTAAAGAGGACTCCACCAACTCATTCATTGAAAAAACAAATATTTAAATTTGCCTTCAGACCAAAAGAGTCTGTAATGCAATGCTTTTATAATATTTATAGGTACAGATGGGAACAAAAATAAACTTCATCCATTATGTCACCTTCGAATATCAGATGGATCCTCAAAAGCTGAAATACAAAAGCTACAGTAGTCAACCCACACTTCTACTGAATATGTTGCTGATTCCACAGCTCGTTCAAATACTTCAACAACCTTATCTATCGTACATAGGTGAATCATGTGTGCAGCATATTTCCGCCAATACCCATAGCACAAAGGGAACTTAGACAAGAAATGGTCGTAAGCTAGGCATATTTTCTTCATGTCATCCTGCAGAAATCATAGCAAACACCTGATAAGTATTCAGGTTCAGCACATCAAAAAATCTCAGGGTAATGATGAACCATTTTTAATACAGTAAAAAAAATAAAATTGAGGAAAGAATAAAACACTAGGGCCGGTGAAAACAAAAAACACTGGGTCTGGATCAGCCTCTATAATCGCCAGCCAAAATTACCCAAAAACTGACAAAAACAAATATATTAGCACCCTAAATAGCCTAAAAACTACCTAAGACGGTTAGTACTTAATGACCAATCCATCTTATAAAAAACATAAATATGTCATGTTGACATCAGACATATGGTCAACAAAGGGAAACTCAATTACCATTCTCAAGAGCTCGCATAAACTTACAGGATAAATAGTATCAATCTTTGAAATTAGGGCAGTCCATCCATCAAAATCTAAAGAATCCTCAGAAATAACTTCTTTAAGTTCGAGATCATCAAAGCCAGCTGCAAGAATAAAGTTAGAAGTTTCTTAAATTAGCTGGATAAGCAAAAGAAAGTAATAAAACAGATTAGCAATTGGCATAAACTTATATCAATCCAATAGGGGGGGTAATGTAAAGAACAACTAATCTCTGAAAACCTGAGAAGGAAAAAAGATATAAAGCAACAAAAATAAAAGCTGCAGAGAGAGGCGTCAATAGTTCTTAGAAAGAAGTGTCCAGGACTACAGAAGCATGCCCTATAGAAACAAATAGATAGTACCAAGCACTTTTGTTTCGGAAAAAAAAAAACGGTTCAACTACGCATATGAGATCCTTCCTATGGTTTATATTATAAGTCACCTCTAACTACCTCACCCCAACCAAAGAGAGGTGCTTAACTCATTAACTTTGTCTGAAAATGAAACATTTTTCCAACTTTCCCCATATTTAAGAGCATAGAGAAACACTACATTAGACTTCTAGTCTTCTCCTAGTAAATTGTAATAGGGGCAATATTTGGAAAAAGTTCATTTATGATCCAGCAAGTGATTTATATTATGGACCAAGAACACTAGAAGTTCACTAATGATCCACCAATTGACTTAATAATCCAAATGCAATGGTTTCACTCCCATGAGATATTTTCTGAAAGCTAAACTATATTGGTTTCATGTATCGTATACCTTCCCATATGATACATAAATTTCTGCAGAATGTAAACAGAATACTTTTCGTCTTTGGGATCTGATATTAAACTACTCAGAAACTTGGGATATCCCCGCCATTACATAACAGGATTCCTAACTTTTCTATCATAAGTATGCAATTCTTGTTACATTAGGCCAAAAGCTTTGTTAGAAAAAATCCTAATTTTCATACGTAGCAAAAATCCGCTAGCACTGAGAGACATTCATCCGCTTAAAGAGAAAGCACCAGAAGGGTATTAAAGAATTTCCAAAAAAAATGAAGTAAACACGAAAATTACGGGTTGATAGTAGAGAGCATAGCTCCGCCATTAGAGGCCACCAAGATATATGAGCGACGAGGGAGATTGACAAAGCGTCTTTTCCTCGATCGGAGTCCTTGACTCGAGACTGTATGGCCCTCCAATTCCGTCGTGCACGCAGTGATGGTAAAATTAACCTGGACTGTACCAGAATTATTTCGCTAGGAACAATTAATTAAAAAATTTCTCTTGTTTTCTTGTCATGCTTGTGTGTTTAATTTAGAAATATTTGGGAAGTTAAAAGAATGGGAAATTCACTGTCAACTCCTAACATACAGAATTAATCATAAAAAAATCTCACATTAAATCTCCCTAAAGATTTTTTTTGTGATTAATTGTAAATAAGGTACGGAGTTCTCCTCATCAAAAATATATTTTTTAATTGTAAATTATAATTAAATATATATTTTTGGCATCATTTTAGAATATTTTTGACGGGTAGCAGCTTGAACTTAAGTGTAGGTTTTAAAAATAGAGGAGAGGCATATGTAATTAAAGACAACGTAGGGTGGTCAAAGTATTTTATTTTAACTTATAAGTTAGACAAATTTATTTAGAGAAAAATGATAGATAAAACGGGGGAAAAAAATCTTACATTTAGAATCAAAATTCACTCGTTAACTACAGTGAGAGTAAATATATTTCTGAAATTTTAAATATCTTTGACGATAAAAATTGCTGATATTTTGGATTTTATATATTTGCCAATATATATATAATATTTACTAAATCTTTGATTATAAAATATAATATTTACTAAATGCTACATTGTTAACGTTTCATACAAAATAAAGGTGATATTTATTATTCAAATTCACGCTAGGAGATCATGGTATAAAAAAAAATGTCACGCTTGTAGATCATGGTATAAAAAAAAAAATTCATGCAAAGAGATGTGTTCACATTTAAATACTTCCAACAAGGTTCCAATTAAATGATAAAAAAAGTTAAGTTAGATTTGTGATTGTAATGTCAATGGGGCTTCAACTTCGGCTTGTCAGTTGCTATTTTATTAAGAGTAAATACATTTTCTGGTTCCTGACAAAAAACACGGACTCCATTTTAGTCCCTTACAAAAAAATCGACTTTATTCGTCCTTTTTATGGACTAAAAGGGACCTTTTGAAAATTTGTGAGGGATCAAAATGTCAACCAATCGACCCTTATTCGTTATTTTTATAGACTAAAAATAAATTATTTTTTTTGTAAAAAACCAAAATGGGGATCGCGTTTTTTATCAGAGACCAGAAAATGTATTTACTCTTTTATCAACTACCTATGTGCTTTATTTATTTATTTTTGCAAGCACTACCTATGTGCTTTAAAAGATTCTGAAGGAGAAAATGGAATTGGCTATACTAAAGTTGGAATAAAAGTATACTAAAGTTTGTCTATTGTATGATCATTTACGGAATCATCCTCTTAGTAGTACAACTAAGAAAATCGGAAATTTAATGATGTTTCACTAAGTTATCACTTTGGATCATGTTTCTAAATCAACAAACAAAAGCATGGACTCATTTGTTCATCAAATGTAGTTACAAGAACATTAAACTTAGGATTCTTCATATCACCGCACGAATTCCTTTTATTTTTGATATGGTTTGATTTTGTGTTTTGTTGCATGGCTTTTTCATGACTATTTTTAAAAACCTTTTGGGTCATTTGGTGTCCGAAATTTTTTCTTAATTCTATTACCAACTATTTAAGCAACCAACTAATTTATATCAATGATTTGTGATCAAGATGCCTCTCCTAGGGATCTTAATTGAGTTTTGTAGTAGAGTTGAGCCCATTCCAAACTCAGTTTTAACAAAACTGCTGTCTAAGCTTATTTTTATTTTGTTGTTTCATGAACCCCAGAATTCAAACGTTTGTTTTGTGTATCTAGCATTTTTTTTGGGTACATGTGTATCAACCTTTTGGAAGGCAGATCATCTCCTCGTCTTTTTTTTTTTTGGTAATTATCTCTCATCACTCCATCTATTCCATTAATTGGAAATATGAGAGAAAACTCAAAGTACTATTGTGACTTTTCGAATTGATTGGATGGAGATGATATAGAAATTACGATGAGAAAATGATTTTGTTTTGTTTTTTCCCCTCCTTACAAAACAAACTATTTGAACTTACCACTCTGGTCCTATTTATAAGTTCATTTTGACTAAAAAGTTTGGTCCTATTTATAAGTTCAGTTTCATGTAATAAATGGATTGTGACAATTTTACCCATATTAATTGCACCCATAAAGATAGAGAGAGAAGAAACAATTGCAAAATATTCAATCATAAATGAAGGTAAAGTTGAAAGTTTACCCCGTAATCATTGTGTCAACTAACTTTCCTTGGTACGTGAGATTTAGTCAAAGTAGACTTATAAATAGGACCAAAGTGGTATGCCATTGCCACCCATTTTCAACAAATGTGTGTTAAAAGATTGACAAATTGAAGGTTGAATGGAAACATAATCCACCTTTTCAATAGTTTATTAATGTTTGACATGAAGTTAAACTCAGCAAAGAAAATTCCCAGCAAAATTGCACATTGCATGATGTATATGAATCTGGATAAGGGTTGTGTTTTGTTCGAATTTCCTCTAAACAACTCTAACTGGTTATTGTAGGGTCATACCTATACTTGGTTCATTTTTTGTGGATTAGAGACAAAGTGGGTATTTGAAAGAGCTGCCATCCCCCCCCCCCCCCCAAATCTGAATAGGGCGTTTGGAAGAAACTCCCAAAACCTAAATTTTGTTAAAGTTTTATCAAACACCTCAAATTTTGTCCAAAATCATTTTCCACCAAAAACCTAGATTTTGCCAAATCCAACTTTTTTTCACTTTTCACTTTTTAAAACTCATTTTTCAGAATTGTGGGGCTCACCATGATTGGACTATACCAAAATACCCTCTATCCTCCTCTCTCCCCACACTTACACATTCACATTCGTGCGTGCTCCATATCCTTCTTCTTCTTCTTTTTTTGCCCAGATCCTTAATCTTTTTTTCCCCAGAGATCCTTCTTTGTTTTTTTTTTTGAAACACTTCTAGTGAAATAACTATATTGGAAATACAGCTATTACAATTTATTAATACATATACGTTTGATCTAATTTTTATCATGTTACATAATTTACTAATGGTAGAAATTTATTTTTCTAACAATTTTATGTAATTTTTGGTATTTATTATTGAATATAATGTTTATAATATTTAAAATACCACTTTATCCTTTAAATGCAATTATACAAAAAGCTAATGTCCTTTTTGGTAAATTTGATCCCCCAAAAGCTATTCCGATAAAAACATCCAAATACTATCTTTTTTTCCAAAATCATTCTCCAAAAGCTATTATCCAAAACTTAGGTTTTACTTCGTAAATGGTGAAAATCATTTTCCAAAAACAACTCCCAAACAGACGTGTTAGCTAGCTAGACATCCATCCGAAAACCCCTAAAGGGAAAATATCACTCAAGTCCTAAAGAAGTGAAAAAAATATATTAAAAAAAAAAGTCTTAACCCTATGGAATTTCAATATCAAAAAGTCTCGTTGTCAAAATTATTTTTTATGTTATTAAAATAGTTTTTCCTTTTGTCAAAAATTTTCTAGATTTCTAAAATTCTAAACGCCGGAGGGAAAACTCAAAAAAATTGTTATAACAAGAAAAAAACTATTTTCACAATATGAAAAGCTATTTTGACAACAATTTTTTCATAGGAAAATTTTAACAACATAAAAAACTATTTTGACAATGATTTTTTTGATATTTTTTTCTCTTCCTTGGAACTGAGTGATATTTTCCCTACATTTTAAGCTAAAAACCATGCTTTGAACTTAAACTCATTGATACAACTTTTTTGAAAGGTGATTTTTTTAAAAATTAATGAATTCTTTTAAAATTTATTCTTCAAAGACTAATCCGAACATGCATTATGAATATGCTATATATATCTCTTTATTTGAAAAGGGGTTACATAACCCTAAAGCATGTTACATTATATGAAAGGAGAACAAGAAAGAGTGATTCATTTTTTTTTCCCCTCATGAGGTAGAAACTAACTCTAAAAAACAAACTTTTTTTATTTTGCAAAACCCCAAGGGCCGGTTTGTTTCCCATTTTAAAACAGTTTTGTGTGTGTGTGTGTGTGTTCTGTGTGAGAGAAAAGGAATCCATTTTATGATTGCATTTGGTAAAAATATTAATCATTATATGTGATTCAAGGTGTGCCTTGAAACATTCAACTACAAGATCACATTGGAGGACCATCAAGCCATGGTTTTTGGGACTCACAAAGCCTCTTTTGCCTTTTCTTATTTGTTATTTACCTTTTTTTTTTTTTTTTTAGTGTGGTTATCTAAAGCTTGTTCTAGTAATCCAAAATCAATCAATTTTTAAATTTCTCGCACGAGCGCATACACAAACATATCAACATTCAGTTAAAAATTGAGATCTTATCTAAACTTAGCGGGGTGAAATTGCTGCAAGGAAAAATGCATTTACACATTTAACAAAAGCTACACAATGATTATAATTTAATATATAGACTATTATATAATGGGTTTATCGTTTATCATGTTATTTGACATAAGGTTATGTCAAGTCACCTCAAAACTACGCCATTTTGGGAGTTCATTAATTCCCCTAACCCCAAAACGACGTCATTTTGGGAGATACGAGAATTAATGAAGGGTATTTTGGTATTTTTTATTTTTGTATTTATTACATAAATTTTAACAAAACACCCTTCATTAATTCTTCTAACTCCAAAACGACGTCGTTTTGGGGCAGTGAATTAATTTAACTCCAAAAACGGTGTAATTTTGGGGTGACATAACCTTTATGCGCTATGTCAGTGGATACGACAAAATGATAAACCCTTATATTATATATACACACTCACTGATTTTTTTTTTTATTATAAAAAATACATATTTAGGTATTCCATAACTTTAATATAATTCTTAGAAATAAAATAATTATAAATGTTGATATTTTTTTTATTTTTTTTTTAAATTCAATTTTTTTATAACACAATTAAATGTTTCTGGGAAGGTTCTTTTTTTTTTCCCCTCAAGAGAATGAAATAATAAAAAATTGCCCATCAGCTCAGGTTGGCAAGATCCTTTAGAAAAACCTTTTTTTGGACCATGAAAATGAGTCTGATTTTTGTTTTTCTAATTGTCTTCGTTCTGGATAATTGGATTTGGAATAGCCTGCTGGTTTTATTAGTGATAATAATATCTGTGTAGGCTTCTCCAAGGTCTGGCCGGTGACAGAGCGAGCAAGGATGATGCAGAGAACTTCGCTTCTCTGTTCTTCAAGTGCGTTCTCTTCCTTGCCCAGCCCTCCTTCAACCTCTTATCGACCAGCTCTTCCATTTCAGTTACATTTTGCTCGTGTTCTTGGACCTTCCCAATTCATCCATTTCCCTTTCAACCTGCCTGCAACTTCTACAAGACTAGTTAATTTCCCGGCTTTGCGCACCACTGGTAAAAGCCACTTGACTTTTCGCTTTTTGCCTGAAGTTTTTTCTCTGTGGTTTTTTGTATAATTGGAAGCTGTATTATGAAGTTTTGTTGCTAAACTCTATTCTTTCTGTACTAGGTTGTAATGAGTTTTCTCTCGAGGAAAACCCCATTTCTGCTGCCTCTGTATAATTGGCTTCCTCGTAGACATTGAAATTTGTTCTCTCTAGAAGTTTTATAGTATCATATTTGTACTTTAAAATAGTGAAGGAAAAAAGAGACTTTCCATGATAAAAAAAATTCCTTTTTGACGGAGCTAATTGATACTAAAGTAATATTTGGAGGGCCAAAATAAAGTTTTGCTCATTTTTCTAATAGGTTTCTTGAGCGGTAATTGTTTTAGTTGGTTTTAAATTGTGATACAAGCAGCCTTCTAACCTTCTCTGCCTTTCGATCCGGGAATTCTTTGTGCTGTCATGCTTGTATTACTCTCCTGATTAGTCTACCCTCCACTCAAAACCGTTTTTATAAATTGGTGTATGTAAGTATGTGAATACATCCATGTGTATGCCTAATTGAATGTGCGAATAGTGTATTTGTAAATATCAATTAATTATTGATGGAGATGGAGCTGCAGGGTTATTTTTTTGTTGTGCGCGCGTGCGTTCTTAGTTATTTTCTTTTGAAATTCATTCATCAAGCTTTTCATGTTAGACTGACATGTTTTTGCTTTCAACTTACAGCAACTAATGAGATTGTTGAAACCAGCAATACTGGATTAGGATATGTAAACGTTGGATACATCTCCAGCGTTCATGGTATTCAAGGGGAAATTCGTGTGAAACCAAACACTGATTTTCCTGAATTGCGGTTTTCAAAAGTAAAACTTTCATTAATTGTTGTCTAGCAATCTATTGCTTTTGTAATTTTCATTGTGTGTTATTGGGCATGACAAAATTTGGTGGGTAATTGATTATTGTAGCCTGGGAGAAGATGGTTGAAGCAGAACGTTTCCGGTGGAGAAATGATTCAGGAAGTTGAACTGGAGGAAGGAAGAGAGCACCCTGGACGGAAGAGTTGGATACTTAAATTCAGAGGAATTGACACGGTGGAGCAGGTACTTGTGGAGAACGCGTCGTTTCAAATGTTCTTGCTGTATATTCTTTAATAGCTCATGCTCTGTCCATTTTTTAAATACCCTTTAAAGAGATTGCAATTACCTTTTTTTTTTTTTTGGGGGGGGGGGCGGGGGGGGGTGTTCATCTTGTTTACTACACTTTCAGATGGAAGTTTCCAATTTCTGATTTGTTCATGGCTTGGTTAATCATATTATATTCATAGTTGTTTACCTCCATTCATCATTATATATTGCAGGCTAAGGTGCTTATTGGCTCTACCTTGCTTGTCACAGAAGATGACAGGCCAGAGTTAGAGGAAGGTGAATTCTACACAAATGATCTTGTTGGCATGAAAGTTTTCATGAAGGTTGGGACTTGTTATGAATCATATGTTTTGTATATTCAAACATATGTGATTGCATTGCTTCTTACTATATAGTTCGTTGCTAAATAATCTTTTCTTGGGGCTTGTTATATTTAAACAAAATTAGAAATGGTCCAGTAACACTAACCTTGAAACTAAGACATTATACATTTGTGAAATAATGTTTAAATTGAAATTTTATATTTTGGCAAATTAAGGCCTTGAAATGCATTATTCAACACTGACCATACTTCTTATCAGGAAAGTGGTGAACCCTTGGGAACTGTCGTTAATGTTTTCAATAGTGGAGCCAATGATCTACTGCAAGTTTTGCTTGATTCATCTTTTGATATACTTGACAAAAGTGGTAAGCCCAGGTCAGCAGGAGCGGAATCAGAAGCATCCAATCAGCTTGTTTGGGTGCCTTTTGTAGAAGAAATTGTACCAGATGTTGATATGACAAGAAGAGAAATGCATATTAAACCGCCAAAGGGACTCCTAGAACTAAACTTACGATCTGATGAGAGGTCCAAAAAAGAAAGACGCCAACTTGTGAGGCATACTCTTTTGACTCTACCTTTAATTTGCTACTTTTAGGGACTTTGAGCTTTTCAGTTTGATTGTTGCTGATGCCGTGTTACCTTTCTTAATCACTTTAATCTTAAGGGGAATAGAGGTTGAGGACTTTATGTGCAACTTTGATTTATGACTATATGATTGATGCTTTGTATTGGTATTTTTTGGGCTCCTTTCTCTGGGTCTTTTATCCTTATAGTAAAGTACAATGATCTATCATTTGGATTTGGTTTTACACTTTCTTTCACTTTATCCAATACCTGCCAGTTGATTTACATGATTCCTTACCCTAGGGAAGTTAGACTTTCATTATGTAGCATTCAGCTGAACCTATCACCATCTATATTGACTGGATTACTTGTGTTGATCAGTTTTTTCTGTTTGACTGAGTTCATCATATTTGACTAGGTGTTTGTATTGAGGATCAATGATACCAATACTTTATTATTTCTTATTTATCATTCATTTTTCGGTATATTTCAGGAATGGAAAGAAATGAAGAAGTTTCAAAAGCGTCTCATAGCTGCAAAAAAGAAACTGATTGAAATGGAGCAACAACATGTATTCCATGGATTTAGATATGGAGAGAAAGAACAAGGGAGATTGCTTGCTGATCAGATTGTTTCTGTAAACTCTAAATTGCTTCAGAATGCTTTAAAACATATTGAGAAACCACCCAAAAGGTTAGTTAGTTGAACTGATTATATGATGTTCCAACTCCCCCATCCTGCTCCCACAAAAAGGAATATGAGAAATTGTTTTATTATAAGAATAATCTATCGTTGTCTTTATTATTTCATTATCTGATACATACAAGACTTTATAGAAACTTTTTTAGTAAACGATGATTCTGAAGGTCTGTTGAATATCAAGATCTGAATACAACTTTCTCTCTTTTAACATACATGATAAGACATTTTAGCATCTTATAATCTAATTACTTGTTGGTTAATTTGTCTGATATCTTTTTTTTTGAAGCACTGAAAAACAATATTTGTTAATGTTTTGTGGCTCTGGTAACTCAATGTTTCAGTTTTTCATATCTAGGCTGAGGATGTTCTCTTTTTTATTTATCCAACCTGTAATTTAGTTGCATGCATTTACTTAGTTTTACCTTTACCATACCAGATGGGAAGTAGCTGAATTGGTTGGTGGTTTGGTTGCAAAGCCTGTAAGTACTATACAAATATCAAAGGGATCTCTCTTCAATGAAAGTAGAGAAAAGTTGGGCGAGAATATCACCATGCATGAGAAGGGACTTCATCTCATATCGGAGGGCAAAATGGCCATTGTCTTGCTTTTAAATGAAAAGGAGAACTGGGGGTGCATTTGTGACCCTTATACTACTTCAAATGAAGCAACTGAGATTTCATCAGTTCCCCTCCTTCAGAAATTACTCTCTGATGAAAATTTTATAAAGGTTTTGAACACTGATGAGAATTCCTTTGTTCATATAATTAAAATTGATATCAGTAAAGCTGATCTCTTGAGATATTGTTTGACTGTGACTTTCTGAAGTGAAACACTAAAATATCATAAATAAGAGTGATGTTTTTGTTGCTTCTAATGAATTTGTGTTTGTTTCAGGTGGAAGATCGTGCCTCTGTGCCTTTAATTATGGTCTGCTCAACCCAAGAAATTGTGTCTCTAAGAAAGATGTTTTCAAGAAACGATTACTTTGCATTTGACTCTGAAAAGGTTCTCATCATGTCTAGGATATTCTTTATATCATGTATTGCCTTATCAATTGTTCACTAAATTTTGATTCAAATACTTCCTCCTTTCTATAAATTTAGTCATATTTCTCTTCCTATTGCGTCTCAATTTGTACTACTATAGGTATGGTTTTTGGAGGAAGAGAAGCTGCCGGTTGTTAGCAGTTTGCCGGAAGGACAGAGCAAGCATAAAATTTTAATGAAGTCACCTTGGGAAATACTCCAAACACCAGTTGGATCCGGAGGAGTTATCAGCTTGTTTTCATCACATGGCATAGCAGATAATCTTAGTAATATGGGTGTTGAATACGTCGAGGTTAGATTCTTGTTTATTGTTCTCTGCATCGATGTTAATGCATATTTTAGTTTGGTTTTTCATGTCTTGACTTTTGACACATAACCCTTTTAGCAAGGCTCAGGCGAATAAAGTTTCTTAAGGGTTTAGTTTTTGAATTGCTGCAATTACTGGCACTGGCTTTCATGTTATTGAATGCTAAAAAGCCTCTGGGGCTTAATGCCCAGAACTTGAGTAGGTTAATGAATGTTGGATCTTTATCTATGGGATATGTTGGTAAATTTTTTACCTTTCCTTCTTTCTGATCTTGGACAGGCTTGGGTTTACCATTGTTACAGTTAGATGTCAACTTTGCTTTTCTATTAATTCTCTCTCTACTCATGCAGAAAATTTATTTAGGATTTCTCAGTCATTTTTTTCAGTTGTTATTTTTGATATCCTCAATGAATTTATTGAGCAAGACTTTTTAGTTAACAATATATAAAAAGATTTCATTATTGATAGAGCACAATGACGCCTTACGATCGCATAAAAAGCTTATTCTAGTGGGATAATGCTTGTTGCTTTGTTTCTTCGTGCTTTGACTTAATGGATTTGATTGAGTTTAATGAAATGTTCAGCAAGATTTGTATCTTACTTGCATATGATGCCAAATATACTTTTTTTTTCTTAATAAGCACAATTATCCTCTTATTTGAGGCAATCATATTCGATGCACTATTTAGTACTAAATGTGGGCATCTCTTGCAGCACGATGCCATATATACTTTTTTTAGACTGATTCATCGGTGCTGTACATTGTTGCAGATATGCTGCCCTAGCAAAGGAAATGTCGGTGGAAACTCGCTCCTTCTTGGGTTTGTGAATTCGCGAGAAGCCAATATTGGGATCCGAATTTCTCCAACCGGAGTCGATTCAGACAAAAATATAGACATGATATTGTCAATGGAATTTATGAAGGAGCTGATGAAGCAGACCAACAATCTCCAATTCAATGCAATCCCAAAGGCAAATTCCTTCGTTGAGAATGTTGACAAAGATTGGGTTACTGTCACATCCTCTACTCCCAATTCCTATGAGTTTTGTTGCAGTATTTATAGTTCCTTGGACGTGTGTTCATTAGATAAGGTCTGTGTAATAGAGGTTAGAGAATAGTTGATAGTTATCTTTGGTCTATGAATAGAGCAAAAAATGTAAAACAAGGTTGGATCTATCAGCAACAGAAGAAAAATTAATCATTTTATTGATAAGATCTGTTGACGGGCCAAATATGCTAATATTTCAGGTACAAAACAAGGAATACTAAGGTTTACTTGACCAAGTGATCCCAACCTCTGTTTTTTTTTAACATAACTCATGCGCCAATTAGATTGTTTACAAAGGGTTCAAATTTATAACATCCTTAGGTATGAGGGGAGGGAGGGAAAAAAATTGAGTTGGATTAAAAAAAAAAGAAAAGTTGGATTAAAAGTTGGATTTATATATGATGCATGTATAACGGATCCTCTCATCACCCACGGTACCAATATTTGGTCTATTATATAGAATAGGAATATTATCATATTTTCAATGTTAGTATTTAACTTATGTTTGGTTTGAGGGAAGGGGAGGGGAGGGAAAAAATCTTTTGGGAGGACATTGATCATTTTGCCATTAATGAAGAGAATATTCTTTTTTATTGAGAGTATATTTTAGGAATATTAAAAATTATCTATGGGCAATTTTGTAAAAATGAGAAAAAAAAAATTCTCTCTCAACTTTCCCTCCCACTCCATCCCCTCCCATTTCCTCAAACCAAACATACCCTAAAAGATGTTAGGATGGGAATAGTAATTTTTGTAGTTCAGTTGATTAATTTGGGAAAATTGAAGAAGCTATATAAATTGCCTAAAAATAGTATATGTTACAGGATCTCTGAAATATTTATTGCATCATTAAATTATATATTATTTTATAAGTAGAAAAAATTAGTTTGGAGAAAAATTATCAATATAAATTCTTTAAAGTAATTTGTTTAGCTTTCTTAATCCTTAATTTTCTCAAACTAGTCAATTGGATCTTATTATGAGAACCAAAGGTAATATTGTTTAATATTTCATTTAATAATTAGTGAAGATAAAAATAAACAAAAATTCCATAAAAATTTGTTAAAATAGGGAAAAGACAAATCAATCAGTCCAATATCATGAATGCATGCCAACCTAATGGAAGGAATATGAGATTTACAAATATTTCTAAATGAACAATATGCCCCTATCAGTATTTGAAGAGTTGTTGTCAATATGTATATTGAAGTTGTTAGTTGCGATCCTTAAGTTGTTATTCTCTATACCTAAGTTGATTGCGCACCATATTGACAACTTCAATATTCATATTAACAAGCTGAGCTCCTCATATATCAATAATCTTGTAGGTAATATTTTAAAGTCATACGTGTCAGACCTTACGGACTACTTTAGGGTAGAGAATAAGAATCACAATTAGTAACTTCAATATATATATTAACAATTTAAATTCTCCAAATACTGTCAACCACAGATTGATCATTTGGAAATTGTAACAGCTTGGAATTAAAAAAACTAATAAAAATAATATAAGCTAATTAATATCTAATTTATTCTCCAAATACTGTCAACCGCAGATTGATCATTTGGAAATTGTAACAGCTTGGAATAAAAAAAACTTTTAAAAATAATATAAGCGATATATTAATTAATATCTCAAATATTTATTGTAAATTGACAACAAAGATAAAGCTGGGTGAACGAAATTTATCATTGTATTTCCTCTTTTCCCTTTTTCAATAGATGTTTCGATGATAGAAATTGAAATTTTCCCAATATTTATTGTAAATTGACAACAAAGATAAAGCTGGGTGGTTTATCTCCTCTCTTTCCCTTTCTCAATAGATGTTTCGATGACAGAAATTGGGAGATTTGCTGGCTGGGGGTTGCTCGGCTGTAACTTCCTCCTTGCTCGGCGTGATTGATTCTTGCCCTTTGTCGCTGGGGTGTGTGCTTCGATCTTCTTCTTGATTATTCATTCTTGAATAAGTCCCTGTATGTCATTCTTTCAACGTCTTTTCTGAGTGGAAATTAAGGTTAATCATTCTGAAGGTTATTAAATATGATAGATTTTGGGAAACAAGCATCCACTCCTTGCGCGATGTGCGGAAAATATTCACTAAAATGCTAATTTTGGAACCAACCTAATCAAAAAATATAAGAAAAACATTCTCCACGCCGATAAGTATTCACTAAAATGTTATAACACCTAGTTTACTTTTTCTTTGGAGAGATTAAAAAAGTTAAATAAGTTATTTAATCATTTCATATATGTATATCCTTATATTATATGTTAATTTATTAGTTAAATTAATTAGTCTGAAGAAACAAATAAAAATAAAATTACTCTAAAATAATTTAATTAGCTTCCTTAATCTCTCCAAAAAAGTCAATTAAGTCTTATAATTAAGATCGGAAGGAGTATTTTAAAAACCAACATAATCTACAAACATAAGAAAAACATTCTCTACAGTAAACTACAATAAACTGCATAAAAATATTACAGTACTATATGCATCAATAATTCAATATATATGTTCAAGGAATTGAGAAACCAACAACTAAATCAAACCATCTATCTGAAAAAAAACTCCTGAAAATTCTGAACCAAAAAACATGTTAGATTTCCTATTTGATTGATACAGTTTCAATAATGACATCATTAATAAGTTATAATTGTACTACCATCTTAATAATGGACAGCACGGGCGGACGTTGGAGCAAAAATTTGGGAGGACCAAACAGTGGCGGGGGATTTGGGGGTTCTGCCCCTGAAATTTTTTTTAAGGAAAGTTTTAAATGCATTAAAAAAGAAAAGAATAAAAAAAAATTCATGAAATCAAATGAATACTGATGATGTAATAAGAGAGACTACTTTACAAACCTGTCATTTAGAAAAGCAAGACTAGGTGCGGTTAGAAATGCAGCTACTTAAATTACAATGATAAGCTAAAAATTTTAGGTAATTAGAATGAAATATAGAAAAAATGACAAGATTAACATAAATTATACAAGACCCCACATGAAACAAAGATTAAATTATAAGCCCCAAAGATATAAAAAGAGGAAAAAAAAGTGGGGGGGGGAATTAAATTTTACATTATATTAAATTATTTTTAAAAAAAATTCTAAACAATATTTTTTTGGGGGGGGCATGGCCCTAGTCCCATAAAAGGTCCGTCTCTTATGGACATCTAGTCTCACAAACATATGGACTAGATAGGATATTAAAAAAATTATTTCTGTGTAACAACTGATCTTGAAAAAAGGTCTGTCTCCATGACTTTGTGGGCATTTCTTACCCACGTGACGTGATAATACAGGAATGACAAAGGGCTGAAAGCCTCGTTTATTACCCCAAAAAAAAAAAAAAATCGGGGAAAACTTTTACCTATTTCCTTTTCTTTAAAAAAAATGAGAGGGTTTAAAATATTACTCAGATGGTGCCTTAACGATGTCGGGACAGCAGCTAGCTTTAGTGAGTGCCTGCCTCCCCGGCAACACCAGATGACTCCATGTTCTGATACTTTGCACATATCGTTCCATTGCTTCGCCATAAATGCCTGTCTGAAAAATAACACTAAACGGAGCTACGTTATAGAATATAGGAATAGCCACTTGAGTTTGTTTTCTATGACACTCCATTATTATCTGCAGTTCAAGCAAAACACCGTCGCGAAGAAGCAAAATCTTCAGAAAAAACTATGATCGCAATTCGTGATCTCTGAATATTGTACCATATAGGGTGGCATCTGAAAATAAGGATTTCAGTCTCTTCTAGAGCGCGATAAAGATTAAAAGTGAAACCGTCTTTGTCTTTGGTACTGAAATTTAAGAACATGTCATAATCGTATGCTACCATGGTTGCTGAACACGTCGTAGTATGCTACCATGGCTACAGCAGCCAAGGTAGCATACGACTACGACGTGTTCTTGAATTTCAGTACCGAAAGCGAAGACGGTTTCACTTCTAATCTTTATCGCGCTCTAGAAGAGGCAAAAATTCTTACTTTCAGAGGCCACCCTATATGGTACAATATTTAGAAATCATGGATTGCGATCATAGTTTTTTCTGAAGATTATGCTTCTTCGCGATGGTGTTTGCTTCAACTGCAGATAATAATGGAGTGTCACAGAAACCAAACTCAAGTAGCTATTCCCATATTCTATAACGTAGCTCCGCTTAGTGTTACTTTTCAGACAGGCATTTATGGCGAAGCAATGGAACGACATGTGCAAAGTATTAGAACGTGGAGTCATCTAGTGTTGTCGTGGAGGCAGGCACTCACAGAAGCTAGCTGCTGTCCCGACATCGTTAAGGCACCATCTGAGTAATATTCTAAACCCTCTCATTTTTTTTTAAAAAAAAAAAGAAAAGAAAAGGAAATAGGGAAAATTCGGTAAAAGTTTTCCCCAAAATTTTTTTAGGTAATAAACAGGGCTTTCAGCCCTTTGTCATTCCTGTATTATCACGTCACGTGGGTAAGAAATGCCCACAAAGTCATTGTACAGACAGCCCAACACACACCTGGGAGGATTGTCAAACACAGCAAAAGACTCCTCATGTACAAAGCTAAAATTAGCAAGAGAATCTGCACATGAGTTCGCTTCTCTATACACATGAACAAAAATGCAATTCAGAAAGCTATGCAGCAACCTGCGAATCAATATCAGTAACCTTGCCTTGTCCGCCAGCTCATTCTGCAGATTTTCCAGCATACAAACCACTGCAGCAGAGTCACATTCAACAACAATATTATCAAGTTTGTAATCCCTAGCTAGCTCAAGTCCAGTTAGAACAGCCCATAATTCAGCTTTGATAGCAGTACAAGCACCCAATCTCTTTGTAAAACCGCAGATCCATTGTGGACTCTAACTTAACTAATGTCCTTAATCTACTCCACCAAGTAAGATTTTCAAAAAACCAGAGAGAGTTGTAAAATTGCTCGAGCAACTTGATCTTATGGCATAGGTTCTCTGAGTTGGGTCAACAAAGAAAACATAAGTAACTAAAAAGCCACCCAACATAAGCAACAACAACCTTGTAGTTTTCTCCAAGTTCACAAACATAAAGCAAGTACCATGTCTTCAAAGCCCAAAAGAAGTAAAATGCGCGATGGATATATGTGGATAAACAGAAAACAACCCAAGTTTTATAATATCCCACATTATTTCAACATTGGATGAGAGCGGGTAAATCCAGCAAAATAAAACAAGCAGTGTATCAACGGCATGCAAACAAAGATCGCCATGATCAAGGTAAAGAAACACGTCGCACCCGTTAAAATAACAGGATATTTTAATCAATAGAGAGATCAACTCAACCCAGATGAAGCAATTATTGTCAGGACTATTAAAAAGACCAGAGAGAGCATAATCAGATCAATGAAAGAGCGACAGTAGAGGAAGCAAAGTGGAAAGTTCAGCAACAGAATGATCCAAAATTCGGCATACGAATAAGACCGCAAAAAAGGTAGGATAGGGATTAAAAAGGCAAACCTGAATCCTTATTCTTTAGGATTGAAAAATAAAGATAGTTGAATCACTGGAAATGAGATCTGGGTACAGCAGAAAGCAACATATTAATAGGGCTGATAGCAAATAAAGGTGAGGAGAAAGATCGATTATAAATAATTATATAATACAATTTGGCGTCACAAGCCGACAGCGCACCACTATCGAACTACCCACCTTTCAGTAGAGGGAGAGAACCAGAGACTAAACATGAGAAACTAATGGTGTGTTTGGTTCGAAGACTTGCTTCACCTGATCTGAGTCCGACACATCTGCTTGAACAGCAATGGCTCGATGATCTGACGCTGAATTACCAATGCAGGTGGTACAACCATACCCAACAATATGAAACCCAAGCTGATTCAAATACTTCCGCAGGCCGCTTTGTCATAGGAATCAAGATAGACAAGTCATATGAATCTGTATGACTAAGTGCAGCAGGTTTATATACCGCACTATATTCTCAATAATACCTCTTTTGCAAACACTTTGTCACAACACCAGAACCTGGAGCAAGATTGGTCTTAATCCATGGCTTAACCTAAAATTTCACAATCATAGAAGTCACTGCAATCAATTACTGGCCAAACAAAGATTAAAAAAAAAGCGGGGTGATAATCACAGCTTTAATCTATTATAAATGAATTGAACTGCTTGATTATATAATACCCAAAAGAAAACCTAAGCAATTGGTGCATGAAATGCTTATAATCCCCATAAGAAAACATAAGTATATTGATGTCGTAGAAATTAATATAGTTGAAATCACTCAATACCAAATTCACAGACAACAAACCTGCAATCCTAATTCACAAGCTTTCTTTGCAAACAGTGCAGCTCCAAGCATTACAGTGGGATTTGAGGTATTTGTACAGCTGGTGATAGCAGCAATAACAACATCTCCATGCCTAAGCTGTGCTGGTTCCCCGTGGAAAGTGAAGCCTGCAACCTTATTCTGAGATTCCTTTGGTACAGCAAAACCCTACGAACAGTGCAATAATATTATAGCTCAAACCTTGGGAAATTAATGATAATAAGAATATAATGAATAGCAGCATGGCAAAATCACCATTCAAAGAAAATGAGAAATTTGGATGAGTTAATTTGCACATAGAGAGATGTAGAGACATAATTCATTTTGCATCACTGGAAGAAAAAGTAAATAATTAAATCAGATGCAGCAGCATACACGGAAAGAGACAGAGAAGTCACTAGATGTTATCCAGTGGTGATAAGCTTGGTTAGCTCGTGTTGTAGGCGTATAGGTTCAGACGTCCATTACACCATGCGCCAAAAAGAAAAAATGCATGGGAGCAAAGGGCAAACTCACAAAGAGGCAAGATGCTATGATTACAATTCCTAGGTAACAATAGTATTCACAGAAAAATCTAAGGATTACATGCAGGAAATAAATAATAGTTGTACAATTAACCGATCATAAGCACTGAAACTAACCCCAGTTACCTTATATTCAGTCAAGGAATAAGAACAGCGACCCTACTGCTTCCCAAATTGAACATTTTTAAACACACAACTACCACTGGCCATACTCAGGCTAGGATAATTGCACCGTGTGCCCAGCATAGATTACACTCTATCTAGTCTTCATAAACTTGTTTGGACCTCTTTCGTTAAGCTCTTCTAAAAGCTGCGATCACACGTAATCATAATTCATCATAATACTCTCTGATTGATTATTGCTTTCTAAGCCACAGATCATGCTCTGCAGCTATATATATATATATATATATATATATATATATATATATATATAGGCAACAAGAAGACTACAAATGAAGGGAATGTGAGTAAGCAAATCAATAATATAGAATATAAGCATAATTGAGAGCATCATCATCATTCAGAGTTTATGGATCTTAAATCATATTACTGTAGACAAAAAAAAATGAAATTTCATATTAATTTGCACATATGAGCTGTAGCTTGGGAGACTAACACACACACTGGTTGGCCCCATCACGTTTTCTTCTCTCTTTTTTATTGTTTCCTTTACTTAGTATATAGTAGTATACCAATCATTTTTAGTGTCATTGTAAAGCGGGAAGAATCCAAAACTTGTTATAAATATATTATTATGTGAATGTCCATTGCACAGTAACTATTGAAGTCTATAAATAGAGGCGCTTGTGTAAACATTCGAATACACTTGAATGAGAATTTCTCTCTCCTCTCTCTAGAATTTCTCTCGGTTCTTCTTCTCTATTTCCTTTAGATTTATAACACGTTATCGCACTAATTGCTCGAATCAATTCGAGCTCCCGCAAAAAACGAATCCGAAACTTCATCCAAACATCATCACCCAACTATCAATTCAGCCACCCAACATGCGCTTCTTTCTTCTTCCCTTGGTTTGATCTGATTGATAGCTTCTTCACTGCTATCTCTCTTCCATCTTCTAGCTTTCCCAATTGAAGAATGAGTGAATGAACTTTTCGCAGTTCAATAATTAATCAAAATTTCTCATAGATCTTGCCTTGTAAACCGTCGAATCCTCCTCGCCTAGCTTGTGATGAAAATTGAAATTCCTCGTCGTCGAAACTAACATTTCGAAGGAAAACACCTTTCGCTCCTTGGCGGCAATTCCGTGAACAAAACTAGCCCATGAAGTAGAAACAAAGAATCAGTTGAAGGAGACTATTTTATGATCGTGTGGTTCCACCAAACCGGTTTATTGCAATATTGAGAAACACCCAAGGATTTTAAAAATCCTTCTCTCGCAGATCGGGGGAAAAAAAAAACTCAATATATGAAAATGAGGAAGAAAGTGGCGATTTGAAAAAGAAGAAGAAGGAAGCAGGGTCACGGATTGAAAGGCATTGAATCCTCTGCAGGATCGATTTGGAGTTATTTGATGGTTCCAGATTCAATAAAGATGGCACTGTGGACTGCAATGGCGGATCGAATCGTGGAACTCTTTGGATGCTACCGAAAATTTTGAAAGAATGAAGGGACCTAGGAGAGATAGATGAACACGTTGTGGTGTGGAAGCATGCGCGAAAATTATGAAGAAAAGCAAACGCAGTTTGAAAGTTTAGAAATTATATTATTATTATATTAAATATATATATATAAAAAATATATGTAGGAACCAGAAGTCGTGGTGGTTTTTGAAAAATGGTATGTGGGACACATATATTTTATATTATATTATTATTATTATTACTATTTACATATTTTATTAATATAACTACTATTTATTTATTTTATTATTTATGACTATTTGTATAGTAATTATCAATTGTAAGTCACGGTGTGTTTGAAAAAATTGTCAGTTGGACCCCACGTGTTTTTGTTATTTTATTATTATTATTACTATTTACATATTTTATTAATAATATTATTGTTTACATATTTTATTAATATTATTACTATTTGTATATTTTATTATTTTTATTATTACTATTATCCTATTCATATGGTAATTACTATTGATCAAGTAAATTATAATGGTAATTATTATTTTACCATTTGCATAATAATTACTATTTATATGGTAATTACCATTAGTGCATTAATTTACTATAGTAAATATTATTTTATTCTTACTATAGTTATTATTATGCCATATGATGTTAATTTATAATTCCATTTATATGTATGAGAATTAGAATAATGGGATTTGAGAAGTAAATTATAGAGCACTCCATATTCGTAAATTAATAGATCATGAATGTTGGACTGAAAAGAAAATTAGAATGTGATCTATTTACCAAAATAAAATAAAGAATGCTATTTCAAATATCAAGAGCAACAGTTGGTACAATCCCACCACAAGCTACGACCATCTCATGTTTAAGTCTACTAATTTCTCTTTCAGCAGTTGCTCTTGAGACAGGATCACCAGAAGAAAGCGTTCTTTTCAATCCTGCAATTCGACTCATGGTAGTTCGAACCTTTACGTAAGGCAGTGTATTCCTCCCCTTTTACATATTTTCGTACAATATTTTTGCATAAACAGACTCGTTTAGCCGCCTCTTGTTGAGGTAAATGGAAGAAGTCTTTTAGATCATCTATTGATAGTAATTCACCCCTAATGTTTTGTTCAGCCCTTGACCTATATGAATCTCTAGGTATGAGGACTAAAAGATTATTATGTATAGGGATAGGAGGATTATTATTTACAACCATGGGTTCTTTACCTTTATTGGTTATGTTTTCAAGAGTGGTTGGAAATGAACTACCGATGGGTTCATTTTGAGTTTTGGTCCATTCCAAACCAACACTAAGAGCCTCATAGTAGGCTGATAGGGGATCGACACTGTGACATACCCTAAAGAGTTTTGATTCAAACAATAACTATTCGAAAATATTTGATTTCTTCTATATTTTTCTTACCAAAATCGAACATTTGAGGTCCGGAGGAACCTCCTTGTACGTCCCGGTGAAAGACAAAGATGACTTATCATACCAATCCTCCCATGAACTTCAAGTTTATGATATTGAAGTCCATTGGTATGAATGATCTCCCGAGAACATGGCAGCAACCACATGAAAATCGGTTAGATGTCTCAGTCAAGATGGAAGCAAGATTTCTTGGTTGAGATTGCATCGTAGACTCCATAAGTTCTGTCATATTACGACATCTCTTAACAGGTCGTTTTGATGGACCTGCTTCAGATTCTTTTCTATTCGTAACCACAGGGATAGAATCTTGAATCCTTGGAGGCGAAGTTGGAACATGAATCATTGTGCCAGATGGTGGAATGTTCACTCCTACGGGATTTTGGGGAGGTAAAGAAGAATAATGATATGGTACATTGTTAGACAAGTCAGCTAACTTGTTAGACTGATTGTCATGTAGTAAAGCTTCAAGAAAGAATGAGTTATATGACTCAGAAACTGGAATGAAGTTACTTGGACCGGCCATGTTTAAAGATAATATGAAAGATATAGAGAAAGGTATGAATGCAGCAGAGGAAATGGGTATGCTGAAGTTTTGAAAAACTTGATGGTGAGTAAGGCATTTACCCTTTGTCTTCCTCGATTTATCGAGCCTGTAACGTCTAGATTTATTTTTAATTAAGCAACACCGTATCCTAATCTGTCGTTTGCTCAGAATTGTGTAGACTTTTGATCATTTGGGAATTTACGGCACCGCACCCTAATGCTTCCTAAATGAAACCTAATGCAACCTAGTAGTTGCTAGTTTTGTACCGTTTGGATTTTTGTACGCCTCGTAGTGATTATTTTATGATCGTATCTCCGGGAAATCTATCTTGGATGAGCAAAGCTGATTCGAGATGTCAGGCTGGTTTTTGAAAATGAAATTTTGATCGTAAGCGTGCTAAGACGATATTAATCTCGAGAAGGGTGATTTTCTGGTAAATATTTGAAAATTTGAAACTTCTTGATTTAAGATCTGAATACCTTGTGGTATGAAGAATGTTAGAATTAATATGGTATGATTGAGGACTGGTTTGAATATGATCTAAGCTGAAATAATGTTTAGATCAAAATATGACTAAGGTTGCTCTATGAATCTAGTATATGAATTTTGTGAACCTTGTGATCAATGTTGCATTAAAATGCATTATGTTCGATCATATCCCGATAGAAAGAGTTTCTTAGCCATGAATTTTAAATGGCCGAAGCCATAAGGTTTTAAGTTCGTATTCTAATCACATTAGAATACATTTGATTGAAGGCTCCGGAAGAGCTAATATTTTACCCTGAAAAAAAAAATTATGTATTGATTACTCTATAAGATATCTGCAGAAATAGATATAATATAGAAAATGTATGGTTTTTGTAAACTAGAAGTTTACAACTTTTAATATAGGGATTGTAAATACAAACTAGAAGTTTGCTAATACAAATCCAATATTTGTCAATAAAAGGGCAATGAACTATAGAGAAAGAATAAGACCAGAAGGTAATGCAATGATTAATTTGTTGTTATTTTGTCATCATATTTCATAAATTTATTGCTATGAGAATCATATGTGAAATTCTAAATCTGTGTGATTCTACATTACTTTGATTATGAATATCTTCATATATGGTGGACTGCGTATTTAGTGATGTAATATTATATGTTTACTCCTGAAGACTAAACATAAATTTTTCGAAAATGATTTTGAAAATGTTCATATGACTCACACTTGAGGGGGAGATTGTTAGAAAACAAGTGTGAGTTAGAATACAAGTGTGAGAAAATGTTTGAAAAGTTATATACTTCTCACATTATCTAATAGATCTCCCAAAATGGATGTCATAGTATTGAAAAATATTTATGATTGATTGAAATATATGTTACAAAGAACAAGAAGTTTACGATTTAAATTAATTGTTAGCATGACTTGTTTTGATCGTCCAAGTCATATATACATAATGCATATAAGATTATGTATTGACATTCATTGAAGAACTAGAAGATTCTTATAACCAACATATTGTTTATATGTTATATGATGCTTGTTCTCATTGATCGTGATTTGTAATGGATCTCGATATCTCTGGAAATATATCAAACATATTTATATGGGCCCATCAAAATAACATGTAAATCTGAAAGATGCATCTACAAAATGATTACATGTGATATTCTAAGCTTACAACCAGAAGTTTGTAAGAATGCAACCTGAAGTTTGCAATGATGTTTGTATATATTAAAACACACTATTTCCAGATTATACGATCTAGAAATCATGTATTATAGCATCCATAAATAGCTAGATCAATGCTTATGAGAACAAAGTTTTTATGTTGGTATATTTGATTATTGTATCATTTATATAAACCAACAAAACTCTCCCCATAAAATTGGTTTTTGGTCAAGCTAGAACCAGATTAATTCTATCTTAGAATATTTGAATGTGCAATACTTATAAATTCTCCACAATGCACATAGAGTGTTTAGAATGAATGTAAGTTTAAATGCGTGTAAGGACCTCCTTCTTCTTGTTTGTCTCTAAATGGAACAAAATGATGTTTCTAAAGGTAACAAATGGATTTAGGAGACTTACACCGCATGATTTGTTAATTGAAATTTGATATTGTTTTCCCAAACATGAGGGGGAGAAAATAGGCAGTTGGGAAAAGATATTAAAGATATTAACTGAAATGAGTTATCATTGACTCATTTTGATTATTGTACAAAATAATCAGCTGGAATGAGTTATCATTGACTCATTTTGATTATTGTACAAAACAATTTGAACTGGAAGTTCAAAAGATAATTCATTTGCAGAATTTAGCTAATCAAATGCCGGAAGCATTTACTGACCTAAAGAAAGTGATAAAGTCACATGTTTCAACTGCAAAAAGTGATAAAATCACATGTTTCAACTGCTAATGCTCCCTATCAGAATTGATGTCCGTGAAGGACAACATACTATAAATAAATTTAAACCACGCCCAAGCGTAGTAGGTCCATCGATTTTAAAGATAAATCCTCAAAAGAGAAAAGAAGCTATGAATATAGATGATCGAGTTGAGGATAATTAATAAAAGTTAAATGCTCCAGAAGAGCTATCTCCTGAAGAGTTATTATCTCCAGTAGAGATATCTCCAGAAGAGAATGTTGTAGTTCCAGAAGAGACCTAGGTACATGAAAATGTGAAAATAATGAGATCTCAATAAACTATGAATGTTATTCGATTAGACCAAACGAAAGTCAACGTTGACGATATATTTGCTTATGATATAGCACATGATATAATGAATGATAATGTGGATCATAAGACAAAATTAATAAGATGGTGCCAAAAGCACATGTCCCAGAAGGACATAAGGTGCCAGAAGCACATGTCCCCGAAGGATTAAAAAATGCCAGAAGCATATATCCTCGAAGGATTTAAAATGCGAAGTATATATATCCCTCGAAGGAATTAAAGTGCATGAAGCACAAGTCCCTGAAGGATTCAAGATGTTAAAAACATTTAATTCAAGTTCTTGAGAACATTATTAAATAAGTCTATATATGGCCTGAAGCCTAAATATTTATTGAAAGAATGATGCACAAAATAATTCTATATGTTCATGCATCTTTATGAAAAAAAAAATCTTGAAGTATATGATATTTATGTGATTATTTAGTAATTATGTTAATATTTATTATGCTTTTATTAGCAAATTTAGAATTTGCAGGTACACAATGGACAATGAATGATAAGATTGGATGTTTTTATCGTTCCATAGCGAATAATACAATATTCGACTACTGAAAGAAAGAATTTGAAAAGAAGATGAAGGAAAATTATATGGTCCAGAAGCACCATAAAGTACAGATGTATTTTGATTATCAGTAACATATAGTTATTCATCTATACAAAGTTATTATATGTAATGTTGTCATCAGGGGGAGAAAAATCTGATGTAATGAAGAGGGGGAGTCGATACACGCTGTACTCTTTTTCCCTTATCTAGGTTTTGTCCCACTGGGTTTTCCTAGAAAGGTTTTTAATGAGGCAGCATTAGAAAGTGTATCAATGGATGATGTACTCTTTTCTTTGGCTAGGTTTTTATCCCACTAGGTTTTTCCTAGTTAAAGTTTTTAATGAGGCACATTCATAAATGGACATCCAAGGGGGAGTGTTATAAATATATTATTATGTGAATGTCCATTGCACAGTAACTATTGAAGGTCTATAAATAGAGGCCTTGTGTAAACATTCAGAATACACTTGAATGAGAATTTCTCTCTCCTCTCTCTAGAATTTCTCTGGTTCTTCTTCTCTAGGAATAAGTTTATTCCTGCCACTAAATAAGTACAGGAGGTACACACTGCATAAGTCCACGATATGGAATATATGGTGTCCACAAAAATCCATTCGCATTCTTTTGGACAAATCATCAAACACTTGGCATTCACAAAAAGAAAAAATTGTGCACAGTGATAATTGTGAAATGAAGAACAGTGACTTGAGATTCTGACGAATCGGACGCATTATTGAGCTCAGAAGCGAGCGAATCGACTTGGCTCGAGCTCCAAGCGTAGTTGATTACAACCCCGGCTCCGAGTGAATGGAGGTGGATGGCTATGGCTCGGCCTATGCCCCGAGAAGCTCTCGTTACTACGGCTGCTCGGACTTTCAAAGTGGAAGAGACGATGATCCAGACATCACAAACACAAACACGGCACAATAGCATAATCATGCAAAAGTTTCCCGCAAAGATTGATATAATGGAAAATCAATACAAAAACAAAACAGGACCGATCGAATCGATAAGCGCAGAATAAGCAAAATCAATCAACGAACCGAACAAAATCTCGGAACTCGAAAAAGAGGGAAACATGTTGAGGGGGCTGCCGGAGTCGAGTGGAGCCGACCACGGTGACAACAGTACGCCGAGAACGAGAACGCAAACACATGCATGGACGACAACGACGAGAAGTTGAGAACGAAGAAGGAAATCACTTAGAAGAAGAAAAATTACCAATTTAGCAGCTTGAGGACTTCGAAGGAAGACATTGACACACACCGAGGCTTTCTTCTCTTCTGAGTAAAGAAGTCCAAACGTAAATCCACTTATTGGGAAGGAAGAGAGGGGAGGGAGGGAGAGAGAGAGAGGAAGGTGCAAACTGGATAATTAAATGGGTGGTCCATATACTACATGCCTATGACCCTATACTCACAAGAGCACGAAACGAGTCCCCGTAACTTAGTCATCACGAGAGATTACCATCCTCTCTCACAACGCATGCGCGAATCCACCCGAAAAGAGTACCGCTTAGCTTATTGTTCAAATTCAAACTTTTTCATTTTGAATGAAAAGTCGTAATGCCTTTCGGGGTCTCGTGACTTTGTGTACCGTGTGTCTCGTGTGCTCCTCCAAACTTTTATAAACCCGGGGACTCATCATAACCCAAGCAAACAAAGAAGCACCCACCTTGAATAGTCTTCACTGCAACTTACGACTAATAAACGCATTTATTTACATCTACTTTAGATTCTCTCAGTTTTTTTATTTACTCAAATATTTATAAACATGTATAAGCCGTGATCTTTCATGAAAAAGCTGCAGGTGAGTTTGTGTGTTTTTCTCGATCTCAACCTGAATGGTTTGGTTTTTTCCCCTTGTTGTGTGAGGATGACTGAATTGAATGGGAATTGGGAAGGAAAAGAGGAAGGTGCCAACTGGATAATTAAATGGGTTGTCCATATACTACGGTGCCTATCAACCTATACTCACAAGACCCGGATCGAGAGTCCCGTAACGAGATTACCATCCTCTCTCTCACAACGCATGAGCGAATCCACCCAAAAAGAAAAGAATCCTTCCAAAGCGATAATGACACCTTTTTCACTTTCATATTCTCTTTCGTGATCTCGATTCTTCAAAAGAGCATCAAACCACAAACACACACCTCACACAAGCAACTATCTCCTTTTGTTCTAATAAACCAGTTCAAAATAAAGTCATGGATGGGATAGGACTAGGGCATCGGTTGACCATTAAGCCAATTCAAGTGACGTGAGGGGCACAAGAAGGATCGGTAGGCTCAAGTTATGGTACCATTTCATTTCACTTTACAAATAAATAATAAATCCATACAAGTTTTACTAGGGGAAAAAAGTCTTATTATTATAAAGTACTCTTTCTCCCGTCCTAATTATAAGACCTAGTTGACTTTTTTAGAGATATTAAAGAAGCTAATTAAATTACTTTAGAGTATTTTTATTTTTAACTTTTTCTTCAAACTAATTAGTTTGACTAATAAACTAATATATAATGTAAAGATACACAACATATTAAATGATTAAGTAATCGATTAAGCTTCCTTAATCTCTCCGAGAAAAGTCAACTATATCTTATAATAAAACTCGGAGATAGTATAAACCTAAATCATATTTACAATATAACTTTTATCCTTTTTTATATTTGTAAAAGTCATATTGAATTTAAGTTGTTTATGTCACTACATTTCTTTTTTGTAAAAAAAAAAAAAGTTTGAACCAAGGTTTGAGGTCCCACCTTCATATTAAAGGGGTTAAGTGACCATTGGGCCACTTAGCTCTTTTAATACACACACACACACATATATATATATATATATATATATATATACTTTCTAAGAGATATAGATCCAACCACACCGCAGAACGGCGGGCAAGGGGTTCTTGTAATAGGATTAATAATACAAAAAAAAAAACTCATCGTCAAATCTCAGGCTGCCAACCGATATTTTTTTAGAAAAAAGAAAATTTTAAAAAACCTATTTTTTTTTTTTGGTCAAAGAAGATACCATAAAAATAAACCTCAAAAGAGTACTATTACAAAGAGAAGAACTAAACAACAATCGAAAAATCAAATGACAACCATAGCGTAAAACAAAAAACAACATGCAAAGCACGTAAAAACAAATACAACGGAAAACCGAAAAAACAAGTAAACAAACTAGCCACCATCCAAAGCGGAACTGGAAAGTGAAGAATTATCAACCCCATCACAAGTCTTCTGAGCCTCCAGAGTTAGAAGAGATAACAAAGCGGGTGTTGGTCGTGCAACCCACCCAATAGGGCACACCCCTTTATAAGCATCAGCTGCAAGGAGATCCGCAGCACGGTTGCCCCCTCTCGGGGTAAAGGACAAGGAGAACCCAACCTTAGAAGACAGAAGACAATTAACGTCCTGGATGATACTTCTACATCTCCAATCATACAAGTCCGGTGACTTAGCCTCAATACAAGAGAGCAGGGATAGACAATCCGATTCAAAGATCACCTTATCAAGCCCAAGGTCCGAGCCAGGCGAGCCCCCTTCGGGCTAAGGCTTCAGTCATAAAGGCAGAAATAGATTTGACCTTATCCACAAATCCCCATCTAAAAAAGCCAGCAAAATCACGACAAATTACCCCAATAGCAGCTTCATTCACATGAGAAGAAAAGGCTCCATCACAATTAATTTTAAGGCTACCAAGGGTTGGGGAGACCATTTAATGCCGGACTATCACGGCCCTCGACAAAAAAGGATCCCTATCCCATTTCGCACTATTAGCCCAAAATTCAAAATTACTCCTCCGAGCCAATTCAATAACAGTACCCGGGTTCGGCTGCCTGTGGTCAAAGGTCATTTCATTTCTAGCCTTCCAAGTAAACCACAAAAGCCAGCAAATCAAAGAAAGATCATGCTTACTCAGCAGAGGCGATCCCCGTCATCAAAATCCACCACGCATTGAAGTTAGTGATTCTGGAAACATCAACTCTAGCCCCAAGAGAGCAGCCAAACCATATGCATCGAGTCCAAGGACAATGGAAAAATACATGCTCAACAGTCTCCTCGGCATCAGTACATACCGGGCAATGGCTATGTTTGGACCTCCGTCGCCGAACCAAAGCAGACTGGTGGCAATTGCCTTACTTAAAACCCGCCATATGAATTGTTGTACACGAGGTATCACTTTAATCTTCCAAATCGAGTTCCAGCATTGGGTGTGGATTACAGTCGAAGAGCTAGCTCTATTCACAGTAACAGAATTCCAGTTTTTCCGACCGTGGTAGCCCAACTTCACTGTATACACTCCGTTCCTAGCACCAGTCCACAACAACTTATCCTCCAGCCCATTAGAGGGGATAGGGATACAATAAATGGCCTTTTTGACTTCAGGAGATACATATTGGTTAATAGGCGAAAGGTTCCACCGCCCATCAATAATCAGATCACAGACTCTACCATCTAAGATAATCGGAATGTCGGTGGTCTTTGGTCTCTCCCGGAAAACCGCTCCCGGGACCCACGGGTCACCCCATATTCCGATAGCGCACCATCGCCAATGTCCCACCTAAGATCCTTCTTGAGGAAATTTTCGCCATCTAAGATACTAGACCAACCCCAAGATGCCTTATAGCCTATCTCCGCATTAATGAAGTTTTGTTTGGGAAAGTACACACCTTTTAACACCCGAGCCCAAAGATCGTAGGCCTCGTCATAAGCCTCCAAGCCGTCTTAGCCAAGAGGGCATCATTCATCATTAAGAGGTCCCGAAATCCCATCCCTCCAGAACTCTTACTACTGGTCATAGCTTCCCAAGATTTCCAATGAGTCTTGCCTCCGAAGGCATTGCCGTCCCACCGAAGTTAGCTATAAGGCTATTGATTTCCTTACAAGTCTTAATGGGGAATCAAACAATTCATTGGATAAATCGGGATTGCTCGGATAACCGCTTTGATCATTACTTCACGACCGAGAAGGATAGGAGAGAATGACTCCATCCTTGGATTTTATTCGCTACTAATTCTCTCGATGTAAGCCAAGGCCCGATGTCTAGTTTTCCCCAAATGCTAGGAATGCCCGAGATATGTTCCCCGGATCCTCATTCATCGGGATGTTCAACAATCTGCTCACCATACTTCTCACTGCAGGAGGAGTGTTAGAAGAGAAAAAAATACTGGATTTATCTAGATTAATAACCTGACCTGAGGCTGTGCAGTACAAATCCAGAATATTAGCCAAATTAATACAATTTCTATGACTAGCATGCATGTATAAGAGGGCATCATCAGCAAAAAAAACTGTGAGTGAGAACTGGACACCCATTACTCAATTTAATACCTTTAAGTCGCTTGTCAATTTGGCTCTTACTTATCATAATAGATAAAACCTCAGCAACAATGATGTACAGATAAGGCGAGAGGGGGTCTCCCTGGCGAATACCTCTAGTAGGAATAAAAGATTTCACATTTTCCCCGATAAATGATATTTAAACTAACAGAGCGCACACATTTCATAACAAGAGACACCCACTCCCGACGTAAACCAAATCGTAATAAGACATTCTCAATGAAATCCCACTCGACCCTTGGCCATAAGCCTTACTCATATCCATCTTAAGGGAGAACTCATACTTACCTCCCGAGTACTTACGGCGAAGGTAATGGTAAACCTCATGTGCTATAATAATATTATCATGAATACGGCGACGGGAACGAATGCACTCGATTCCGGGAGATACACACATCAAGCAAAGGTCGCAACCTATTGGCCAAAATTTTTGAAATGATTTTATACGAGAAGTTGCAAAGGCCAATAGGGCGAAAATGTGAAACGTGTTCCGGTTTATGAATCTTGGGGATAAGAGTGATGTTAGTCATATTAATCCCCTCTAAAACGAATGACCGCAAAAAAATCATTGACCATAGAACAAATAGAATCACCGATTTCGAGACCAAAGAATGATAAAATTTACCGGAAAAACCATCAGTCCGGCGCCTTTGTACTCCCAAGACTAAATGCAGCCGATTTAATCTCCTCCTCGAAACAGGGTAACATAAGACCGTGATTCATATCCTCGTAAATTTTGGGGTCAATACAGTTCAAGACAAGACCCATTGGTTGAGGACCGTAGTAGCAAAAAGATTCTCAAAAAAGCGGCAATATTCTCGAGAGATAAAGCATCCTTCTCCATTAACCATTGCCCACATCATCTTTAATACAAGAAATTCGGTTCCTTTGTCTCCTCTTGATAGTAGATACATGAAAGAAACGAGAGTTTTTGTCACCAGCTTCTAACCAATTGATCCGAGAGCGTTGCCACCAATATTGTTCTTCTAACTCCAGTAATCTCTCCAGATCACCTTTTACCTCCAAAATCCCTCTAGCAATATCAGGAGTTCGCTCACTTAGTGATAACTCAGCCAGATGAGCCTTTAAAAGATCAATACGCTTTGCACTATGGGGAACTCCTTCTTACTCCATGAAATAAGATTCAGTTTGCACCTCTTCATATTGCCTAGAAAAGACTCCAGAGACGAATTATCTTGCTCAGAGAAGGTCCGCCAACTATCTTTTATTACCTCAAGAAAGTGACCATGAGAGGCCCAGGCAGCTTCAAAACGAAAGTCCCGAGTTTTCTTATAATTTTCGTACTGGCATTGGATAAACAAAAGATGATGATCAGAGGATCTAGCCGGGTCAATATTAAAGACCGAAGAGTAGAGGAACCGCTCTCTCAACGCAAATTGGCCAAGGCCCTATCGATACGTTCATGGATAGTATCAGGACTATCACGGTTATTACACCACGTAAAGCCGGGAGCCATTGTAACCCAAATCCTCTAACTCACAATCAACCACAAAACATTTAAAATTAAGAATTTTCCTCCAGGCTCGGGCAAACCGCCACACTTCTCGATGCGGGATAAGATGTCATTAAAGTCCCCAAGACACAACCACGAAGTCCTGATGTTGTTGCTAATTCTCCAGACCTCTTGCCAGCATAACATTCTATCATCTTCATCGGTGGGACCATAAATAAAAGAGATATATGTTGGAGTAGAAAAAGCAGCAGACATCACACTCGTATGAATAATATTCGGAGATGAGAATAGAATATTAACCGTAAGCACATCCGACCACCATAGAGCCAGGCCCCCACTTCTTCCCACCGGATTAACTATCCATTCTTCATTAAAGCCACATCTACTTCTCACCTTTCTTACGTATCTCGCTTTCTGTTTAGTCTCCATTAAGAAGACTAAATGGGGTTTTTTCCGAAAGCACTCTTCCTTCAGATTTCTGGCTGTCAAGGCAACCCCCAAACCTTGACAGTTCCAGGCTAATAGATTCATGGCGAACCGGTGGCTGGTTTCATCCAACCACCGGCGTTACCTACGAGGTGGGTTCCATATCCTCGTCCTTTGCAATACCAAAGCAACCATCCAACTCTCCGGAAAATCTATCTCAATAGGAGGAGGGATTCATTAGATGAACCCATTCTTAACGCATTACCGGGATGTCGGAGAAACTTTTAACGATTTAAAACTTTTCCTGCGTCCCTTCTTCTCAATACCCACTGTAGATTTATCACTATTCGAGTCCCCCGCAAAATCAAAATTCAATTTTCTGCATTTACTCAATTTTTCACACTCAGGGTCATCATCATAATGTCTCTTGATCTTAATTCCTTTTAAACCACAGACACAACCAAGATTGGGGATAATCCATTAAAAGGAATTATCGATTTTGCTTTGAGCTCATCACCATTTGGAAAGTCAATGCGTATGGTTGGGAATTATCCAAAGTAATAGGACAAAATGCATCAAGAATGGGGGAACTGACCATTTGTGCTGCTGGAGTCTCTGGAATCGATGATTTAATCATTTGTGCTTCAGAAGTATCCGTTTCTACAAAAGTTGGGCCCACGATTTGGGAAGAAACGATCGACTCCGTTTGTATTGATGGAGAAGTGCGCTGGGTCTTGGAAACATGATGAAGAGGCCCATTAAATGTTTGTTCCACTTCCTTTGGCCCATTAATGGAAAATACACACATGGAGCTACACGTGGGCCTCTTTGAAGTTGCACCCAAATCCATACGCCTACTAAGTTCGATATGTCCAAGTCAATTGCACCTTTATCAACTATCTTCACATAAGAGGGCCCACCATGCATTTTCTCCATACCCTCTTTCCTCCCTAGCACGTGAATGCTTTTCCCATGGTTTCCATTATTGAAAGAATCTCCTGACACTTTCAATACCGAGGTTAACAAAGCATGGGGAAAATCCCGACACCTTCAACGACTCCAACGGACAACCGCGACGGACTAGTTTGGGCCGAGAACATCATGCCGTCCACCGACCGTGACTCGCAGCTAGCAAGGTTGGTAACCTCCAACATCCAATCACTCCCCAGAGAGTCACTACCACCAGATTTATCCACCACATTAAAAACGTCATCCCTATGCTCTTCATCCATTTGTTTTTCCGGCGAGTTTGAAAACCAGCTCCGGCGGTTAGAGCTGATAGCTTCTTTATCAATAAAAGATGCCTCACACCACTCTGCCATGCATATTTCCAGAGCCTCCTCAGTGGTCCGGACGGGGAGTGGTGAGCCGCTCCCAAATCCTTCTCGCATCAGCACGCACTGTTTTCGACCCACTACCTCGAACACCGACGACCATCATGACTTATCCGACCACAATTGTAACAAAAGGTGCGTAGCCTCTCATACTTCAATGTAACCCAAGCGGGTCCCTTCTCCTTCCGAGGAATCCAAAAACCAGAAACAAGGGGACAATCTAAACTAATAATAGAACGAACTCTGATAAAGCTCCTGTCCAACCGGCCTTCCCTCAGTGGTTTTTCGAACATAACTGCCTTCCCTACAGAGTCACCGAGAGTCTTCGCATTGACATTATTAAAAGCTTCAAGAGGAAGCCCGTGAAACTGGACCCAATACGGCGCTTCATCAAAACTAACGTCCGAGAGTACCATGTACTTATCCCATACCTGAAGGTTAAGAAGGGATCCCTGAATCGACCAAGGCCTCCTTTCAATATACGAGCATAGTCACCGATATTCCTAAATCGAAAACGGAAAATAAGCGACTACCGTCAAGGACATGAATCTCCGGATCTTCGTCGATATTCCACCCTTCTTAATCATAGTAATAATCGCTTGAGTATTTAAGCTTTTTTACGGTGAGGACCTTCCCTACCATCGTTCCACCACACTTCTGCATTCACTATCGAGATCCAAACGAACATGTTTCAGTCTATGAGGACCGCAGCTTTGTCCTACCACCATTCCTTCCAAGCACCACCGAGCACTCACGAAAAACAGCAAAACACAAGAGAAGAGGAAGGAAAGAAACAGGGGATCAAGCTAGGAAAACAGGGAGGTTCAGGCGAACCCAAAGACTCTCACGAAGAGAGAAAAGCTCTCACACACGGAGAGGACTCTAAAAAAAAAAAAAATTGTGCACAGTGATAATTGTGAAATGAAGAACAGTGACTTGAGATTCTGACGAATCGGACGCATTATTGAGCTCAGAAGCGAGCGAATCGACTTGGCTCGAGCTCCAAGCGTAGTTGATTACAACCCTGGCTCCGAGTGAATGGAGGTGGATGGCTATGGCTCGGCCTATGCCCTGAGAAGCTCTCGTTACTACGGCTGCTCGGACTTTCAGTGGAAGAGACGATGATCCAGACATCACAAACACAAACACAGCACAATAGCATAATCATGCAAAAGTTTCCCGCAAAGATTGATATAATGGAAAATCAATACAAAAACAAAACAGGGACCGATCGAATCTGATAAGCAGAATAAGCAAAATCAATCAACGAACTGAACAAAATCTGGAACTGAAAAAGAGGGAAACATGTTGAGGGGGCTGCCGGAGTCGAATTGGAGCCGACCACGGTGACAACAGACGCCGAGAACAGAGAACGCAAACACATGCATGGACGACAACGACGAGAAGTTGAGAACGAAGAAGGAAATCACTTAGAAGAAGAAAAATTACCAATTTAGCAGCTTGAGGACTTCGAAGGAAGACATTGACACACACCGAGGCTTCTCTTCTCTTCTCGGAGTAAAGAAGTCCAAACGTAAATCCACTTATTGGGAAGGAAGAGACGGGGGAGAGAGAGAGGAAGGTGCCAACTGGATAATTAAATGGGTTGTCCATATACTACATGCCTATGACCCTATACTCACAAGAGCCTGAAACAGAGTCCCCAGAACTTAGCTGTCACAGAGATTACCATCCTCTCTCTCACAACGCATGCGCGAATCCACCCGAAAAGAGTACCTGCTTAGCTTATTGTTCAAATTCAAACTTTTTCATTTTGAATGAAAAGTCAGTAATGCCTTTCTGGGGTCTGTGACTTTGTGTACCGTGTGTCTGTGTGCTCCTCCAAACTTTTATAAACCTGGGGACTCATCATAACCCAAGCAAACAAAGAAGCACCCACCTTGAATAGTCTTCACTGCAACTTACGACTAATAAACGCATTTATTTACATGTACTTTAGATTCTCTCAGTTTTTTTATTTACTCAAATATTTATAAAAATATATAAGCCGTGATCTTTCATGAAAAAGCAAGGTGTGTTTGTGTGTTTTTCTCGATCTCAAGCAAGATGGTTTTGTTTTTTCCCCTTGTTCTGTGTTCCCCTTGTTCTGTGAGGATGACTGAATTGAATGGGAATTGGGAAGGAAAAGAGGAAGGTGCCAACTGGATAATTAAATGGGTTCTCCATATACTACAGGGGGGAATTGGGAAGGAAAAGAGGAAGGTGCCAACTGGATAATTAAATGGGTTGTCCATATACTACAGGCCTATCAACCTATACTCACAAGACCCTGGATCAGAGTCCCCAGAACGAGATTACCATCCTCTCTCTCACAACGCATGAGCGAATCCACCCAAAAAGAAAAGAATCCTTCCAGCGATAATGACACCTTTTTCACTTTCATATTCTCTTCTGTGATCTCTGATTCTTCAAAAGAGCATCAAACCACAAACACACACCTCACACAAGCAACTATCTCCTTTTGTTCTAATAAACCAGTTCAAAATAAAGTCATGGATGGGATAGGACTAGGGCATCGGTTGACCATTAAGCCAATTCAAGTGACGTGAGGGGCACAAGAAGGACTGGTAGGCTCAGTTATGGTACCATTTCATTTCACTTTACAAATAAATAATAAATCCATACAAGTTTTACTAGGGGAAAAAAGTCTTATTATTATAAAGTACTCTTTCTCCCGTCCTAATTATAAGACTTAGTTGACTTTTTTAGAGATATTAAAGAAGCTAATTAAATTACTTTAGAGTATTTTTATTTTTAACTTTTTCTTCAAACTAATTAGTTTGACTAATAAACTAATATATAATGTAAAGATACACAACATATTAAATGATTAAGTAACTGATTAAGCTTCCTTAATCTCTCCGAGAAAAGTCAACTATATCTTATAATAAAAACTGGAGATAGTATAAACCTAAATCATATTTACAATATAACTTTTATCCTTTTTTATATTTGTAAAAGTCATATTGAATTTAAGTTGTTTATGTCACTACATTTCTTTTTTGTAAAAAAAAAAAGTTTGAACCAAGGTTTGAGGTCCCACCTTCATATTAAAGGGGTTAAGTGACCATTGGGCCACTTAGCTCTTTTAATACACACACACACACATATATATATATATATATATATATATATATATATATATATATATACTTTCTAAGAGATATAGATCCAACCACACCGCAGAACGGCGGGCAAGGGGTTCTTGTAATAGGATTAATAATACAAAAAAAAAAACTCATCGTCAAATCTCAGGCTGCCAACCGATATTTTTTTAGAAAAAAGAAAATTTTAAAAAACCTATTTTGGCTCAACGGACATTGCTAGTAGTTGTTGTAAATCTAATTACAACAAATGTGTGTAAACAGTCGTCTATGTTTACACTTTCTACAATAATAATATTTACAACACCGTCAAAACAATCGTGGATAGTAATATTCTTTCCATTTCATCACCACGGCAAAGTAATACACTAATAGGGAGACAAAATCCATGTTATTATTTTTGTAAAAATTATTAACGAAGAAAAATTTAAATATTATTGTAACAAAAAATGTTGAAAGAATACATAAGATGGTAAGGACAAAGTAAAGATATTATATAATAGTTGGCAAAAACAAAAGATATTATATATAGAGAGATAGATATCCCTATGTATAAAAAAGTAAACGCAGAATGGTCCCAAGAGTTCCCCCATTTTGAAGTTAGAAATCTTCCTAAGTTACTGTCAGATCACAGGGCAGTGCTAATTAATTTGAGCTTCGGTCACCTTGTCGGCCCAATATCCATCCCTTTCGGTTCATTGCTCCATGGATCTCCCATCCGAACTTCCCCATTTGGTTAAACAAACGGAGCGAAGAAGCGAGACCTTCTCAAATGCATTGAAAACTTCACGATCGATGCTCGGAGTTGGAATTCAACCACATTCGGTGCTATTGGCAATCGTAAAGCGCCATCATTCAACCGCATCGGGGTATTCAGATCAAATTGGAAGACCCATCTAATGCCGAATATGAATTCCTTCGTGATCTGGACTTATCACTGCAAGAGGAATTAGAAGAGGTAAGTTTTCAAGAAGAGCTTTTATGGATTCAAAAATCCTCTTCGGACTGGATCTGCTTGGGTGACCGTAACACTCATTTCTATCGACGAAGGCTTTGATGCGAAGGAAAAAGAATCGTATTTCTACGGCTCAAAAACCACGATGGTGAGTGGCTATCGGATGAACAAAGCCTATCGGACTTTGCAAGGCAATCCTTTAAAGACCTGTATTCGTTGGAAGATTCGACTTTCCTCCCCCTTTCGTCCCATGGCATGTTCCCAAGTCTCGCCGATAATCAGTTGAGGGCATTGGAAGCAAGGCTGACGATGGACGAAATTAAACAAGCTCTTTTCGATATGAAGCCCCTTAAATCACCTGGGAAAGATGGAATTCATGCACTCTTCTATCAATCTCAGTGGAGCACTCGGGACCGAGCATCCTCGTGTACATGCGAGCCTCCGGTCGAGTTGTCCCCTTAACCCGATTCCGAACCAAACTCTACCGGCATTAATTCCAAAGGTTAGTCATCCACGTTTAATCGGTGAATTTAGACCCATTAGCTTGTGCTCGTATTATACAAATTGCTATCCAAGACCATTGCGAACCGTTTGAGACCTCTTACGCCTATCTTGATTGGTCAATATCGAGTCCGAGTTTCATTCAAGGAAGGAGCATAATTGATAATATTGTAATTGCCCAGGAGGTCATCCACTCTATGCGAGGGAAAAAGGGTAAGAAAGGTTGGATGGCCATTAAAGTTGATTTACACAAGGCCTTTGATAGGCTCCGTTGGGACTTCATAGAAGATACTTTGCACGACTCTGGTCTTCCTGACTCTCTCGATCGCCTAATCATGAGTTGCATAACTACCACCTCAATGCAAGTATTGTGGAATGGAAAACCAACAACCTCCTTCACCCCTGAGCGTGGAGTGAGACAGGGAGACCCTCTTTCCCCTTATATTTTTGTCCTCTGTATGGAAAGACTATCTCAGCTCATTGAAGCTAAAGTTAAATCAGGGAGTTGGAAAACAATCAAGGTGGGTCAAAAAGGTGTACACCTCTCTCACTTGTTTTTCGCTGACGACTTAATCTTATTTGGTCATGCAACTACTCAGGAGGCTGCTATAATCAATGCGACCATGCAAGAATTCTGCACGGCTCATCGGGGCACGAGATCGGTCAATCGAAAACAAAGATATATTTCTCAAGGAATGTGGGATCTCGAACAAGCAAGGAAATCGTGACATGTTGGGTTACAAAAGGACTTCCTCCCTTGGGAAGTATCTAGGAGTCCCTTTGTTGACCGGACGAGTTACTTCTTCTACTTACGAGTACATTCTGGACAGAGTTCAAGCCAAGTTAGCTGGGTGGAAGAGTAAGTGTCTCTCGCTATCTGGTCGTATTACCCTTGCTAAATCGGTTTTGGCGGCCATTCCTCTCTACACCATACGCAGAGCACACGTTCTCCCTTCGGTGTGCATTGGCAAGGTTGAGAGAATCATAAGGAAATTTATTTGGGGTCACTCACAGGATAGGCGTGGAATCAGCCTAGTTAAATGGCATGAATTATGCCAACCAACCAAACATGGTGGTTGTGGTTTGCTGCAGCTTGAATCACAAAACAAGGCATTTCTAATGAAATTAATCTTCAAAATCCACTCACACCCGAACGCTCTATGGGTTCAAGTTCGAGGCAAAAATATGGAGTTTCTGACTCTGGTAGGGTGGTTCGACGTGCCCGTATATCTTTCCTATGGAGGCATCTGCTAAAACTATGGGATGACACCCACTCCCACATAAAATGGAAACCTGGTGATGGGAAACTGGTACAGTTTTGGTCTGACTTTTGGGTGGGCGATCATGGCCCCCTAATGAATCTATCTTTCTCTCCAATCCCTAAGGAGGACCTTCAAAAATCAGTTGATGACTATGTTAATGACGATGGCTCATGGAGATGGAATTTATTCCATCATCTATTACCTCCTGATGTGCTCTGCGCTATCTCTTCAATATCTATTCAGCAAGATCTACCCCGTCTATGTCTCTGGAACCTGACCAAAAGTGGGGAATTTTCCACAAAGTCGGCATATACAGGCCTGGAATCCCTCAACTGGAATGACTATGACAACACTTGGCTGAAGATGTGGAAACTGCCAATGGCACAAAGGATTCGCACTTTCACCTGGCTCCTTTTGAAAGGGAAACTGCTATCTAATGAGCAAAGATTTATCAGGAAACTTTCCTCGGACAGCAATTGCTCCCTTTGCCTTGGCGGACCTGAAAATTTGAATCATGTATTCAAGGATTGCCCTTTAGCGTCATCGGTTTGGAAGAAAGTCCTACCTCTAGATCTCAGTTCAGATTTCTTCAGGATGGATATTCAATCATGGTTATCTTTAATCATCCGGTCATTGTCTATTGATACTTCATGGAAGATTGGCATCCGCATAACTGTTGGAAGTTATGGGATGCCCGAAATAGAAGAATTTTTGCGAGGATTGTTTCACCGCGATGGGCTTGTAGCTCAAGTTAGATCCTTAGTAGTTCATACGTTGAATTGTTTTGCTAAATTTAGCCTTCTTTTGTAATCCCCAGTGTTGCTTTGCTTTCGCTGTACATTCATAATTTTATTAATGAATTCCTTTCCACTCAAAAAAAAAGTAAACGCAGATAAGAAAAAGCTTTGACTGTAGTACTCACCCCAGTGTTTACTAAATAATAGTTTGGTCTAAAATATAAATTATTTACTCTATCTGGTCCTAATTATAAGACATAGTTGACTTTGTTTGGAAAAATTAAGGAAGCTAAATAAATTACTTAATCATTTTATATGTTGTGTATCTTTAGATTATATATTAGTTTATTAGTCAAACTAATTACTTTGAAGAAAAAAAACAAAAACAAAAATATTATAAAGTAATTTAATTAGCTTCCTTAATTTCTCCAAAAAAGTCAATTATGTCTTATAATTAGGACCGGAGGTAGTATAAGATAATTAATGCTTATTTTCAATTTAACTACTCATTAAATTTTCAAACACATTTTTCAATAAGGATAAAAAAAATCAATTTAGAACATATTTAATAAGTTAATTGTTACTTTTTATTTTCCTTGAATTAGTTAAAATGCCTTACATTATATAGAATCAAAGGAATATATTTTCTCACAAAAACATAAGAAATAATTTTTCCCCCTTCTTCTTGGGAGCAGATTGTCTCAGTACCTACTCTCTCCTCATCTCTCAGTATCCCTCAATCTCAGCTGTCTAATATTTGATTTAACCAGGTAGAGAGAGACATCTCATTCATTTCAAAATACCGTATGCGGTAAAGATGAAAAATTTGAAATGGATGAGGTGTCTGAAAGTGATGTATTGCAATTCCTTCTTGATTGTGCGGAGCAATTGCCTCACAAGATCACTTTATATGGAACCGTGATTGGTTTGATTAACTTAGAAAATGAGGACTTTGTAAGGAAACTAGTGGACAAAACTCAAAGTGATTTTCAGGATGCCTTAGACTCTGGAAACTGCAATAGGGTACGCCTTTTAATGCAGCTCATGACTGTCATGATGTGCAGTAAGGTTCTTCAACCAAGTTCTTTGATGGTTGTCTTTGAAACGTTGTTATCATCAACTGCCACAACAGTTGATGAGGAAAAAGGGACAATTATAAATTAAATACATTTGTTTCATTCGAAGTACTAAGAAGAAATTTAATTCTCCTATCGTAGACATTTCAAACTCACTTTGAATGATCTTAGAGAACTCTTGACACACTTATGTTGAACGTAATATGTTTGATAAGATTGATGATGGAGATATAATGCAATATTTTCAAGGAATGAAGAATCAAAGAATGCTTCTGTAATCATTCTGTTGTAATAGCTTAATTGACTTTTGATTATTATTTTTCTATGTTAAATTGAAGTTTTCTTTTCTTTTCTTGTCCATATTATTTTGTTTTAAATGCATTTAAAACTTTCCTTAAAAAAATTTCTGGGGGCGCTGCTGCCGAATCCCCTCACTAATTGTGCACACATAAATATTAAAACCTGGGTCCGCCAATGTACATATGTATGTATGTATGTGTATATATATATATATCTGTCTGGGTCTGTATATATATGCATGTAGATATATGTGTACATAGACCCACCCACACCCACACACACACACATATATATATATATATATATATATATATATATGTATACATACACACACACATATGTATATATAGCAAGACCATTATTTCAATTAGAAAGCGGGTAGAAAGGAAAATTCTAGGTTAGAGATGTATGTGGTAGAGGCTGTTGATTCACTTTTACTTATGTTATTTTAAATTTATATAAGAGCATTTTAAAAAAATAAATAGAATTAACTAATTTAACTCCTCTCCTAATCTCCCGAAATCGGTTAAATATATCTTATAATTAGGACAGGAGGGAGTACTGGTTAATTAAAATATAGAAAAATATTTATTTTTAATTTTTAAAGGAGTAGTAATATTAAGGGAAAATTTCATTTAAATACCAGTTGAATTTGCAAAACCCCCAGAAGTCCTCCGAATTTGTAAAAAGACTCAGAGGTGATTAGGACCTTTGTGGGTTATGCAATTTCGATGGAAATGACCACACTACCCTCTCTTCATTCTCATTACACCACACAATCGACACATGCTTTCTTCATTATCATTCTGAATTCTCTCTAGCCCCAGCGTCCGCGTTACTGCCGTCTGAACCTCCGCCGTCGCCGTCGCTGCCGTCTCCGTGTACGCCGCGCTCGCCACCACCATCAGGTATCTCCCACATCTCATTAGTTTTGAGCCCTACTTCATCGTCTTTTTTTTTTGCTGTGGTGCGTTTTTGCCGGTTTCACGATTTACGTTTGGGGCTCTGTCTAGATTTTCTCTGGCTTCATTATCTATTGTGTTGCCTGTTTTTTGAATTCACCTAATAACCGTAAATTACATTATTTCGTTCTTGCCGTGCGTCCCCTGTTTGGTCCGTTTAAAGACGATGATGATGAATGATGGAAAAGCATACGCAGGGGTCTTTTTGTTCCCTTTGTCATCTGTTCCTCAAGGCGGAAGCCATTTCACATTTTTCCATGCCTGTGATCTACAATGCCCACTGCAGTCCCATATTGTCACCTCAATATTGCTTGTGCCTTGCAAAATCATTCCATGCTTCGTAAATTTGGTTCGAGCGCTTGTCCATGGCTCCAAACTTTCTCGAAAACCCATCAAATTCCCTTCGTAAAGGAGTATTGCGGGCAAGGAAGCCTAATAGATGCTTTTCAATCATTAACCCTCTTGCCCACCGCCGACCACATCTCAAATCATTTTGCTCTTGAAGAACCTTATTCTCGATTCTTGACCTATGCGCGAGTCGAAATCTCTATCACAAGGGAAGCAGATACATGGCCGCATGATCAAATTTGGCTTGTGTGATTCGTTTTTCTCGGACACAAAGCTTGTGCAAATGTATGGAAAGTGTGGCTCATTCCTTGAAGCGGAGAAGATGTTTGATGAAATGCATGACACAACGATTTTTACTTGGAACGCCATGTTAGGTGCTTACGTATCATATGGGAAACATATGAAAGCACTTGCGTTGTATAAAGAAATGCGAGTTCTGGGAGTGCCATTGGATGCTCATACCTATCCTTGTGTTCTTAAAGCTTGTGGTGCTCTCAACGAGCCACGTTTGGGTGCTGAGATTCATGGTATGGTCGTCAAGTGTGGATATGGTGCGTTTGTGTTCGTATCTAATGCCCTCATTTCTATGTATGCAAAGTGCAAAGACCTCGATGGAGCCAGGCTATTATGTGACAGTATGCATGAGAAATATGACGTCGTTTCATGGAATTCTATAATTGTAGCGCATGCTACAGAAGGTCATTTCTCATATGCATTGTCATTATTTAGAAGAATGCAGGGAATTGGTCTTGCTAGTAATACATATAGTTTGGTTGGCACTCTTCAAGCTTGTAAAGATCCAGCCTTCATAAAGCTAGGCATGGAGATGCATCGCTACCCCGAAATCCGATTATTATCTTTGATGTATATGTTGCCAATGCTTTGATTGCCATGTATGCAAGATGTGGTAGAATGGAGGAAGCGGAAAGAGTTTTTGTAAATATGAATAGTAAGGATTATATATCATGGAACACACTCGCTTTCGGTTTTGTTCAAAATGATCTATATAGTAATGTTTTTAAATACTTTGAAATGTGGTATTCTCGGTCAAAAGCCGACCAGGTATCACCGCTAAATGTGATTGCAAAAAGATCGGGTCGATTGGGGAACTTATCAAGTGGAATGGAAGCTCATGCCTATGCAATAAGAAATGCAATGGATTTCGACATGCGCAGTTGGAAACACCCCGATAGACATGTATGCTAAGTGTTATTGTGTGAAATACATGGGTGGTGTTTTTGAAAACATGCATGAAAAAGACTTAATTTCTTGGACAACAATTATTGCGGCTATTCACAAAATGATTGTCATTTGGATGCTTTAAATTTGTTTCGGATGGTCCATGTAGAAAGGATGAATATTGATGTGATGATGATTGGGAGCATTTTGACAACTTGTAGTGGGTTGAAGTCCAAAACCTCAATAAAAGAAATTCATGGTGATACCTGATCATATAACGTTCTTAGCTCTATTGCATGCATGTAGCCATTCAGGATTGATGACTGAAGGTAAGAGGTTTTTTGCAAATATTAGACAGCCCCTCACTCACTCAAGGATGTTGCAATTGAGAACTGGCTCTGAATAAAAGAGGGCTTGTGTACCATTAATAAACTTAGCCAGAGCTACATCCTACGCTTGCTCCATAAACATATTTCTCATTCACTAAGGATTATAGCTTCTGGGTTAAAATAAAATGCTTATAAAAATAGACGATGAAGACATAACCCAGGGTCAGTTGCAAACACTCGGCCGAAGGAACAGATTAAGTAACATGGTAGGTACTAGAAATTCCACCGTATCAATAAACATGTTGAACCCCGCTTATTAAAATGTTCACATATGCAGGTTATGTCTCTCGTATGTAAAACATTGATGCGAGATATGATAAGTCAGGGCGAAGTGAAGAGACATATTTTCAGTGCTGATCACATGGTAAGTCTGCATATATGGACCTTGATAATTTATTTCCCATTGCCATACGAATATTTGAGATCATTCCTTGTTGATGGTGCAGCATTTGTTGGCCACAAAGCCCTTGGGATGGAAAGTGTCTCAGTGGAAAGACCAATTATTGCCAAAATATTAAACAAATTGTATGTTACATGTTATATTGTTCTAGTTACGATTAGGTGGTTTGAACACCTATGTAATGCATGTGTGTTATTTACAGAGGAATCGTTTTGAAGAGATAATTGCACTTGTGAAACCAAGAGACAAAGCCAAGATGCGAAGAACAGAAATTAGTTGGCCATCTGTTCCACAACAACCTAATTTGTGAGATTCATTTTGTGACAGATAGTAAAAAAATATTAGTTGATGTATATTTGTTAATTCGTGTGTTTCTGTGTTCTGTAGGCAAGATTGCAGCGTTCATGTCTTGATCTGGTTGCAAAATTGGAAACCCAACGAAATTCTTGAATATGGTGAGGATGAGCTGAATGATATAGGTGCCACCTCATGTGGTGGCTGGTCAACCATGATTTGAATGAGGTCATAGATGTTGCATTGGGACTATTGACTCCTCCAAAGAACCAAGAGGAAGAGAAGAAAGACATGATCATCATTGTAAAATTGTGATTTTTTCAAGTATTTGAACACTATTGTTAGTTCGGTACACATTACCAATTTGGATGTGCTGTATGTTTGTAAATTAGGAGAGTAAAGTTGATTGCAAGATATGGAATTAACACAAAATCATTTGTTTTCCTCACATGGTGCAATTGTGTTACTCTTTCTTGCATGTTGTGGATTACAAAAAAATAAAAATAAAAATTGGAATCTAATCATTCCCCTCTTCGCCATTTACCATTCCCCTCTTCGCCAATTACCATTACTCTCACATGGTGCAATTTTGTTACTCTTCGCCAATGTTGTGGATTGCAAAAAAAATGGGAATTTAACCATTCCCCTCGTCGCCATTTACCATTCCCCTCTTCGCCATTTACCATTCTCCTCTTTGCCAATTACCATTACTCTCACAGGGTGCAATTTTGTTACTCTTTGCCAATGTTGTGGATTGCAAAAAAAATGGGAATTTAACCATTCACCTCTTCGCCATTTACCATTACTCTCACAGGGTGCAATTTTGTTACTCTTCGCCAATGTTGTGGATTGCAAAAAAAATGGGAATTTAACAATTCCCCTCGTCGCCATTTACCATTCCCCTCTTCGCCATTTACCATTCCCCTCTTCGCCAATTACCATTACTCTCACATGGTGCAATTTTGTTACTCTTCGCCAATGTTGTGGATTGCAAAAAAAATGGGAATTTAACCATTCCCTTCTTCGCCATTTACCATTCCCCTCTTCGCCAATTACCATTACTCTCACAAGATGCAATTTTGTTACTCTTCGCCAATGTTGTGGATTGCAAAAAAAAAAAGGGAATTTAACCATTCCCCTCGTCGCCATTTACCATTCCCATCTTCACCATTTACCATTCCCCTCTTCGCCAATTACCATTACTCTCACAGGGTGCAATTTTGTTACTCTTCGCCAATGTTGTGGATTGCAAAAAAAAATGGGAATTTAAACATTCCCCTCGTCGCCATTTACCATTCCCCTCTTCGCCATTTACCATTCCCATTTTCACCATTTACCATTCCCCTCTTCGCCAATTACCATTACTCTCACAGGGTGCAATTTTGTTACTCTTCGCCAATGTTGTGGATTGCAAAAAAAATGGGAATTTAAACATTCCCCTCGTCGCCATTTACCATTCCCCTCTTCGCCATTTACCATTCCCCTCTTCGCCAATTACCATTACTCTTACAAGGTGCAATTTTGTTACTCTTCGCCAATGTTGTGGATTGCAAAAAAAATGGGAATTTAACCATTCCCTTCTTCGCCATTTACCATTCCCCTCACAGGGTGCAATTTTGTTACTCTTCGCCAATGTTGTGGATTGCAAAAAGAAATGGGAATTTAACCACTCCCCTCGTCGCCATTTACCATTCCCCTCTTCGCCATTTACCATTCCCCTCACAGGGTGCAATTTTGTTACTCTTCGCCAATGTTGTGGATTGCAAAAAAAAATGGGAATTTAACCATTCCCCTCGTCGCCATTTACCATTACTCTCACATGGTGCAATTTTGTTACTCTTCGCCAATGTTGTGGATTGCAAAAAAAATGAGAATTTAACCATTCCCTCGTCGCCATTTACCATTCCCTCTTCGCCATTTACCATTACTCTCACAGGGTGCAATTTTGTTACTCTTCGCCAATGTTGTAGATTGCAAAAAAAAAAGGGAATTTAACCATTCCCCTCGTCGCCATTTACCATTCCCCTCTTTGCCATTTACCATTCCCCTCTTCGCCAATTACCATTACTCTCACTGGGTGCAATTTTGTTACTCTTCGCCAATGTTGTGGATTGCAAAAAAAATGGGAATTTAACCATTCCCCTCTTCGCCATTTACCATGACTCTCACAGGGTGCAATTTTGTTACTCTTCGCCAATGTTGTGGATTGCAAAAAAAATGGGAATTTAACCATTCCCCTCTTCGCCATTTACCATTCCCCTCTTCGCCAATTACCATTACTCTCACATGGTGCAATTTTGTTACTCTTCGCCAATGTTGTGGATTGCAAAAAAAATGGGAATTTAACCATTCCCCTCGTCGCCATTTACCATTCCCCTCTTCGCCAATTACCATTACTCTCACAGGGTGCAATTTTGTAAGACTGTGGCGTAACATATCTGCTACAGGGGTTCGACAACCACCATTCCAAACCCAATTAAAATTCACAAACCCAATTGATTGAATCTAAAGCAAAGTCAGTGTTCCAACAATGAATGCAGAAAAAGGAGGTTATATGGCCAAAAATGAAACATTAGAATCGAATGAGAAAGCATATGATCGCACTTTACAAATTTAAAACCCAAGTTTTCATCATTTATTGAGATAGAAGCTCTATCATAAAGAGAGGGAGAAAGCATTTAAACGGAGCTCACATCGTTTATTTGCAAACTTCACAAAGAAAGGATATTAGTAAATAGGGAATAGTGATCGAGCGAACCAGAACTCTTCTTTGTGCTTGAACGGCGGCGTCCACGGCGGAGCTTCGGCTTCAACGGCGACGGGTGGGTGCTCACCGGCGGCGCGTCCAGACGACGCACGTGGCCTCCGACAGTGGGGGTCGATTTTCTATCTTACTGGGTCTGGGAAATATCATACTTAAATTGTGGGAAACCTTCTCATCACATAAAAGAGTTAAGGGCAGTTTGGTCATTTCCATCGAAATTGCATAACCCACAAAGGTCCTAATCACCTCTGAGTCTTTTTACAAATTCGGAGGACTTCAGGGGGTTTTACAAATTCAACTGGTATTTAAATGGAATTTTCCTTAATATTAATATATATAAGACATTGATTTAAGGTAAATAATGGATTGCTATTTATATCTTGTATTGTTTTTTTATTGGCGATATTATCATCCGGTATCTGGTTGATTCGTGATCGCCCCTCCCAACAAAAATATCTCCTCTATGACGCGAACTCAAAACCTAGAAAAATCTAACAGAGATTTATATTGATAGACCAACTCTATGTTGGTATTTTTTATTGTTTCACACCAAAAAAATTCAACCCGCTCAACCTATCCAAAACTCTTAACCAGACCAGTCAAGGAATTGATTACCTAATCTCACCTGTTGAACTGGTATGATATCCATATTATGATTTTCTTAACATGATACTCCCCTATTTTTTAATACTCTCTTTTTTTTTTTAAAGCTTAGAATTTGAATTGTCTTGATCTTTTTAATAAAATCTCACTTGGGTTGTCTATCAATTTAATGTATTTTTAACATTTGCCCCTAATTAATTTTATTTCTCTCCCCTTCGTTTTCATATATTACATTCTATTTCATACTTTCTCTCATTGCTACTCTATTTCTTTCTTTTATTTGCCCCCTTTTATTAATAAGGGAATGCTCAAAAAAATAATTCATTTCATACATATTTATTACTTATAACTAATTTGAAATATTTTCTTAAACTACATAATTAGATTATTGAGCTGTTATAAAAAAAATCGGAAGAATAAAATCATAATTTTTGAATTGGTTTCTTTTTACATCATATAGTATGAGGTTGTCTAAACATTAAATGCATTTTACTAATTTTACTCCTAATTAATTGTACTATTTCTTCTTACATTTCTCTCTCTCTCTCTCTCTCTCTCTCTCTCTCTCTCTCTCTCTCTCTCTCTCTCTCTCTCTCTCTCTCTCTCTCTCTCTCTCTCTCTTTTTTCTCTCTCTCTCTCTCTCTCTCTCTCTCTCTCTCTCTCTCTCTCTCTCTCTACTCCTTTATAAATAAAATCATATTTAAAAAAATAGTGGATTTCTTGGATACTTATTACTTTAGCCATTGTTAAAAGAATCTTATAAAAAAGATCTGAGGAAGTAATAGTATTTAAAACATATCAATATTTTGTAAAAGATTCCGTCAACAATAAATATTTAGCCCAAATAAAATTCCAACACAAATTCATATATAATAAATGTCATTAAAAAAGTTTCTCCCAACTTAAATTCTTACAAGACAATTGTTAATTCTATTTTAAAATACTTATGATCGAACTCATTGATTAAAATATATAATATTTAAAATACATGAAAAAAAAAAGGTAACGAATCTAGAAAGGAAAGAAGGAATACTTTTGCTTAAGTGTGTCTATTGGCATGTTATTCCTGTGGGGAACATTGTTTGGTAAGCATCACTGAGGGTCCGTTTGGCACGAGGGCATGGGAAGGAAGTGAAAATTTTTAAGAGTTGGATTTTAAAAAACTGAAAAAGTGGGGTTATAGAGTTATAATAAATATTACATGTAAAATAAAATTATAGAGATCCGATTCGAAATCAATAATTTTTAAAAAACAAATTATAAATATGTATATAAATAGTTGGGTTTAAGTATTGAATTTGTAACCATCAATTCTAAATTCATAGCCACTTGAACCTATATTTATGATTTATTTTTTAACAATTTTTTAGATTTAACTTTGGAAACTTAAAAGTGTGATTTGGGTAGCTTTTAAGAACAATTAATTTTATTGTTTTCTCTGAAAAGGGCAAAAAGATAAAGGGTTTGTTTGGGATAGCAGTGACAAAAATGACTTATTTACAATCTTCAGTAAGATAGGATAAAAGTCATATAGTAAATGTAATTTGTATTTAGAATGACGGTGAGAGAAGTGAATTTTTTCAAATGGGTTCTTATTTCAAAAGTCAGTTAAGACAAAATAAATAAATATAAATGACATGAATTTTATTGAATTTTATATATATATATATATATATATATATATATATTAGTTGTATGTATTATGATAATTGAAGATAAAAATTGAAATTTGATAAAAGAAATTAAAATATTATTAAAAAAAAACTCTAAAGTACTTAATTAAATAGATTGTAATGGATAAATTTGAATGTATACAAATGTATATTTAATAGTACCTTTTTTATTAAATCACTTATCCCTAATATTTTTCTTAAGGGTTCATAATATTCATTCAAAAAGGGTGAATATTATTATTGTTATCCTTTGATGAAATTTTCTTTCCGGTTTCTATTCTTTTGAATTATTGGTTTAGTCTTTTTGGTTTTGTTATGGACCTATATTAGGCCCAATAGCAGAATGGCCCAACAAGGAATATTCTGCATATTAAGATCTATCTATAATGAAGGAGGATCCTATCTTATCTATAATCCAGGAAGATCTTCATCTAGATCTGGCAGTTACGATACTTGGGCCGTAGAACACATAGGGCTCATATCAACCTAAGGTACACTATATAAATAAGGAGGTAAAACCCTAAGGTATACGGATTCTACTTTCTTTGGCTATTTACAATTCAGCCATCACAGAGCACACACACACCACCCTTTGGCTAAACACCTATTTGTGTATCGAACTACGTGGACTTTGATCCCTCTAGAGGGTATGTAGGCCCTAGGCGTTGTTCCTAGATCAAGTCCTTAGGCGTTGTTCCTAGATCAAGTCCGATTCAATCAATATCAAACATGCTAGTCCATTAGGGCTAGCCAGATCCGGTTCTTGAACAGAACAAGTTTCATAAAATTTTTGGTTTGAGTTTAACATTGGCCTTATGTATTTTTAACGATTTTTTATTTTGATCCATATACTTAAACTTAGACTAAATCCTTATAAAATTATATGGAGCAAGTAAAACTTATGATATGAAAATTTAAGGATAAAAAGAAAATCAATCAAATTGTAATGACCAACGAAAATATTAACCCATAAATAAATTGTAGAAATTATTTAAAGGGATAAATTCATGTACACTTTATGATTTAATAGCAAAAGATTTATCAATTTGTACACAAAAATTTATGAGTTTTTAATTATCAAATTAAATTTAAGAAAATATAATGTTTTTTATTTGAAATATTAATTTGTTAGTTTTAGAGGTTCGTATGATTTTTTTATTAGGTTGTTATAGTTTTCTCAGTTATAGAAATTATTTCATATAATTAATTTTTCACAACATACAAAATAGAATGATGTAATAAAATTTATTTCTTATCAAAATAAAAATAAAAATATTATTGCGATCCTAATTGTCTAACGTATTTTATTCAAATTGATTTATTATGAACATAGGAACTAGTAATATCAATACTTAAGGAAACTATCAATACTTAACGTATTTTTTTTTTTTAAAGTCCCTTTTCTGCCGGCAACTATTGATTTAAACCCTTGATCTTCCATAATTTAATCTTTATTATGAATTCAAATTTTCTTATACATTAAGAAAAGTTTAAGATGAGTCGCATGTTCATACATTATAAATAATATGACTTTCTAAGAATCTTTACACTATATTGGGCTTGTTTGGGATATTGGTGGGCAATCGGACTTATAGATAAGTCCGATTCGATCGTAAAAAACATGAAAACATGATTTATATTTGGATTGATGATTGATAAATAGCTTTTGTGAAATAAACTTGTTTGGAATGAATTTTATGGATAAGTGACTTTTATAAGAGAAAAAAACCATTCCGATTTAAATAGTAAATAAATTGAAATGGAGCTTATCATAAGCTCTTGTTATAAGTCATAAGCTCGACGGGAACTTTTTTAGCCAAAAAAAAAAACCAAAAAATACCCATAAAGCACTTTTCAAACAAGAATGTTCGATAAGTTCTCCCCCAATAAGCTCTTCCAAACATGCCCAATATAAAGTACACAAAAAGGTTTATCATTTATATTAGTCACGCATAATAGTTTACTGTCACCTCTTTACAGGATTCGCATTCTTAATGCATAATAATGCTTACAAGTATTTTTACAGAAAGTTATTATTTAGCCTTATTATATAATAGTTACTTCCTCCAGTTCTAATTATAAGATATAATTGATCTTTTTGGAGATATTAAGGAAGCTAATTAAATTATTTTAGACTATTTTTATTTTTAACTTTTTCTTCAAACTAATTAATTTGACTAATAAACTAATATATAATCTTAAGATACACAACTTATGAAATGATTAAGTACTTTATTTAGCTTCTTTAATCTCTCTAAAAAAATGCCTTATAATTAGTACCGGAGGAGGAGGTAGTATATGGATTCTAAGAATATTGTTACCAGTTTCAAGTTACTTATTAGTATTTTGTTATATTTTTCAATTAGAACATTTTGATTAATAATTCAAAATAAAAAGTCAGATCCGTATACTTGTGACTTTGAAAGCAGGTTGGTTTAAATTAAAAGTCATTCTTAGTCTAAGTTACCGTTGCTCGCCCCCAAAAAGTCGTGCCTCTCCTCTCTTTCAATTTTCGTCTGGTACTCTCCTCTCCTCTTCAATTCGACTCTCTTTTCCTCTACAATTAATCCGCCAGCTACCTCCGACCTACCTCCTCTTCAATTCGCCTTCTCCTTTTCTCTGCAATTAACAGCTACCTCCTGTACTCAATTAAAGTCCGAAGACTCAGACTCCTCTTCAAATTTCTGATTTGTTCATGGCTTGGTTAATCATATTATATTCATATTTGTTTACCTTCATTTATCATTATATATTGCAGGCTAAGGTGCTTATTGGCTCTACCTTGCTTGTCACAGAAGATGACAGGCCAGAGTTAGAGGAAGGTGAATTCTACACAAATGATCTTGTTGGCATGAAAGTTTTCACGAAGGTTGGGACTTGTTATGAATCTTATGTTTTGTATATTCAAACATATGTGATTGCATTGCTTCTTATTATATACTTACTTCGTTGCTAAATAATCTTTTCTTGGGGCTTGTTATATCTAAACAAAATTAGAAATGGTCCAGTAACACTAACCTTGAAACTAAGACATTATACATTTGTAAAATAATGTTTAAATTGAAATTTTATATTTTGGCAAATTAAGGCCTTGAAATGCATTATTCAACACTGACCATACTTCTTATCAGGAAAGTGGTGAACTCTTGGGAACTGTTGTTAATGTTTTCAATAGTGGAGCCAATGATCTACTGCAAGTTTTGCTTGATTTATCTTTTGATATACTTGACAAAAGTGGTAAGCCCAGGTCAGCAGAAGCAGAATCAGAAGCGTCCAATCACCTTGTTTGGGTGCCTTTTGTAGAAGAAATTGTACCAGATGTTGATATGACAAGAAGAGAAATGCATATTAAACCTCCAAAGGGACTCCTAGAACTAAACTTACGATCTGATGAGAGGTCCAAAAAAGAAAGACGCCAACTTGTGAGGCATACTCTTTTGACTCTACCTTTAATTTGCTACTTTTAGGGACATTGAGCTTTTCAGTTTGATTGTTGCTGATGCCGTGTTACCTTTCTTAATCACTTTAATCTTAAGGGGAATAGAGGTTAAGGACTTTATGTGCAACTTTGGTTTATGACTATATGATTGATGCTTTGTATTGGTATTTTTTGGGCTCCTTTCTCTGGGTCTTTTATGGGTTCACATTACATGCTTATAAGCATGTAATGTTTAGGTGCTTATACCTCTTATAAGAGGTATAAGCATATTTTTTTATTTTTTTTTAGATTTTTTTATATATTGTATTTATTTAAATTTAAATTATATGCATTTTTCTGATATTTTATTTTTGCACCCAATTTCTCAAATTAATTAATTTTTAGTTCTGCATCTATCCGTAACACCAGTATTATGAAAATTAATTAATTTGAGAAACTGATGCAAAAAATATCAGAAAAATGCATATAATTTAAATTTAAATAAATACAATATATAAAAAAATAAAAAAAAAAAAAATATGCTTATACCTCTTATAAGAGGTATAAGCACCTAAACATTACATGCTTATAAGCATGTAATGTGGATTCGTCTTTTATCCTTATAGTAAAGCACAATGATCTATCATTTGGATTTGGTTTTACACTTCCTTTCACTTTATCCAATACCCGCCAGTTGATTTACATGATTCCTTACCCTATGGAACTTAGACTTTCATTATGTAGCATTCAGCTGAACCTATCACCATCTATATTGACTGGATTACTTCTGTTGATCAGTTTTTTCTGTTTGACTGAGTTCATCATATTTGACTAGGTGTTTGTATTGAGGATCAATTATACCAATACTTTATTATTTCTTATTTATCATTCATTTTTCGGTATATTTCAGGAATGGAAAGAAATGAAGAAGTTTCAAAAGCGTCTCATAGCTGCAAAAAAGAAACTGAGTGAAATGGAGCAACAACATGTAATCCATGGATTTAGATATGGAGAGAAAGAACCAGGGAGATTGCTTGCTGATCAGATTGTTTCTGTAAACTCTAAATTGCTTCAGAATGCTTTAAAACATATTGAGAAACCACCCAAGAGGTTAGTTAGTTGAACTGATTATATGATGTTCCAACTCCCCCATCCCGCTCCCACAAAAAGGAAAATGAGAAATTGTTTTATTATAAGAATAATCTATTTTTGTCTTAGTTATTTCATTATCTGATACATACAAGACTTCATAAAAACTTTTTTAGTAAACGATGATTCTGAAGGTCTGTTGAATATCAAGATTTGAATACTACTTTCTATCTTTTAACATACATGATAAGACATTTTAGCATCTTATAATCTAATTACTTGTTGGTTAATTTGTCTGATATCTTTTTTTTGAAGCACTGAAAAACAATGGTCGTTAATGGTTTGTGGCTCTGGTAACTCAATGTTTCAGTTTTTCATATCTAGGCCGAGGATGTTCTCTTTTTTATTTATCCAACCTGTAATTTAGAGGCATGCATTTACTTAGTTTTACCTTTACCATACCAGATCGGAAGTAGCTGAATTGGTTGGTGGTTCGGTTGCAAAGCCTGTAAGTAATATACAAATATCTAAGGGATCTCTCTTCAATGAAAGTAGAGAAAAGTTGGGCGAGAATATCACCATGCATGAGAAGGGACTTCATCTCATATCGGAGGGCAAAATGGCCATTGTCTTGCTTTTAAATGAAAAGGAGAAGTGGGGATGCATTTGTGACCCTTATACTACTTCAAATGAAGCAACTGAAATTTCATCAGTTCCCCTCCTTCAGAAATTACTCCCTGATGAAAATTTTATAAAGGTTTTGAACATTGATGAGAATTCCCTTGTTCATATAATTAAAATTGATATCAGTAGAGCTGATCTCTTGAGATATTGTTTGACTGTGACTTTCTCAAGTGAAACACTAAAATATCATAAATAAGAGTTATGTTTTTGTTGCTTCTAATAAATTTGTGTTTGTTTCAGGTGGAAGATCGTGCCTTTAATTTTGTTCTGCTCAACCCAAGAAATTTTGTCTCAAAGAAAGATGTTTTCAAGAAACGACTTTGCATTTGACTCTGAAAAGGTTCTCATAATGCCTAGGATATTCTTTATATCATGTATTGCGTTATCAATTGTTCACTAGATTTTGATTCAAACACTTCCTCCTTTCTATAAATTTAGTCATATTTCTCTTCCTATTGCGTCTCAATTTATACTACTATAGGTATTTCCAGGTACTTGATTTATTCTGGTAATAATAAATCTTGTCATGTTCATAAATAAGCACGCTCACAAAATAGATATGCTGGTGTATGCTAAAATCAATACATGTCTCAGTTATACACAGCTTAAAGAATGCACATTGAATTTCAGAATGCAAAAATGCTGAATGCAAAAAAGAACTTTGATCTTCCATTGTCATAACTTTAGCTATGTTTCCTACTATCATAACTGAAAGTTTGCTGTCAAAATTGTTTTGGGACTGTCATTGAGGGAACCAATTTTTTTTTTTGTAGTGTAGATGCTTAACCATATTGCTACCAAACAACAGTTCTGAAGCAGTCTTGTAATTTTACCGTAGAGCTTCCATGCATATGTATTCATAGTGTTTTTTTCCCCCCTTGCGAAGAATATTTCACCAGTTCTCCACATTCCACTTTTAGTGCCCGGGAAAGCACTAGTTATATGACCAACCTACTAATTCTCTATCGAGCTTTTTCTCTATTTGCACATGCTTACATTGATATGCCTAGTTAAATTGATATTTAACTTCACAAGGGATATTAAGAAATGTTATATTTTGTTTGACATTTTGGTCTGTGATGCTGGCTTCTTCTATAATCATTCCCCGCAATATCCATGTCATTGTAAATCTGAGCATGTTATAGAAATGCTAACAATTCGAAAGCTATCCAAATAGAAACGTTTATAAGAAAGATAGTGAGTGATACACGTGTATAGTTGTATTCAAACTGAAGGCTAGCTAATGGAAGTCATGGTGTACTAGTGTGAGGAAACACTGGAACTCTATTGATGAATAAAGTCTTTCTGTAGCTCCTCCTGTCATCTTGTTATGTTTCTTGATCAAAGTATTTCTCTAGACAACTTATCATTTATCATTAATTTTGCAGGCTATGATAACTGCATTTACATGAGAGCTGGGTAAGTTCAATAGTTGACAAGTCAAAACAGGCTCAATATTTGCAGGATTTCTGCTTTCTAAATTGAATATTTGTCTTAAAGTTTCTGTTTTTAAAAGATTATTTTACATATCTAAAACCCTCTTGTAACCACATGAAGATCCATTTGGTTAACGTCTTTTGAATAGATATACAATTTTTGAAGCTAAGGATCTGGGTATCAAAGATCATTTCATTGCTTCCTATGTAATATTCACTGCAGTGGTCAAAATGATGTAAATGATTGAGTATGAAATGCTGGTGCTCAAGAGTTATAGCTGGAATATTCACCGGGAAATCATGAGATTTTATATGTCTATCTGCAGCCAAATGAATGTCCTGCCACTTGTATATATGCTTTATTTGAGAGTATGGTGCTGCTGAGAGTTTTCTAACTCATACTTCTCTTTGCCTTGATTGTTTCAACTATTCCTGCCCATGTATCAAGTTCTGATCCGACAAAACTCTGATTTTATTTGATTTTATCGGTGATTGTTGTTTTTGAATGTGATATTGATACAGGTTGTTGGCGTCACTGGTTTAATTTTGATGAAGCTAGATGGTTCTGTAAGAGGTGGTTGTGTGGTAATCTCTCGATTTTATGGTACAATATTCAGAGATCACGAATTGCGATCGTAGTTTTTTCTGAAGATTATGCTTCTTTGCAACGGTGTTTGCTTGAACTGCAGATAATAATGGAGTGTCACAGAAACCAAACTCAAGTGGCTATTCCCATATTCTATAACGTAGGTCCGCTTAGTGTTAGTTTTCAGACAGACGTTTATGGCAAAGCAATGGAACAACATGTGCAAAGTATCGGAATGTGGAGTCATCTGGTGTTGCCGTGGAGGCAGGCACTCACGGAAGCTACCTGCTGTCCCGACATCGTTAAGGCACCATTTGAGTAATATTCTAAACCCTCTCTCATTTTTTTTTAAAAAAAAAAGAAAGAAAGAAAGAAAGAAAGAAAAGGAAATAGGGAAAATTCGGTAAAAGTTTTCCCCGAAAATTTTATTAGACATGATAAACTTTTACGAGAAATTTCCCCCCACACCACTTAACAATGAGTTTTGGTATTAGGTGGGCTGATAATAACCAAGAGCTTGTCATCACCTATAAACTATCATGACTTAACTTGGTTGATCTGGATTAATTATTTCTGTTTTTCAGTAAAAATATTTAAATGTGTACATAATCTAAAATATAAATGATAATTGACAATTTTCTTTAAAATAATAATTTTATTTAAAAATTATTAGCTGCAAATTTTAAATTTGTGAATGGTGCAGATACTATTACAATGGTATGCATCATTGTGCTGAAAACTAGTTCCCTTAGTGGATTAACCCTTTCTATTATATTGGATTGAGTTCCAGATCTAGAGCGGTTGATATTATGTTTTTTTAAAAATAGTCTTTAAACCAAAGTCCTCATCAAAGAAATTAGTTTATGTTATATTATACTTCGACATTTTTGCTTGCGTAAATTCTTCATTCATGCAACTCTTACACGTGTTTACAATATTTCTTCCCAACTTTGCATGCTCGCGAAATTTTCAAGTTAATAAAAATCATTTTTAAATAAGAAAACCATTTTTTGTAAGAATGACCGTTAAGAGATTATCTCTATATTACATTGTATACACATTAAAATTATTATTTTTTTAAGAAAAAAAAAATCTCAATAATTTAAATTAGATATGAATGGCTACATTTGTGATAAGGTCTTGACGCTCATAGTTGCCATTGGAACTTAAATTGGCTTTGACCACCAACATCATCAGCAACTGATTGTCTTTTCCAATCTTTCTGCTTTATTTTCAATTAAATGGATTGAAGAAATTGTTCATTCCTTTCCATGATTTATACTCATTTGATTCAGTTTTAGATTCAAATGAAAGCGTGACCAATTCTTTGTACTTTCCAAACATCATTTTTTTTTACTCCAAAAAATCCTAATGTTTGGAAAGTCCGGCAATTCGGGTCACAGTTTCATCTGAATGTAAAACTGAATCAAATGAGTATAAATCATGGAAAGGAATGCACAATTTCTTCAATCCATTTAATTGAAAATAAAGCAGAAAGATTGGAAAAGAGAATCAGCTGATGATGATGTTGGTGGTGGTCAAAGCCAGTTTAAGTTCCAATGGCAACTATGAGCGCCAAGACCTTATCACAATTGTAGCCATTCATATCTAATTTGAATGATTGAGATTTTTTTTTCCTTAAAATAATAATAATTTTAATGTGTATACAATGTAATATAGAGATAATCTCTTAACAGTCATTCTTACAAAAAATGGTTTTCTTATTTAAAAAATCATTTTTATTAACTTGAAAATTTCGCAAGCATGCAAAGTTGGGAAGAAATATCGTAAACACGTGTAAGAGTTGCAGAAATGAAGAATTTACGCAAGCAAAAATGTCGAAGTATAATATAACAGAAACCAATTTATTTGATGAGGACTTTGGTTTAAAGACTATTTTTTTTCTTTAAAAAAACATAATATCAACCGCTCTAGATCTGGAACTCAATCCAATATAATAAAAAGGGTTAATCCATTAAGTGAAACTAGTTTTCAGCACAATGATGCATACCATTGTAATAGTATCTGCACCATTCACGAATTTAAAATTTGCAGCTAATAATTTTTAAATAAAATTATAAATTATTAAATTGTCATTCCTCAAGCTATCTTTTTTTTTTTTCCAACAAGTCTCATATTCATATAATCAATAGATTATTTAATTAACAAATATATCAACAAGTTTTCAAATTTATATTATTAAATATCAACGTTGATATTCATTAAGCTCTTTTTATAAAAATAAAAATTAAACTCATTTCATTTCTTTCGGGATATATTAGATTTTTTAGATTTTTTAAATTTTATTAACATTAAATGAATTTTTTAACTCACATAAATTTCTTCTAAAATAAAAATAAATCATATAATTTGGGACTTTCGTTGGCCAAATTGCTCCTTAACCTATTATTAAATTGTCATTTCTCAAGCCTCTTAAGTTATCTTTTTTTTTTTCAACAAGTCTCATATTCATATAATCAATAGATTATTTAATTAACAAATATATCATCAAGTTGCCGAATTTATATTATTAAATATCAACGTTGATATCCATTAAGCTTTTTTATAAAAATAAAAAACAAACTCATTTCATTTATTTCAGGATATAATAGATTTTTTAGATTTTTTAAATTTTATTAACATTAAATGAATTTTTTAACTCACATAAATTTCTTCTAAAATAAAAACAAATCATATAATTTGTTTTTTGTTTAACATATATAATAAATTATAAAACATCCGAGTTTTATTTAAATCATATAATTATATTTTTAATTAAATTTTTTGTTTATTTTAGCAAATTTTAATTTTGACAAAATTAAAGAATGGGTAATTTTTGTCCATAGATATCTATACAGTAGTTTTGAATAACGACAATTGAGAAAAAAAATATTTAATTTAGTAAAATTTAGAATTTTGTGCTGGGCGCTCATGAAGTAAAAGTTCGTTGGCCAATCTGCACCTTAGATAACGCATAACGGAGGTTAACTTTTTGTTAACGGCGTTGTGCTGGACGCTCCTTTTTAAAAGTTTGTTATGCTGGGCGCTCCTTTTTAAAAGTTTGTTGTGTTGGGCGCTCCTTTTAAAAGTTTGTTGGTATTTTTTATCCACTTAATAGTTAATTGTGTTGGACGCTCCTGAGCCAATAGTTTATTAGCTAAATCGCACCTTAACCCTAAAATTAATCCTAACACATGATAATTAATGTGAAAGGTCGAATATGGTTGTGCCTTAATTCCTTCTTATTTTAATTTATAAACTAAATAAAAGTAAACATAAAATTTGACGGAGGGTTGTTTTGACAATATATTATAACTTAAAGCTAGTTTCAAAAGTTTTAAATATGAAAAAACAAAAAACGAGAAGTTTTAAGAAAATCATATGTGTGTGTGTAGTTCATGGATTAGTATTTTGATTTATATGTTTTTCACTATCTATCTGAAGGAGCAACCGAAACAATTCCTAATGGATGTAATGGTAATTTTTGCAGCCCATCAAGCGCTGTAATCAAAATGAAAAATGTATCAGCATTTGTTAAGAACATACTAATCACCAAAAAAATAAATAAAGAATATATTGCCTCCAATCTTCAACATAGACTTAATTAACTTTGTTTTAGAAAAATGAAAAGAAAAAAGAAAGAAAATTCTGTGGTGGCACTCTCCGACTAGCTGTGAGGACATGGGAGGGCTAAAGGAAGGGGATAAGGCTTTCCTCCTTTGTGCCTTTCTGTCCGCTGGCCTCCTATTCTCAAAACTCTGTCGTTTTGGAGCAAAAGTGGGAAGAAGCTTGTGCTTTTTTTTAAAATATGTATATATATTTTAGGATATTGACGGTACTAAAAAGATACTTTAGGATCGACCAAGATCGAAAAAATACTACATGATCTTAAAAAAATAATTTTAGGATCTTCAAAAAATATTTTAGCGTACTGAATAGTACTAAAAATATACTTCAAAATACTGATTGGTACTAAAAATATACTTCGGGATCCGAGAAAAATTATTTTAGGACTTGAAAAAAAGTATCTTAAAGTATATTTTTAGTATTAGTTTTTTACAAGATTCTAATTTTTCAGTATCATGAAATATATTTTCAGTACCAGTCAATACCCTGAAATATTTTTTAAAGATCCTTAAATAATTTTTTAAAATCATGTAGTATCTTTTGAGTACCGGTCAGTATCCTGAAGCATCTTTTGAGTACCTATTAGTATTCTAATTTTTTTTTCTTGAAAAAAAAAAGTACAAGCTTATTCCCAGTTTTGCTTCAAAACGACAGAGTTTTGAGAATAGGAGGGCATCAGACATAAAGGTGCAAAGGAGGAAAGCCTCATCCAAAGGGAAGGGACCTGGCTTCTCTTCGTTAAGGCTTCAGTCCGCTCCCCTCCTTTTCTCAAAGTGACGTCATTTTGGGGTGTAAAAGGATGGGGCTGGACTATTTTACATGTGTATATACGTGTGTATACATGTGTATATACAGATGTATATAGACATGTATACACACGTGTATAGACATGTATACACATGTGTATAGACATGTATACACATGCTTGGAATACTTGGTATTTACAGCCATACACATAGACGGACCTTAGAAGATACAATGGGGGGCCATGGCCCCTGAAACACCCTGTTTTCGTAAACGTTTTCATAGCATTTTGATCAGAGTGACGCGTCGGATTTTTTTTTTTTCAAAATAAAGAGTAACTGAATAACATTGTTTGCAATGTATTTGCTTGTTCATAGTACAGTCATCCGAGTATTTAGTAAAGTACATAACAAAATAATAGCGTCTCTGTCTGATTCTTATGCTAGCTCCTTACCCCTGTCCTCGATCCTGTTTCCCTTGGACCCTGAAGCTAAGGTAAGACTTGAGGTCCAATGCCCATCGAACCTCAGGTAACGATTAACCTCATGCTCATGTAAACAATATATGAATGACAGTTTATTCATGACATGTCAGCAGTACATAATCAGATATGTAAAACAATAACCACACATAGCCATCGCACATGCATGTTATCACTTGTCTGCACTCTTCACCAGTGCCACGATGTACAGTCGTGTCCTCAGCGCTAAGAAAACTTAACGGTATTTCATAATCATAACCCGTATATAGCTGATTGTATAATGGATCATTTAAGACAGAGTCTTAGTCTATGAATACAACTATCATATATAAACATACAACAAGCATAAGTGTTAAGGTTACAATACGCGTTCATACCTTCGTTGATGATTTACGGTACGTTTGACGGTCGGAATGCGATCACAGATATCCTATAAGGGTAATATTGCATTTATTAATTCATAAAAAATATTCTAGTAAATATCTTAGTCACAACTGACCATTTTACCCCTGGTGTATTTATTTTTCAATTTATTTCTACAAATTTCGTAAAAAAAAAACATTTGTTTGACAAGACATATGGGCTGATTTTTCGCCTAACTTTGAAAAATCATAACTAATTATACAAAAATCAAAACGATGATCCGTAAAATTCCTCGGAATCCTTAGGATGTCTAGTTTTAAGTAAAAATACTCATTTTTCCCAGATTGCGTGAGTCATTCCCAGGTTTAGTGTTTCTAACCTCTGCCCAGAAACTCTCCAGAAAACATAGCCCAACTTTGAGAATTTTTATCTCCTAGCACAGAATTCAAAATGACACACTCTAGGTATATTTGGAAAGCTCTATATGTCTACTTTAACCATGAAAAAGTTCAGAATTAATTAACTTCATATTCAACATAAAATTATGATGTTTTTACTACCGACTTTTAAATCGCCTAAGAAAAATTTCGCCAAAACTTCGTTACTTTGATGTTTGGCTTCCAAAAATTTTGACCCAACATATCTTCCATCAAATTTTAGAAATAAAACCATTTTTAACCATAAAAACATGAAAATAAAATTGCTCTTGAAGATTTAAGATTAAAGCATAAACTATCTATGAATTTAAAACTAGAACTTCAAGAACTAGATAACTTACCCTTGAAGAACCTTTGCTATTCCTTCTTCCTTCCTACTAGCTCTCACTTCTCTCTACTCTCTTTAGAAAACCAACTCTTGAATTGATTTTGGTGTATGGTCGAACAGAGAATTTCTATACTTGAGATTTCCCTTTATGGTCGAACAAAGAATTTCTATACTTGAGATTTCCCTTTATGGTCGAACAAATAATTTCTATACTTGGGATTTTTTCATGCAATTCACTCCCTATTCGACCCCTCAACCTCTTCAACTGGCTACAAAAAAATTCCTATTCCTATCCAACACAAACCCCACTGTCACATTTCGACCAATTTGGCATCTGAATCCTTATTGTAATGTGGCCACTAGGTGGACGTCAAGTTCAAGCTGTTGAGCCTACAAATATGGGATCTAGGACGAAAGAAGATGAGCAAATTGAAAGAGAAATTCCAAGTCTCGCAAAACTTCTTGAAAATAGGAGATGTATCAACTGCAATAGTTTGGTAGGAGAGTTGCTCTGAGAAGTATCAGCTTTCTATGAGGCCACGGTTCATTTTGATTTCTATGGAAAACCAGTTAAGTAACTCTTAGAGAAGTATTTCTATGGGAAAAACAGTTGTCAAACCCTTAAAGAATAATGCTTAAGTTTTGTTATTTTTGTTTTTAAACGAGCCTGTACTTCCCAGTGTGTTGCACGGGATGAAAAAATCTCACAGGTTACTTAAATATATTTTGCTATCTAAGTGAAGTAACCTTATTGTCTTTAAGGAACATGAAAACATCATATTAGAAATGAAACATCAACAATGATAAACAACAATGAGAGCTGCTCTAAGAAGTATCAGCTTTCTATGACATCAATCTCATTCAAGTGCGTAAAAATTAGCTATTGAAGGTGGAGCCAAATCACCAAGAGGGGGGTGAATTGGGGATTTCAAAAACTTTTTGATTTGCTCTGTTTTTGAACACTAAAAACAGAGAAGAGCTAAGTCGAAGGAGAAGAGCAAGACACAAGAATTTATCGGTTCGGTCCAATCTCTTGACCTACATCCAAAGTCCCCACTCTCGGGATTTTCACTATCTCAATTGATTACACACTCTATACTCAAGAGTTATTCTCTCACTAGAACTTACTCCCCCTTACAAGTTGCAATCAATGAACCTAATCACCAAGTCCCATGACTTGTGATTCTTTACAATAAATGATTTACAATTAAGAAACTCTCTCTCTAAAAGTAGATAATGATAAACACTGAAGCTTGATGTATCAAAGGATACTTTACATAAAAAAACTCAAGAGTAGTTGGAAACTTGAATGATTTTCGTTTTCTGCAGTCTTGGTTGTTGAAAAGAATTGAATGCTTATCTATTTATACTAAGAGAGCATTAAATGACCGCTGCTAACTCCATTATATCCATTGGTGCACTAATCTTGCTGTTGGAGGCACTTTGGTGTCTTCTCTCTCTACTCTTCAGTTAATTCCTTTTGCCCAGAGGATTAGTGTTGACTTTCCTTGTAATAGATCCGTTGGAAGAGCAAGTACTACTTAGGGAAAACAGACATTGATCCTTTTGCAAACATGTAGAGAATGATGGCTCAAAAGGATGCAAGCTTCTGGACTTGCATTTAATGTTCTGACATTGCTTTTTGTTTTTGTTCAAATCTTCATTTAATATCCTCTAAACAATCTGAAACTCACTAACAAACTGATTAAACATAGTTAAGAGTAGTAGTGAATGTAGAGAAGAAGTATTGAGATCAAACAAAAAGGTTTCACAAATTTGTCAGATTTAATTTTCAAACTCTACGACCAATACTCGAGTATGTTCTTCAATACTCAAGTTTGTCATTGTGCACTAACATGAATACTTGAGTATACATGTTCATACTCGAGTATTCTTTTTCCAAAGAGGAACTTCATGTTTTGAGCTTTGGACCATTTCTTTGAATAAGAGTAATACTCGAGTATTCAAATCCAATACTCGAGTTTTGAACTTTTTATATGAAAATGAGTTTAAGTCCAAAACCTCAATACTTGAGTATCCGAGCATCTTGGAGTTTTGAAATCATCTGAAAAATAGTGATGCTTTTGTTTGGGCAATACTCGAGTATTCATAACTATACTCGAGTTTTCATTCAAGATGAAAACCTTTAAAACTCTATGTTTAAAATGAATACTTGAGTTTCTATTTCAATACTTGAGTTTTCAAACTATGTGTAAAACTTGAAAACTTTCTGTCAGTCCCATACTCGAGTTTCCAGACCCATACTCGAGTATTCAGACAATTTGAAAACTTTGAGAAATTTATGTCAAATCAATACTTGAGTATTCATAGACATGTGTAAAGTTTGAAAACTTTCTGTTAATCCAATACTCGAGTATTCAAACTCATACTCGAGTATTCACATGTTGAAAAACTTTGGTGACTCTCTGTATGACCAATACTTGAGTATCTAAATGGATACTTCAGTTTTGAAAGCTTTGGCCAATATTGAAAGAGTCCCTGTATGGTTCATACTCGAGTATTCAAACCAATACTCGAGTTTGTCTCATGGTGAAAAACTTGGAATGCTCTCTGTAAATTCAATACTTAAGTTTCCAAATGGAAAATTGAGTATTGTATTGTTTAATGAAATTGAGCTACTTTCTCTGTCAAGTCAATACTCGAGTATTGAGACCAATACTCGAGTTTCCCTTTGACAGTAAGTTTTTCAACTTACCAAAGACAAACTTAAACTTGTGTTTACAATTGTCGGTTATCATCAAAACACATAGAGAACTAATAGCTATATTTGACATCATGTCGTACATCAATTGATCTTATCCAACATTCATACAACTCCAAGCTTTCTTTAAATTAAAAAATATATTCAAACATATTTTCCTTCCTAAGTGATGCTACTTTCTTGCCTTTAAGGAACATTCAAACATCACTACCAATAAATAGCTACATATTACAAAAGAAACCTCAACAATGATAAAAACAGTATCTTCCCATAAATTTTAAGTTCATATTATAAACAATATCTCAGTATGTGTTGGGATCTGTACACGCAGCGGAATTTAAAAACTTTACGAATCCCTTTTGAGGATCGCTCAACCACGTTTAAATCAAGGTTAAAAGAATCCGAATCATACCTACGGCGAACCCGTCACGCGTCTTGTACTATTTGAACCGGTGGGCTACCTACTCGATCGAGAAGTCGACTCTACGAATCGCCTTCCTCTACCGTTATCCACACGAATAATCTCCGAACACGATCGTGGCGTGCTAGCACCTTCGAACTTGCGTCTCTCTATATTTTGTTCTAGGGTTTCTCGCGGCTTTCTAATACGCTCGATAAAAGTCCCGTAGGTTTTTCTAAACCCGATAGGCATATTATATTCAAAACTAATTAATCCGCATTAATTTTGAAATTCGAATTTTGAATCTGGATTAAAAAATATATTAATTAAATCTATCTAATAGATCTAATCTAATCTATTTATTTAATCCGAATTAAAGTCTTCGATTTAATTTATCTCTATAAATTAAATCCGAGAAATGATATCTATCTATTTAATTAAATCGAGATATTATATCTCAATTTAAATTAAATAGATATATAATATCTTTATTCGAAAATTAAATGTGAGATACAATATCTCTATTTGTTTTAGATATTTAATTTATCAAATAAATTAAATACAAAACAAATATTATCTAATAATATTATTATATTAATTTCAAATTTAATATAACACACACACACACACACACACATATATCCTAGATTAAGTACATTATTCATTAAATCTTAGACATATCTAAGATTCAATGAATCTGGACACTTTTGCTCGTGTTGGGTTATTCTTGTGTGCAACCCTGCAGGCCCACATGAGATTGGCAGTGGGCCAATACTGTACCAGCCTATAAGTCGCAAGCGGCCTCTAGCAAGACATTGTGACTACCCAATTCATATGGAGATCGATGATACGATTCTACCTATCGTACAACCATGTCACGTCCCTTTTATCATGCGATAATTTGGTTAAGGATGAGGCATGGATAATGTCAACTTCCTGTTCTTGACCATTACTATCTCGATTCTCGAGTAGTCTAATAATTGAAATGGAAACTCTTTTCCATCGTAGTATGGCCATACATTTCTCAGACTCACTCATCGAGGGGCCCAGTATTATCTCTCTACAAATGTGAGGGATAATACTATCGTACGATTCTACCTATCGTACAACCATGTCACGTCCTTTTTGTCACGCGATAATTTGGTCAAGGATGAGGCATGGATAATGTCAACTTCCTGTTCTTGACCATTACTATCTCGATTCTTGAGTAGTCTAATAATTGAAATCGTAGTATGACCATACATTTCTCAGACTCACTCATCGAGGGGCCCAGTATTATCTTTCTACAAATGTGAGGGACAAATTTCATCTTGACCACTCACATTCCTCTGCATGAAAACCACTGATCCCGATCCAAGCCTTTATCATCACCCGGTCAAAGGTGACTTTTGACTAGGTCAAAGATCAGTGACTCATCATGTAGGAATCCATGATGATCTCAGGTGATAGGGCGTCGTGACGCGGTTATATATGAGATAAGCTTATGACTAAATCCATGCAGCTTTCTCATAATGGGTCGGTCCAGCACCTTGTACTCTTACAAGTGCCTATAACTTTGACTCGTATCTCCATACTCATCAAAGTCATACTGGTCTTATTTTATCTTCACTCCCGCGTAGATAACCGACCAGAGACATTTAAGATAATCTATAAGATATATCCAAGGATCAGTTATCATTATAAATATGCAAATGAAATGATAACTAAAGGAGAATGACTTGCCCCTAGGGCATAATTTCCAACAATATGTTCATATGTCCCACTCATCTTCATACAAGTGGAAGACAATGACCTACTTGTTGAGTATGCTCCCACATGGACTCTATTGATCAGCTTGCAAAGTTCTCTCATGACACCTGCATGAGTACAACTGCTACCCGCTTCCCTGTAAATGAATACAGATGACACACAATAATTACCACCAATTACTTGTTATGTCCACATTACTTGCCTTTGGAGATATAGGTTTTAAAAACTTATTAGCTATTATTAGAAAGAAGATTCTCAGTCACAAAAGATAACCTTTAATGAAGATAATCACACATTTTTTTCTTAATCTTCTCTCTCCAATTGCCCTTTGTACAAACACTCTTCTATCTAAATGCAAAGAACTTTCTTTTTAACAAAAAATATTTTAACTACAAAACACATTAGTGAAGGTAAATAGGAAGATAAACATATTAATACATGTTTTAAGCAGCATATTTATAATTTATTTTTATGTCTCTTCCCTTTTGCCACTTAATCAAATAAGCTGATACTCTAGGAGACAGGGCTTCTAAAAATTCTTCTTGGCTTTATCATCAGAAATATTCCAAATCATTCGAAAATATCCTCACATAAAACTTCAATGCATCACGGAAGTAAAATATGTAGTGACTATCAAACAATGACATTCTTGATTAAATAGATTTAGGTGATGGAAGAAGCATTTGTAATCTAGATAAACTTCTTCTCCAGTTGCAGCCTATAAAATCTTCTAGGAGACATTTGTTTAGCAATTCCTACGAAACCATCAGCGTTTCAGATTTTGAGAAAACGAGAAAGAAGAGAACAAAATGGAAGAAGCATTTGTATCTAGATGAGAAACATTTTATTCCAGTCGATTGCAATGAAAATAAACATGAAAAGAACATGAACAGATCATATCACAGAAGCAATAAAGATAAACATCATCAAATAGAAGGTTACCTGAAAATATCGTTTCAATGAACATGACCTTGCAGAATGCTTGAATGGTAGCAAAATTATATAGATGTTTGAGAGTGAGAAATTGCTTTGGCCCGTGACTTTACCCGTGGCTTTGTCTAGAGGGAAATGTCAGTTCCACATGCCAGAGATGGAAGAATTTTTTCAAACTACATGACTTTGTCCGTGACTCTATTTTTTACTATGAACAAAAGTCTTTGCTTTCTCATTTATCTTTACTATGAATAAAAACAAAACAACCACATTAATAATAGATATCATATCTATAAAATAAGAGTAAAAAATATTATCAAATGAATAAAAACAAAACAACCACACGAAAAGAAAAGTAATGATTCACCATAAGCAATAAAAGGTCTTACCAGAAACATTACAAGGCATGGTCAACCACATCTGAGACAAATGGTTAATTACCATGTCAACAACTAACATTTCCCTGTATGCAGCTACTTGACCAAAGCAAAAGCAAGATATTGTGCTTGAGATACTTGTGTACATATTACAGAACATATTTGCGTACAGAACTAAATGACAACACTTTCACAAAAGCGAAAAGGGGGGGAAGGAAACCATGCATCCACATGTAAAAAATGTTACTTAGCATTATTGGGCCTAACATGATATTAGAACTTATTCTTGGTTCAGATAAAAGGTCTAGAATAAAAAGCATGCATCCACTTTGTTAGTACAACTTAAACACATTAAAGTCATCCATAAAGCATAGTGTATGAAGGGTCAACTAAGATTTAATTGTACAACATCAGCTGTTCCATCCTCTAAACTTCAGCAGGGGTTTCAATCTCCTAGGCTAGTGCTCAGGCCCGTGAAGAAATTTTGACTTTGGCTGAGGTTCCTTTGGCCAGAGGTTAATGTTAGGGGTGAGATAACATTATTCTTGCCCAGGAGGCCATTCATACTATGAGAATCAAAAAGAGAGGTAGATGATATGTTGCCATTAAAATAGATATGGAGAAGGCCTATGATAGATTAGATTGAGATTTTGTTAAATTCAATCTACAAAGTCTAGGACTTCAAGATCAATTTGTGCAACTTATCATGAAATGTATTTCATCAACTTCAATGAGGGTGTCTTGGAATGGGGAGCTAATTTTTTTCTTCCTCAGAGGACTTAGACAAGGAGATCCTTTAAGTTTTTCTTTGTTTTGTGTATGGAGCGACTAGGACAAATAATTAATCGTGAAGTAGAGAATGGGAGGTGGAAACCACCGAGAATGAGCTCTTATAGCCTATCTCCCACTTATTCTTATAATGATCTCATATTATTTTGTGAAGCCTCAAGAATTTAAGTGGAACGGGTTAGAGATATCATGACTACCTTTTGTAAAATTTCGGGGCATAGAGTTAGTCTTCCTAAATCAAAATGTTTTTTCTCACCGAAGGTCCATTTTAACAGGTACTAGAACTTAGTCAAGTTCTAGGCAACGATCTTGGAAAGTATCTTGGGGTGCCTCTAGTCGCATAAGAAATTGGTTAAGTCAACATTTGCTCCTCTCATTGCAAAGGTCAATAAAAAGCTCTCGAGGTTGGAAGGGAAGACATTTGAGTATGGTGGGTAAATTTTAAATATTATCAACATTACCATTCTATCAAATGCAAACTCGTTAATTCCCAAAGGGATCATGGATATTGAGAAGTTGATTAGAGATTTCTTTTGGAGTCAAGGATCGACAACAAAAAAACTTCATCTTATAGACTCGGGACACTATCAAGTTAGGAAAAGATGATGGGGGGCTTGGAATTAAGGATCTTCAAATACAAAACAAATCTTTCATAATGAAGTTATGTTGGGGTCTTATAACCAAGCCTGATGCACTTTGGGTTAAATGTATGAAAAGTAAATATGCTTGTGGAAGTGACAAAATTCCTAGCATAACAAAAAAGAAAAAAACAATCTTCCATTTGGACTGCCATTGTCAAAGTTTGGGATAAGTTTAAAAGTAATTTGGGAAGTAAACTTAGAAGTGGCAATAATACCAATGGTGGGAGCTTTGGTCCCCTCTTGATCAACCTTTGATTCAATATGTTGATAAACACCATGAGTGGGTTAGTCATGATGAGAATGTGAGGGCTTTTGTAGCTCTAAATGGTTCTTGGGATCTTACGAAATGGAGATTCTTCTTACCAGAATGGGTGATCGATAAAATTAAGATGATTAAACCTCCAATCATGGAGGGAAATGATGGAGAGTCTCTAACGATGGTAATTTTAGCATTAGATCGGCTTATAAGATGTTGGAAAAAAATAATGACTCTATAAGGGAACCTCTCTCGGCAAAATATTTGGCGTTGGCCTATCTCGTAGCGTGTTAAATTCTTCATGTGGCAAGTTTTTCATGGAAAATTACCTACTAATTCTATGAGGAAGAAGCGTGGTTTGAGTGATCATAATGATTGTCCCTTTGAATGTTTTGGTGAGGAAACAATTCTGCACACTTTGAGAGATTGTGAGATTGCATGTATTGTGTGGCTTGATTTGATTAACCCTATATACTATAGTACTTTTTTTAGTGGTAATTTGCAGGATTGGTTATTATGGAATAATAAACATGAAGTGGGTGGAAAAAAGTCGTTTATGTTGGTCTTGGATGCGGATATTTGGATTGGCTTGTTGGCTAATTTGGAAGAATAGATGCAGAAAGGTTTTTGATGGCGAAGGTGCTCAACCTCGGTGCATTATTCATAGTTGTCTCCACCAATTAATGGAAGGTGTGGAGCATGGAAAATTTATTCACCAGATCTACCGAGTTCCTGATAGAGCGGAGTCCCAATGGAATACTCCACCTTTTGGTTATGTTAGAGTGGATGTAGATGGATCGGTAATCAACAATAATGTTGCGGCTTGTGGTGGCATTATTAGAGATAGCAATGGGGTGTGGTTGGCGTGTTTTCAACAGAATATTGGCTACGGTTCAATAATAAGAGAATTACAAGCAATTAAAGCCGATATGATGACTTGTAGGCAACTTGGTTTCAAAAAAATTAAGTTGTACTCGATTCTACAGAGGCTATTCGCTTATTAACATCCGAATATGGACCCTATCATCCTTTGTGTCAAGAGATTTCAGAAATTAGATCTTTGATTTTTTCTACTTGGGATATCGAAATAATTCATTCGAATCGAGAGGCATTGAAATGTGCGCATCTTTTGGCCAAAATGACACGTGAGGCGAATCGAGTGGGTTTATTACGATTCCTCCAACTTGTTGTTTGGATCAAATATCGTCGATCTAGGTTATTTTCATTCATGATGTATTATTTCTTTTGTTTGTGTAGTATCTTTATGATACATCCCAAGAGGTAACTCTTGTCTTATTAATTCAAAAAAAAGTAGTGAAGCACCTTTTCCGTAATGCTCCAAGGGCATCCAATGTTTCTTCTTTTTCTTATTTTTAAAGATGGGGGATGAAAGCATCATATACAAAAAAAAAAAAAAAAATCAATGGTCCAATCAAGTCTGAACAGTGTTAATGAGGAAAAACTTCCTCATTAATACAAATTAACTACATTCCAACATAAGAAATCAGAAAACAGTGCATAGAGAAAGAGATTGGGTTGTTAAGCATAATTTATACCGCTGGGTCATTTGTTGTAAATTTTCCCTTGACAAGTTGCCAACACTCCCACATGAAGAAGTTGAAATAATTGTGTACCCGCATCATTTGATTTAATTGCTTTTTATATGCTTAATTGTTTAATTGTCTACATGTTGAATAATTGATCATTTCCCATTCAAATGTCAAGTTACTTTATTCTATTATGACTTAACGGGTTATTCTTATCGTATATTTGTATTTTATTGTGGGGACATTATTTACTGGAAAAGTATTTTCACACTTAGATGGTAGAAGAAGTGTATATGCTTCTCCAATTGACTCCTAAGCTCACCTTGGATAAGAAGCTTGTGACTGCTACTTGAGTTTCGTGGGCTAATGTAAATATTTAAATATACTTTCTAAAGTGGTACGAAAGTCGCTCCATGTTGGGATGAGCCAAAAACTCAGTGGTCTGTGGAGTCTGACCTAACCCAGTCTGACTTGACTCGGTTTCATTGAAAAAAAAAAAAAGGATCAAGATAGTTTTGGACAGACTAGATCAGACTGGTCTGCTTGAGTCGGATTGAACTTCAGGCCAAGGGATCAGACTCTTTGCTTTGGTCCAGTCTAGCCCGATTTTTTTTTTTAATCCCCACACTACACTCTCACACATGACATATAGACATAGTATTCAATGCTCTTCCATGCTCACACACTAACCAAGCTTTTCTAAATCCTCAATCCTCCATCCTCTTTGGCTCTTCCAGATCCTTAGTCCTCAGTCCTCTTTAGCTTTTTCAGATCCAGGCGGCATCTGGTCACACGCTAATCGTTGATCCAACAAAGCCTTCAAAGCTAAGATGGCAGCAACCGCCTTTGCTAGTTACGCCCTCGCCCTCGCCGACATCGCCAAAGCCAACCAGTCTCTCAATGCCACCACCTTCGATGTCACGAAGGTCGAAGAAGTCTTCTCCAACATAGAGCTTGTGTTTGTGAGCCTAACCCTTTTAAGTGTACATATTTTTGGTTCAATTGTTAGTAGCGCTCAACTTCTTTCTTTCCCCTTTTTCATTCTTGTTGTAAGAAGTGTGTTTGTGGAAACAATTTTTGGGGGAAAAAATTAAATAGGTGTTGGACTGCCTGAACTAGTCCAGGTAGTCCACTGGATCGGTCTAGTTGAGCCTGAGCTCAGAATAGTGCTGGACCAAATCAAACCTCAAGTTGAGGCCAAGCCTGGTCTGGTCTGGTCCATGATCAAACCTAGCTCCATGTATTTAATAGGTAGGATCCTTTTCTTTTTCTGATATCTTGGGAATTTATGAATATGTATATGATGATGTGGAGTAGAGCTCTGTATATGCTCTGCTGAGTTATCAGGTTATTGTAGAAATTTCGAGAAGTCCAACTTACGGAAGAGACTTTAACGAAATTTCTACAAGCAGCTTAATATTTTGTTAATGATATATATGTGTATATATATGTACTATAAACTATATATGCATATACTAGATTATTACACTAATTATGATATTAAATGATGTTATATTATTATTATGTTAGGTAAATATTGTTATGTCAAAGGCTTATGGAATGTGAGATTTTCTTATATTTCATGTCAGTTACCCCTGTTTAGGGCGTGACAGAAACATTTATAAATCTTATATTCCTCCCATATAGGTTTTACTTGAGATTTGTGATATTGGACTCCTGATCTATATTTTTCGTATTTTAAATATTTTTTGGGATTTTCCCTAAAGATTATAGTACATAAGTTTAATTTTATGTAAAATAAGATTTCCAGTGTTATTAAACCCGAACCAGACCAGCCGGTTTGGTCACAAAACCAGTGAACTCGGTCGATCAAGAAACCTATGCCTGTCCGGCATTAACCCAATTTATTTTTAAAAAAATTGATTTATTTTTAAATTTTCTTTATAATTTCATATTAATAACTCTAAAATTAAATCTTCTCTTTCTCATCGGTTTGGCTTTGGGTTAGGCTGGTCCACTCTCATTTCCGCTCTTAACCTAAGAACTGGCCTGGTTTAATAACCTTGGAAGATTTCATTCTCTTTAAGGAAATTAGGAAATACAGCTTGAACATTTTGCAGAAAATTATTATATATTAATTTATAAACATATTAGATTTATTTTAACCCAAAATTTATTTAAATTTACAGACTAATATATTAGGATTTATTTTTTTTAACAAAAAAAACTGTTTATATTTTATACCAAATCATTCACGAATCTAACTAATTCTCTTGAACTTAAACTACAAAAACATAATTCGGCCAAAAACAGGAAGGATCAATCATCATACTTTCACTAATCTTTAATTTAATTTAAAGAAATATTACCTAATTTAATTATATTAAGGAAGTTTGTTGTGTTAATTACATAACATATATTTTCTAAATCACCATATAGTCATCTTCCTTAATTCTTTCATTATTTTTTCTCCTTGATTATTGTGGAAGGATCATTAACATTAGTAAATTAAAAAATATTAACAAATATAAAAATTATGTCTTATATTTAAAACCAACATCAACTCTCTAAATATGTTTTTTTATTAAAGAGTATAGGAGTATAATATAAAACCAATACTATTGATTATTCTATAATTTGTAATTTCTATATTCTCCCAAAATTCTAAAATGAACATTTTTTATTTTTTCCCATGTGCATTACTAGGTCTTGATCTGCTTAATATTAAGAAAATTCTTAAAGCCACCTCAAATAAAAAAAAAAAAATTGGTAGTTGATGAATGAAAATTCCCAGGTCGCTCCTATTCTGTCAAAATAAAGAACTGTTTTTTTAGGTGAATAATAGTGTAACAGTTCTCATTAAAAAAAAAAATTAAAAAAGAAAAGAAAAGATAGTTATTAAGCGGGACTCGGAATAGGGTAGCGGCACTTCCAAACAGACCCGAACAGTTTTCTGAACCCACGTTAGATAAGAAAACCCTAGCCGCCATCTAGGGTTCCACATGCTTATATAAACTGGCCCTAGCTTCACACAAATCTGAAGCTCGGGGTTGAGGCAAACCCTAACTCGCAGTAAGTATCCGCCTCTCTTATTTTCTTGCCTCACATCTCTCAGCCTCTTTCTTCCTTCTTTCTATCTTTCGCATTCAACTTGGTCTCCACAGAGATGTTTTTGAATCGTTATTTTTGTTGTTGTGTTCTTTTGAAGAACCAGGTAAGCGAAAATGGCCGTGCCGCTTCTTTCAAAGAAGATCGTAAAGAAGAGGGTCAAGAAGTTCAAGAGGCCTCAGAGCGACCGCAAGATCTCGGTTAAGGTAATGGAATGTCTTCTCTTCCTTATGGGTTTGATATCTGTTGAAGATTAGATATTTAGTATGAGTGATTTATTGAGATTCTTAGGTGTAGCATTGCTCTGTTGAATTCTCTTTTGATGATAAGGAAATGATGATAGTTTTTTGTCGCCCCAGTCTTAATTTGCACCACAGGGTGTAAGATGGTGATTGACATCTTTATCTGATCCTACCGTTTTATCCCAACGTTTTTCTTGCAACCGTAAGATCTCTGTTAAGGTATCGGAATGTCTTGTCTTTCTTATGGGTGTGATATCTGTTGAAGATTAGATATTTTGTATGAGTGATTTATTGAGATTCTTTGGTGGAGCATTGCTCTGTTGAATTCTCTTTTGATGGTAAGGAAGTGATGATAGTTTTTTGTCGCCCCAGTCTTAATTTGCACCACAGGGTGTAAGATGGTGATTGACATTCTTTATCTGATCCTACCGTTTTATCCCAACGTTTTTCTTGCAACCGTATTGCCTGCAATTTTTTTCAGTTTGTTATTGTACCAATTTTACTGGAAAGTCCATCTTTTTCATGTATTCCTTCCTTGCTCACTTTTAAATGCTTCGTTAGGCTCTGTGATGGGATGTGAGGATAAGTTTTTGTTTGACGCCCAGTCTTACAAGCTATTGATTCATGGTGAATGATCGACTATCTGATCCCATCTACCTAATGTGAAGCATCATTTTTGCTTGTTTAAATGGAGCTACTTAATTATTAATAAATCATTCATTCGTAAATTCATTTTTTTTTTTACTTTTTTGTGTGTGGTCTAGATGGGAATTTATGATAGTTTTTGACACCCATTCTTACTTGCACTTTGGTGCAGTGTGGTGATATTTAACGGTCTGATCACCTCGTGACCATTAATAAAAATATAAAATGATACTCTAAACATGTTTCCATATGTATTTTAGCATTTTGCTTCCTTTTGGTTTTTTATTTGAAAACTAATCATTCATAATATTGCAAAGAGATATGATGATGTAAACCCATCAATTCTGTATCAGAATGATGAATATCTATCATGCACTACCATCTGATCTCTTGCTAATCTTTTGTAGTTAGAATATACCTAACAAATTTTCCTATTCTGTTTCCTTTAAGTTATGCCTATAATTTAGTTATTAATCATTGTCTCATGCAACTGGTGATGCAAATTTTGTCCAAAATTATGACTAGTCTGTGATTATTATACCAAAAAGATCACCATCTTTCGGCTGAAGTTGCATGTCAAATATTTCTGCCTTTCTGTTTTGATTGTATATTTAAATATCGATTTTTTGCCCATGGTATCTGATGTCCGGACTTGTGGTTAGTACTGTAGCTGGACATTTCGTTTACAGGGCATATAGAGATTTCTTACAGGCCTTGCGACACAGTTTGCTTGCTTATAGGCTCAGCCTACTGTTACTATATACCTGTTAACATATGTAAAAAGGATTGGGAAATTAATCAATATACCATGTGTGGTTGCTTCAGTTATGGTTGTGCATTTTGGAGTAATGCCACTTAAGCTGTTATCTAAACTCTGTTAAAACTCATTTGCAACAGGAAAGCTGGCGTAGGCCTAAGGGTATTGATTCACGAGTCAGGAGAAAGTTCAAAGGTTGCGTGTTGATGCCCAACATTGGTTATGGGTCAGACAAGAAGACTCGCCATTATCTCCCGAATGGTTTCAAGAAATTTGTCGTGAACAACGTCAAAGAGTTGGAGCTTCTCATGATGCACAACAGGTGAATGCAGTTCATTTGCGCCATGTTTTTTTTTTTTTTAAAATGTTTGGTAACACAATAATAGATACTGATTTGATTTAATTACTTTCTTATTCAGGAATTATTGTGCTGAGATTGCTCACAATGTTTCCACAAGGAAGAGAAAGGAAATAGTTGAGAGGGCTGCTCAACTTGATGTTGTTGTGACCAACAGAACAGCTAGACTACGTAGCCAGGAGGATGAATAGAATGACTATTTTGTATCTTTCAGTGACCATTTGGTTTCCACCTGATTGTTGGATTTTCATCAATTTATTTTCCAGTGACTGTAGCATAGAAAATATACGATACGGTAATTATTTGTATTATTCTATAGTCGACTTCATGCCTAAATTATCGTATGGAAGATCGAATCATGATAAAATGGAAGCTCTGCTTAGAGTTTGAAATTCAGGCAGCTGTTTGAGAAGAGGCTATAAACTAGTCTGTGGGAAGCAGTTTCTTGAAGGCGTCGTGAAGATGATTTAGCAATTTTGTTAGCTTCACATGGAATAGAATAATTTCAGAATCTTTTTGTTCTTCTTACAATCTCATCTCACTCTTTAATCAAAACTTGAATGATTAACAGATTTAATATTCATCTACTATTTCTGTTTATGCTTAGAGTGGAGATGAGACTGAAAAAAAAAAAGAGAGAGATAGTGTTTTAAGAGAACACAAATCCGCTTAACATCAAATTCACAGCACCTGACCTAACTTTTCAAGGGCAAGTTGAATTAGTGGTGGAAGGAGTGATTTTTGTTTTTGTAAACTTCAGTTAGGGATAAAATTGAAATTGTAAATGTTATGTTTGGATTGGTGATGATAGAAGTTGATCTATATTGTGAAAAACAGGTTGGTTTCTTCTTAATAGCTTTTGATCTAAAAGTCTATTTGAAAATATGAAAACTCAAACACTTTATTTTACTTCCCACTATGCTTTTTCTACCCAAATAAAAAGAGAATTTTAATGGGAAAACGCATGCCTCCTTTAGTGCGGTTGGTTATAGCGTTAGTTCGATGCCTACATGGGTCAGTTATATTTTTATTTTTCATGATATACACAACTATATTTTTTTAAACCCTAACTGATACAAAGAGCAATTTTCACCCGAATGTTTCAAAACTGTTGCAATATTGCTCTAACCGTTAGCAAGTGTTAATTTTAACTGTTAAATCTTATATTTGACCAGTTTATGCTTGCATGTCTTGCTGAGTTGGAAAATATGACTTGCTAACTCATCATAATGCCACATCTCAGTTAATTTAAATTCTACTTGGCACACTCATTTGATTAATCATAAAAACAAAACTGAAACAAAAACAAAAATAAGCCTTAGGGAAGCTCCACATGGTGGATACTTAGTTTCATATATTAGATATAATTTCCCTGCCGTGTTTATATGTTTTCTAAGGCTAACAGGTTATGTTTCCAATAAATGTTGAGTTTCACCTTTCTGGATGCTGTTATTCTGTAAACAAAAAAGGGAGGTACTGCTACTTCCTTCAACACAAATGTTGTCTCATTGGAGTTATTTCTGATTACATATTCTATGTTTACGATTTTTATTACATGTTCCATGGTTATAGACCAATGTGACAACAAAGGTAGCAAAGTCAAAGCAGACGTCTCTCCTTCTCCTCTTTTGCTCTCCCAAAGGTTTTGTTCATAATCTACATGCACATTAAAAGTTGGTAAATGAAAAAGATTGGTTGTATTGTGATGTAATGTTATTTTTAATTGATTTGAATTAGACTGAAATAACTCAAAATGTCTAATATATAGTGTCTGTTTGGATTAACAATAAAACTTGTTTTTTTAACGTGATTTATAGCATATGAGATAAGCTTGTGAGATGAGTTTTGTCTCGATTCATGTAAACGCTTTTTTTCCCCCCCTAAAGCTAACTCAAACAGGCGTCTAATGGACATTTAATTGAACCATAACTAAAAAACAAAAGTTATTTCTGGAAGATATTTTATTTTAAAATTTGGGCCTTTCTATGATCCCATAAGAAGGCATTCTTCATAAGCATGACAGTTGGTGTAATTGGAACCAAGGCAGAAAGTCTTATTATAAGTTGGGAAATTGATGTATGGAAGATAAGGAAGGAATAGCAGGAGTTGGAAAAAAAAAAAAATTAATAACCAATGCTAGATTTCAGAAACCTTTACATATATTCATCTCTCATATAGAACCTATAGAGATCATATTATGTTGCTCTATTGACTTTTCATGCCAATTGAGTGAGTCATATTTTATTTTTATCTTTTTATTCAATTAACGGTTTTCTTTCATAATTATATTGAATGGAATATCCTCAACTAATGTTAGTGTGGTGAATTCACAAAAATGACAAAATAAGTTTTTTCTTTAATAACATTCTCGCCACACAACACACGGGGGAGTAAGTGCTCTTGCTAAAAAAGAAACGAAACAAACGACATTGCAAAAAGCGTGGCAAGTAAGAATAAGATTACCCAAGACTTGGATGCTCCTTCCTCTTGCCTTGAATGTGAAGAATGAATCATCCTTCATTTTTCCCCCTCTCTTTTTTGGCCAATAATCTTTTTACAACATTATAAGTAAAAAAAGGAAAAAAAGAAAGAAAAAGAACTGTTTTCAACTTTTCATCAATGTTTTCGTATATAATAAACCATTAGCAATTGCTTATAGTACAGAAATACAAACATCCTAACTCAGAAATTTCCTTCACAATATTGAAGGTTTCTGAAACATTTCTCATGTTTGTCCATAACTAAGGGCAACTAGTATACAAAGATGTGATAGGAGGAGAACAAACAATAAAATTGAAAAGACTGACTAATGATGTTTTTTTTTAGAAGTTGGTGCAGACTAAATTTATATAATATCAACCAAATTAATCAAAAATCCATATAATTTAGGATTGATACAATTTTTATTTATTTATTTGATCAATATTTTTCTCTTTCAAGGCTTAAAGGACAAGATTTTTGCCTCTCCTAACAAATTCGCTTACCAGGATTCAAACTAATATTCTTCTTCTTACAAGGTAATACCGCTTACCATCTCAATTAACAACTTATTGGTCCTATAATTTTGTTAGGACCCAATCTTAGTAACAGAATCAAATCACAGTATCCATAACTACTTTTGTCAACTGTGGATCCCTGACACAAAGTAACTGGTTATGCATGAGACTAATAATCAATCAATAAATATCGAAATATCGATATGTATGTGTCTAGGTCACTGTTGGCCTATTGCTCAACATTGTTCTAAAGAGGAACCTAGGATACAGTCAAAAACCAGGAAATAACACCACATGCACAAACAAAAGTATATGTGGTTCCAAAGACTCAACTTTATTGTCACATACCACAGACTTCACCGTATATAAACATAAACCTCGTATATATCTATCTAGGAGGGCCTTTTGCACTTCACAAAATCTCACAATTTTTTTTTTGAAAAAAATCGTCCCAACTCCCAAGTCTGCACAAGCATGGCTCTTGAGATCAGATCCCCTTCTCTAGTCACTGTTTCTGCAGAAGTTACCAGACAGAAATCGTCAACGACAAATAAATTTATGAGAACAGAATGTATATGGCATTATTTGAACAGAGTATTAAATATCAGCATCCTCAAAAGGACTCAGAAAATTTATGAATTGATTTATAGACCTCCAGATAATTAGTTTTAAACATCATATATACGATACTTCAATGCAGACCACTCTTACCTGCAAATACAGAATTTAGCAGACAAGCTCCCACATGATATGCAGGAAAACATACAAATTATTTTTGGAGGAATTTGAGTGACATGAGGATGGGAATATTCGCTCTGCCACAGGTATATTTCTTCTGTCATTATTTTGTAAATAGTAAGCTAAACTATATATTCCTTGGCCTCATATTTCTTATATCATCTATTGTATGGTATTTTGTTCATTATACATAGAATACAGCGTGAGCTATCTCTTCACACTTTCCAAAGTACTAGCTAAGAAAAAAGGACACAACATCTAGAGGCCTCACTTAAAACAACTATCATGAACGATCAAATCATATTCAACCTTCCAAACGCCTGAGCTCTAAATCTCATGCTTATCACTGAAAGGAATAAAATGTAACTTCAATTTTTCTACTTATCTAAGAAAATAAGGACACAACACCCAGAGGCCTCACTTAAAAACAACTATCATGAACGATAAAATCCTATTTAACCTTCCAAATGCCTGAGCTCTAAATCTCATGCTTATTACTGAAAGGAATAAAAATGTAGCTTCCATTTTTCTACTTATGATAGAGTACATCTGGTTCTTGTTTCTTCTATGAAGTTATCTGTCTTGTTGTCACTAGTGACTACACCACAAATTCAAACAAAACTAAAGCCATACTTAAAATAAAAAAGGCAAGAAAGATGAAACAGATAAACCAGGCACGTCGGGCCCTAATCTTCCAGAAATACAATACATGGTTCCAACATAAATGAAAAGGAGAAGCTGCATACAAAACAATTGATAGTAGTTGGTCTCAAAAACAAAATTACAAGTGTACTAAGAAAAAATCAATGTACATTTCCAGACAACTATAGACAACATATATAAAACTAAACAACATTCTGGGTCACGAATTTAAATCAAAAGACAGTGGATTTTCAGCCTTCTTATTTTGTCAGTAGTCCTTTAAGTCAGAGTGCAACTAGCAACTCACCAAACCAACATTTACCATCTATTATTAGATTGACCAAACATTTAAACAGAACAGGTGAAAAGACAATGTCAGTTCCCAATTAATAGTACACATCCAGAATGATTGCACATTCACTTGAGAATTGTGTACCATAAAAGAAAATGTTGCTGCATAACACATTGATGTGTAGTTCAGAAAAAAGTTCTATTAACCTTCCTCTATTGTCAGTTTCCTTTCACAAAACAGGATGTCAAAGTTTAAAAGGTAATGCCTGATGAAAGCTAGCAAAAGAGCCCAACTCATGAATGCATATATCACATTGCTCTTCCTCATAAATTTGAAAAAGGAAAAGGAAAGAGTTTCTCATGTGAACCTAAAAAAAAACTGAAAGAATAACAAGTGGCATTTCATCGCATATAATTAAAATCATGATTTCCAATGCTACATACTTTTTCTTTAAGCGCTTGATCATAATAAGGCATTCAAGGAATGCTTATTAGGGGTTTTCATCAACAATTATACCAATTTTTAACATTCAAGAACAATCATGATAGATTAGATGATGCCAAGATTGCTCTTATATTATTTAACACTTTTTAGAAATGGCAGCTAAGGCCTTTAAGGATACATGGCCTTAAATGGAAAAATTAGCCAAAGTAGAGCCAGTTCCGCCACCACAAGATTCATTTGATCCTGCCTAACAGTAACCAGCTACATACAAGACATAGATGAAAATTAAAATAAAAGATGCCACCTAATAGGACCGTAACAATCAGATAAGCAATGAATAATGAATTAAAAAATGATCAGACCTCTGTTTTATAACCTTGAACCGTTATACAAAAACAAGGCTCCAACCCAACCAAACCAGTCGAAAACGGTATAACAAAAGAAGCCGATTAAAAATTGCAAATGAACAGGCAGGAGACACAGATTATTGTAATAACTTTGCAAGTAAAAATTTTGAAGACAGGTAATTCCCAGAAAAAAAAGAATTTCATCAACAAAATAATTCCCAACCTACACTTATCTGTTGGAGCCTGACAGCAGATCAAACAATCCACAACAATTCAACCAAGAGGCCTTTTGCACCATATGTGGAGCTGATACTACCTGAGGCTGCATATCAGTTCAACAAAATTAAGGAAAAAAAGTTTCAACTTAACTTCAACAACGTTCTTCTATAAATTATAAAATGCTTGATAAAACTTACAACCATATTGATACCTTATTTTCAGAGCACTCTGGAGTCTCAGGACCTTTAGCATGACCGGCATCTTTAGTAGATTCAGGGACAGGAGTAGGATTTTCAGATACTGAAGTTGATACTTTACTACCATAATCTGTTGGCGGAGATTCCACCATAATATCTGGTCTTGGAACAAGCTGATCAGGCAAAGGAAAAACTTTATCCTCATGTTTCTTCATGGCCAGATCCACAGCTGCCACTTGAGAGACTGACTCCTCCAGCGAAGCTTTTCCATTATCACTGCTATTCACCTCACTCAGAGAAGCCACTTCCTTTACTGAATTAACACAAGGTTCCACGACCAAGTTACTAGTCTCCTTGACAGTGGTCTGAAAAGAATCATCAACAGGATAAGGTAAAGCTTCAGATATGATTGCCATTTCTTTTGAATTATTGGGCTCATCCTTTGAGTTATTCTCATTGAGGGACTCAACATTAGAAGTACCACTAGAGTTTCCATTCCCATAACGGGATTCCTTGGTAGATTCAATGTGATTAACCCTTTCATTTATTCTATCAGTTCTCTCCTCATACTCCAAGTCACCCACTATCTTAACAGCACTAACTTGCTGCTCTCCTACTAATTCTGAAGTAAAATTGACATCTGCGACACTATCATTAATTCTATCAGAATTATTCTCAGATTTCAAACCACTGTCAATCTTGAATATAACTTTGTGTTCTCCCGCTACTTCTGCGCTAGAATCAACAGGATAAGCTAAACATTCAGATGTAACTGCCTTTCGTTGTGAATTGTAGAGCTCATCCTTTGAGTTACTCTCATTGAGGAACTCATCACTAGCAGTACCACTGGAATTTCCATGCCCATCAAGTGATTCCTTAAAAGATTTAACGTTCTCAACATTTTCATTCACTCGATCAGAATGCTCCTCAGATTTCAAGTCACTCTCTCTATTAACAACATTAAACTCCTGTCCTCCAACTACTTCTGCATTAGTAATATCAGCAGGGACTTCTTCCATGGGCTTAATGTCAGAAATAGATGGATGAGCAACTGATTGATCTCCTTCCTGCACTTCTTCACTCCCTTCATTAAATGGGTGGTGATGATGGTCGTCTTGATCATGATATGCAGGTGAACTACCCTCCCCACCATCACTTCCTTTCCCATCTTGTGACTTCAAGTCATCACTTCCTGACATTTGTTAAATCAACCAGATCAATATCAAGCAAAAACAACTGAATTAGTTTTTAATCAGTAGATCAACTAGCCCAAACACAATAATTAATCATTACATTCAAAGATGCATATAGTCCAACCTAGCGTAAGGGAAAAGACAGGCAAGATGCAGATTCTGAGGAATCCCAATCAAGTTGATACAAAACAAGAAGAACAACCAATACCCATCTATGAGCCATCCCAATTCACTAAAAGATTAAGAACTACTTAAAAAAAAGAAAGATATAATCAATAATTGAAAATGCACATACAGTATAATCGAGTTCGAGTGAAAAGACAGGAAAGGCGCATATTCCCTGGAATCCAAATAAGGCATATATAAAGCAAGAAGAATCAAAAGATACCCATTTATACAACTTGACCAAAAAAGACTCAACCCAAAAAAATAAAAAATAAAAACAACAGATATAATCAGCAATTGAAAAGGATGCTTGGCTGACTAATTGCTAGCAGCTTACGCATTAATAATGTTTGGTGCCGAACGCTATCAAGCAAAAATTACCTTGGGGATTATTGGATGGTGGGTTGATGTCGGCCTCCTTTTCCTTCTTTTTCTTTGCAGCTTTTCGCTTCTTAGCACCTGAAGGCATGATTGGCCCCCTCTGTCCCGGCACCCACAACGAATCTAAACCCCTATCTCTCTCTTACTTTCCGCGTGGACAAGATTAAGATAGATTCGTACAGCTAAAAACACGAGAGAAATTTCCACTCAAAAGAAAACATAAGAGGAATATAAAGATAATCTGTAGCGATCTTCCCTACGAATCGTTGGAACCACAAATGTAATAGCAGCAGGATGAGAAGGAGAGTGAATTCGTCTCCTTCTCCTTCTCCTTCCCCTTCCCTCGCGACCCTTGTCTCTGCGCACTAGCTGTCAAGTATCTATCAGGTACAGAAATGTAGTGAGAATCCGTGAGGACTTATATTTATTTTTTTTCATTTTAAATTGAGGGGACTATTAAATAATTATTACTAGTGCTATTTTTTTATCAAAGAATTATTGCTAGTGTTACAGGAAGCAGTGTCTCAAGGCATGTGTCATGAATCTAGGATGTCTAAAATTTCAAACCTGGAAATCTTAATGTCGGTCAAGCAATAATTTTAACAGTTTTTTTTTTCTTATATGATACTCCAGGGCAAAGTTTTTTCCCTTTTTTTTAAAAAAAAAAAATACAAGCACAAACAGTAATAGCTTTAATATTTATAAGTAAAACTTTCATATTTATAAAGTACATTTAAAGGTTTAATGTGATTGTAAAAAAATTAATAGTTTTGTGTTTGCAAGTTAAATGTTTATATATATATATGAGTTAGTTACATCATTTAAATTTGTGAATATTAAAACTTTTGATACTACGAAAGAGGATACTCTATTACTCTCAATCATTTTTTTCCTTTATTTTTCCTTAGAATGCCATCTCAACCCTTACATAATAAAATAAATAGTTTATATTTAATATTTTCTAAAAATATTATTCCCTCCAGTCCTAATTATAGGAACACTTTTGTAGTGCAATTTGCACTACAAAAGTATTCCTATAATTAATCAAGGATATTATAATACTTTATAATTTTTTTTTTAATTTTATTTGTATTACAATTATGAATTGTATATATCATATTTAAACATTTTAAATTTAGTTAATTATGTTTAAAATAATGGTTTTATAAAATATAAAATCTAAAAACCATATTTTTTTATTTGAAGGTGGAGATGAGATTCTAAAAAAAAAAAAAGGAGACAAAATATTCTAAAAGAACCTAAACTAGATACCTAGTAATATTAAATGAAATTTGGAGAAATCATTTCTATTTAATTTTCTCATTACCAGTAAATTATGAATATTTTTTTAATTTTTATTATTAAATCATATCCATTTTTAAAATTAATTAGAAGCCTAAGTTATATTTTTTATATAAAATTTGAAATTTTGAGTATTATCAATTTGGTGAAGAGAAGTTCTCTCAAAGATATCTCTTTACATGAGTTCAAATATAAAACCGGGGTTGTTTGGGTTGAGGGATTTGGAGGGGAGGGGAGGGAAAAAGTCTTTCACTTGGATTTAAATAAAGGGTTAAAAAAGAATTTTACCCTATAAATCTAAAAAAGGGACAAATTTTGGCATGACTGTTATTTCAGTTAATTCTGACCATTAATTAACAAAATATACTGAATTGATAATCCACATATTATTTACTTCATTTTTGTTAAGGTACGGATTTGTTTCAAAAAATTTAATCTAACTTTAAAAAAAATGAAGTACATGACATATAGGCTTTCGAAGCAAATTTTCTCCTTAATAAGAACGACGTAGATGACATGTGGACTTTCAACTTTGTATATTTGGTCAATTAATGATCAACATTAATTAGGATAACGGCTATGACAAATTTATCCCATTTTAAAGACTTTTAGGATAAAATTGCCCTAGGAAAATTTTCGGGGCAAAAATGGCCCACTGTGAAAACTTCCGGAGTAAAATGCCCCTTGACCCTTAAAAAAATTGGAGAAGTGGCATTAAAAGTTTTTAATGAATTTTTCCTCTCTTTTTTTTTGCATCTTATTATTAGTAAAATATTATAACCCTACTTCTTCAAAAAAAAAATTTGAAATCTAACCCATAAAAATTGGGTAAAGCGACAATTTTACACATAACGTTTGCGTTTCAAGCGAACGCCAAGACTATAACGCGTTTTTCGTGAACAAAAAGTATACACGACGTTATGTTTTGGGTATAAAAATACCACGAGCCGTTAGTTGACCGTCAATTTGGATGGAACGACGCGTGGTCTTGATTGACGTGACCGACGCGTGGATTAAAAATAAATAAAATTCAAAAAATAAAAAAAAAATTCGAAAAAAATTTGAAAAATTCAAAAAAAAGTAAAAAGTTAGAAAAAAAATTAAAAAATTAGAAAAAAAAAATTTAAAAGTTAGGAAAAAACTCAAATAATTAGGAAAAAATTAAAAAATTAGGAAAAAAAAAAATTAAAATAATTATAAAAAAATTTAAAAAATTATAAAACAATTCAAAAATTAGGAAAAAATTAGGGAAAAATTAAAATACCTCACCTGATGGGCCCCACCACCTAAGAACCGTTGGCCCCCTGTCGCCCGCCGCCGCCACCCAGTGGCGGCGGACAGATAACCAACTGGTGGAGGAGGAGTCGTATATATACGATTTGGTGCGGTTGTTGAAGATGCACTGTTGATAAACTGTTCATGAAAAAAAATATTAATTAATTAATTAAGATAATCTTTCTTGTCAATTCTCCCTATAGAGATAAATCTAATCGATGTGTGAAGTCCGACTAAGAATCGGGTGGGGTGAGGGGTATTTTAATTTTTTGCTAATTATTTTAATTTTTCCCTAATTATTTGAATTTTTCCTAATTATTTGATTTTTTTTCTAATTATTTGAATTATTTCCAATTTTTTTATTTTTTTATAATTATTTTAATTATTTCCTAATTTTTTTTAAAAAATTTCTAATTATTTTAATTACTTTTTTTCTAATTTTTCTAATTATTTTAATTTTTTCCTAATTATTTAATTTTTTCCTAACTTTTTAAAAAAAATCTAATTTTTTAATTTTTTTTACTGAATTTTTCCATAATTTTTTTTTTTTTTTAATTTTTTTTAATCCACGTCGTCGGCATTCCCAATCGTCGCCATCGTCGTTTTTCATCCAAGTTGACGGCCAACTAACGCCCATTTACACTTTTGTACCCAAAACGTAACGTCGTCGTGTCTTTTATTCTCAAAAAACGCGTTATGGTCTTTGGGACGTTCTAAAGCAAGAACGTTATGTGTAAAATTGTACCTTCTCCCCATAAAAATTTCTAGTCCCCTCCATTTCCCTCTTGTCAAACAGAACAGAGTGATCCTAACCCCTTCCACATACTTGTTGATAATTTATAGTCTCATTTTTACAAAATAATTAACCTTTTGAATTGGTTTTTGATAATGTAAATTTTGTTATTTTAATGTGGGATTTAAGTATTATTATGAACTCTGAAGTAAGAATTTTATATTTTAATTGATTAATGTTAATAATAATTGCAGTCTCTCAAATTTATTATTTATTTGATTTATCAGAAGAGTAATTTAGAACATCTAAATGTATTCAATATAAATTACAAATATTTAATGAAAAATTAAAAACCTAAATTGATTAAAGAATGAATATTCTCACAAAAATAAATATTTTTATCTCAAGGAGAGATTACTTATACTCTCTCTAGTTATAAGACATGGTTAACTTTTTTGGTAGAGAGATTAAAAAAATTAAATAAGTTACTCAATCATATCATATGTTGTACATCCTTAAATTATATATTAGTTTATAAGTTAGGCAAAATAATTTTTAAAAAAATGACAAATATAAATATTTTATAGTAATTTAATTAACTTTCTTAATATCTCCAAAAAAATCAACTATGTCTTATTATTAAGGATTGGAGGGAGTATATTATTTTAAAAAAATTAATTTGTATTCATTAAGAATTTTGTTTTTGCAAATATGAAATGAAATGAATAAAAATCAATTTCATGTGATGTTGATTGATTCTGGTGGAAGGAAAGAGAGAGGCCAGGAATCTGCCAACTCAGACTGTCTCCAATTCTCAATGCTGCATTCATGTGATGTTGATTGATTCCTCGTTGTCATGTAGCTGAGCCACAAGGGAACTTGCCGACTCTTAATGCTGGTTTAAAATAAAGATTGAAGTTTTTTTAAAAAAAAAAAATTAAAAAATTAAAGGGACACTAATAACTTAAGGTTATAAAAAGGTATTAGATATACGACGTTTTAATTTTAAAGAAACTCTCATACTACTAATCTTTAAGGCTATTGACAATATCATAAAGGTATTTAAAAGTATATTTTTAATCGTGAGAAGCGGTACGAGCTAGAACAAATATGAAAGAATTTTTTTTATCTCAACTTACGTCAATATGTTTACAATAAGCAGTTCTAAACAAATACTTAAAATAAGTGGGTAATAATCTAGGTGTGAAAGGTTTAGACTCAAATTAGCTTTTGTATTGTTACCGTCTTCCTTGGTTATGATAAAAATCCAATCTTTCATATGGATATGATTGCAATCTTCTTATTTCCACCTTTTTGCATCTCCTAAGGGAGACAACACTCATAAGAAGATGCTGCATTGCCAGTTAAGCCAAGGAATCTTGGCAAGAACTTGCGGGTTTGCCTGCAATTATTTGGAACTGGAGTGAATTGACATTCACAAGCAAAGTTTATAAAATATTCGTCACATTGTATAATAAATTTACTAGCTAGTATGAACTCTATACATTTTAAGAAAATATAAATAACTTAACTATTTATGACATGTCGTCTTTGTAGTTTTTAATTGTTTATAAGTGAATATTTTTTTTTAAAAAAAAAAGACTAGAGAATTTTTAAATTAAAATGATTTTTTAATATAACTCGTTTCACAATTAAAGCTTGATTCTTTCGATTTAAGTCTCACCAAGACACCTTTTAATAACAAGCCACACCCCCTAAACCGTGTACAGGAAAAATTGTGGGCATTCAATCTCGGATTGTTGTCAAAGGATGTAGCATCAAAACTATGCTGAGATGCTTTATTGAACGATCCAATATCTCTTGATGATTTTTTTTTTTAATCATTTTGATGGCGCCATTGAGGATGTGAACTTAAATGAGTAATTATTTTTAATCATGTGTATTGTCTTGGTTGAATCATAGTAGATGTTAATTTGATTGTATTTTTACTTCTCACAAAGATTTAAGTTTTGATTAGCTTTTTTTTTTTTTTTTTGCCAACCATAGTCTTGATTAGCTAACTCTTGCGTGTGAATACATTTTCTATAGTCATCCCTGTGACAATATGGGATCCCTCCCAAATCTATTAAGAAGATCATACAATCAAGAATTTGGGTTAGTAGTATATTGCTAATGGGAAAAAGCCATAGTCCCTTTAGTCTATTTGGCAAGAGGAAATGGAGGGGACATAAAAAATTTAATAAGTTCGATTGAAAAAGAATGGTTAAACATTTTGAGTTAATTTTTCTTACTATTGTATCTTATATCTTGTTCTATTTATTATAATTTAATAACTGCACTTATCTATTGTTTTTTTTTATATATATAAAAAAATGAACTCATTAAAATTTCCTTCCTCTCCCCTCCATTTCCCTTGTACCAAACCAATGATAAAAAATTTAATAATAGTTTTTTTAATACATAAATCTATACCAGTTGTTTGGGCAGGCCAATATATTTCTTACATTGATGAGTTTTTTTTTTTTAAAAAAAAAGGATAATGGTACAAATTTGTTTTGAAAGTTTTTCATTGAGTAGCGTTGTTACCATGGAAGGTTTTTTAAATTTAATGTTGCTCCAAAAGTGTTAAAATAGAGCAATATTACCCATTTCGATTAAAAAGTTAATGGTTAGTGTCAATTTTTTAACTGTCAACGTTAGTTTTTTTAACATAATGGGACAACATTACTATGTTTTAAAACTTTAGAGGTGACATTGAGCCTAAAAAACTTCCATGACAATATTGTTCTTCAGTGAAAATTTTTGAGGTAGATTTACACCTTAACCTTTTTTTAATGGGTCAAAGTTAGATCAAATTATGATCATGGGCATGAATTCTTGAGATAACAATTTGCAATGGGCATGTGTTGGGACAATTGTTGTGTGGGTTAATATTTAACCCATGTAATGCCTAATCAAAGTGAGGTTGGATTATGATGCTTAAACTTATTATATGATTAAGTAGAAAATGGCAAACCCTGATTATCAGTCATTGTTAGGATTGAGTCTGACTTTCAGTCAACCATTTAATGATTTTGAAGATAAGGATCTTGAATTAGTTAATCAGATTTGATGGTTATTGTAACTATTGAGAATATTTATTTGGTTGTAGCATTGAAAGAATTTGAGATTAATAATAAAGGGACTAAGCAATTGAAGGCAAGCAAATAAGGAAAATGACCGTTTTATGATTCAAAAGTAGACGTGTAAAATGAATGAATGACGTTATGTCAACTTATTATGTAAATAAAGGTTGGTCTAGTTGGTAAAGAGTTGTCTCGTATCCCACAATGTCATGAGTTCAACTCCTGTTATTAATGTGACGGTCTCATTAGTGGGCGATTTGTAAGTATCTTTGTAAATACATACTCTTTAAGCTCAGAGGCATACTCTGACCTAGATAAACCCCCCACACTTAACTCTCCCAAACTTTTTTGTAACCCAAAAAAAAAAACAAAACTTATTGTAGTTGCTACTTAGATGACATAGAGCAACCCGTGCGAATCTTTCCCCATCTAATAGAGAGCAACGTCCCGAACGAACTTTGATTATATGTATATACTTGTGATTAATCTAAGTGAGTTAGGTGAAAATCCTTAGAGATTGAGTAAGTTGTAGGGTTCATTGTAAAACTTACGTCAATTGTGTTTGTTGATTTCATAATGGTCAAATCTTTTGAAAGTTCTAAAGGAACCGGATATTATTCACAGAATGGAATACTCATTTACTTTCAATTATTTATATTTATACAAGTACATATGATTGTTGGGTAGCCAAAATCTTGTTTTATTAAAAGCCTATCAAGGTAGCAAATTCAAACCAAACCATAACACTGGGGGTAATATGATTATGTAAAACACAAGTTACCCCTTAAGTACTAGATAGAGCTATTAACCTACTGATACTGAATTTCAGACAAAAAGTGCATATGTAAGCCATGCCTATATGGTGGGGTAGGGATAATAACACTAGTACAAGGAAGAAGATCCACTATCTGGCTAACAAAGACAAAAGAAAGAAGAAATAAGATCTGATGCAATAATCGATCTGATGTGAAGACCTCCGATGTCTATCTCCGTTGGGTGCCTCCATGGCTTTTGGCGTCGATGTATGGTTCGAGACAGTGGTGTTCCCTAATCACGACTGAAAAGTAAGTCCTTGAACGACGAATTGAGGGGCTCCTGTTGATGTGAGCAAAGCAGGGGAGGTGCAGTGTCGGAAGAGACAGAGTTTAGAGATGGAAAATTTTCTAGCCATGGTTTCTAAGGTGAGAGGATGCTTAAAGTTTCATAGCTTTTCTAATACTTATGGTATTTTCATATTGAGATTTGAGAATTTTTATATGGTTCTTTTTGTTGGATTAACCCTGCTGAGTTGTGAAGACAAGCTATGATGGGCCCAGATTGAGTTATGACAAGCCCAAGTTGTTATTAGAATGAGCCCACATATTTGTAATAGCTGATTCTTTATACATTGTACATTCTAGGGTTAGCACCCTACTATAAATAGCAATACAGTCCAGATGGCTCACTACACCACTATTACACAATTACTCTATTCTATTGTTTATCTTGGTATCAGAGCCATCTAGGTTAAAAAGCCATGGCAGACAAGTCACCGTCTTCATCATCTTCAGAAACCTCTACTCTTTTGATAGCTGCATCCACTCTGTCAAAGGGCACATCGAACCAAACAATCAATCAAGCATGCTCCATCAAGCTGGATGGAACCAACTACCTGGTGTGGCAATTTCATGTTCTACCTATCATCAAAGGGAACAAACTTGAAGGCTTTCTTCATGGGACCAAACAATGTCCACCACAATTTATCACTGAAAAGGATAAAACAAGCATTAACCCAGCATTTGAAGACTGGGTAGCTGCAGATCAGCTACTCTTCGGCTGGCTCCTCAACACAATGCAGCCTGAAGTCTCTTCTCAAATGGTCTCTGTGTCAACAGTTGCTGGACTGTGGGAGGCAGCTCGTGTACATGCTGGTGCACAAACAAAATCAAGAGTGTTAATGCCGAAATCTGACTTTCAACGCACCAGAAAGGGAACCATGAAGATGACTGAATTTTTAACTAAGATGAAAAATCTTTCAAAGCAATTGAATCTTGCTGGAAGTGGAGTTTCCTTACCTGATCTGTTTATTCAAGTTCTTGTAGGTCTTGATGCTGATTATAATCCCATTGTTGTGCAACTTGGAAAAGAGGTTGATGAGCTGAGCTGGATCGAGTTTCAGTCCAGCTTGCTGACCTATGAAAACCACATGGAGCAACTAAGTCAGATTTCCCAATTGTCTATCAGTACCAATACTAACTTTGTGAATTATGCTAGAGCTGAGCAATCTTACCCACGTGGTCCTTGGCGTGGAAGTCGTGGTTCCGGTGGTTATCGTGGGAGAGGCCGCCGCTATCAAGGAAGAAATTCTGGTGGTCGGAGCAGGCATCATAATGGCTCAGCTCCTCAGTGTCAACTATGTGATCGAGTTGGGCATACTGTTGAGATTTGCTTCCACAGATTTGACAAATCCTTTGTGAAAAACAGCAAGAAGAAAGAAGGAGGCTCCTCTGGTTCTGAGTCTGGGTATGCTTATTGGGCCTCACCAGAATCTGTGAATGATGATGCATGGTACTTGGACATTGGAGCAACAAGTCATGTCACCAATGATCTCACTCGTATTGATAATCCCAATAATCCTAAGGGTAAGATGAATATTATTATTGGCAATGGAAATAGAATTAAAGTTGAGAAAGTTGGTTCTTCAACAATTTCTAATGTTCCAGATAAAACAGTATAGCTGGATAACATTCTTTATTCTCCTGAAATTCAAAAGAATCTATTGAGTGTATACAAGATAGCCAGTGACAACAGTGCGAATGTTGTATTTAATCAACATGGATTTTGTGTGAAGGAACAGGAAACGGGGGAGACAATGCTGACAGGAACACCAACTGAAGGAGGCATGTTTAAAGTTTCTAAGACTCAAGAAAGTGGCAACGGAAGTACTGAGTTAGTTTTTACTACTCAAGAAGTTGTTTCAGCACCTAAGTTATCAAATAGATTTCTTTTGCATTGTAGACTTGGTCATCCTAGTGATAGGGTACTAAATCAAATTATTAGTGACTGTAAACTGAAAATCAGTAAGAATGAATTTGTTTTATGTGATTCTTGCAAGTTTGGAAAGTCTCACTCTCTACCATTTCCTGTCTCTAATTCTCATGCTTCGAAACCACTTGAGTTAATTCATACAGATTTATGGGGACCAGCTCCAATAGCTTCTCTAAATGGTTTTCGATACTATATACTGTTTCTAGATGATTACAGTCGATTTTCATGGATTTTCCCCTTGAAAACTAAAGATGAAGCACTCAGCATATTTATTCAGTTCAAAAATTATGCTGAAAATCAGTTTGACAGCAAGATAAAGGTAGTGCAAAGTGATTGGGGAGGTGAATACAGAAGTTTCACAAAATTCCTACAAGACGCTGGGATTCATTTTAGACATTCGTGTCCACACACATCCTCTCAAAATGGCAGGGCTGAAAGGAAACACAGACACATAGTTGAGATGGGTTTAACTCTACTGGCTCAGGCTCATATGCCTCTTCACTACTGGTGGGAGGCATTTCACACAGCTACAACACTGATAAGTTCAGACCATCAACACGTTACAAGTTCAGAAAACCAACAAATTACATTGAGAAATCCACACTCAATGATAACCAGAAGCAAAGCAGGAATTTCCAAGGCCAAAACTCCTTATATTGGTCTAATCACAACTAAGGTTGATGAAAATGATGTGCCTAATACAATAACAGATGCACTTAGCAATGCTGATTGGAGGAAAGCTATGACAGAAGAATTTAATGCTCTACTCAAAAATCAAACGTGGAAGCTAGTTCCCTACAATGGTCAAGACAATCTAGTTGATTGTAAGTGGGTATTAAAGAAGAAACTCAATGTTGACGGTACACTTCAGAAATATAAAGCCAGACTTGTAGCCAAAGGATTTCAACAAAGTCCAGGCATTGACTTTGAAGTTCAGCCCTGTACTGAAAGTCTCTACACTCAGATTTGTTCTCAGTCTTGCAGTGACGTTTAACTAGCAACTCAGACAGATGGATATAAATAACGCATTTCTAAATGGTGAGTTAGAAGAAACAATTCTCATGAAACAACCTGAAGGATTCATTGATTCTAAGGCTCCTAACCATGTCTGTCTCTTAACCAAAGCCCTATATGGTCTCAAACAAGCACCCAAAGCTTGGTTTGAGAAGCTTAAATCTACCTTACAAGGCTGGGACTTTTTACACTCAAAATCAGATTCCTCTCTGTTCTTCCTGAAGCTTGAGAAATTTGTCATGTTTGTCCTAGTCTACGTAGATGATATTATTGTCACCGGAAACTCAGTGGAGATGATAAATTTATTTGATCAGAGGCTTAACAATCGTTTTGCTCTAAAAGATCTAGGACAGTTGCGTCATTTTCTGGGCATCGAAGCATACAGAGACGAGACCAGAGTATATCTGAAACAAGAAACCTACATCAAGAACATCCTATTGAAGAGTGGTATGCACAATTCATCTCTAGTTCCTACACCTATGGTAGTGAACAAACACTTTGTGAAAAACGAAGGAACCCCCATCAAAGAACCCACGAGCTACAAGAGAATCATTGGGGCTTTGCAGTATCTCACAAATACTCGACCAGACATCATGTTTGCCGTAAATAAATTAAGCCAGTTCCTAAGTTGTCCAACGAACATTCATTGGCAAGCCCTAAAGAGACTACTCAGATATTTGAAAGGTACTATGGATCTTACTCTACATATAAAACCAAGTTTGCATCTTACCTTGCAAGGCTTCTCGGACGCCGACTGGGCTGTGTGCCCTGACAATCGAAGATCTATGGCTGGTTATTGCGTTTATTTTGGTGATTCCCTGATCTCGTGGTCGGCCAGGAAGCAACTCGTTGTTTCGAAGTCCAGCGCTGAATCAGAGTATCGTTCCCTCTCTGATCTCTCATCTGAACTTGCGTGGATCCAGTCGCTACTGCAAGAGATTGGTCTCCATCTCAAAGAACCTCCGATTGCTTGGTGCGATAACCTAAGCGCATCTGCCCTCGCCTCCAATCCGATGTTTCACGCTCGCACTAAGCACATAGAACTGGACATACACTTTATTAGAGATAGGGTACTTCGAAGACAACTGGAAGTAAAGTACATACCTTCAGGTGAGCAGATTGCAGATCTATTTACCAAGGCTCTATCCCATTTGAAATTTTGGGGCTTTAGGGACAAACTTGGAATTTTCCGATCCCCCATTCCAAGTTTGAGGGGGGCTGTGAAGACAAGCTATGATGGGCCCAGATTGAGTTATGACAAGCCCAAGTTGTTATTAGAATGAGCCCACATATTTGTAATATCTGATTCTTTATACATTGTACATTCTAGGGTTAGCACCCTACTATAAATAGCAATACAGTCCAGATGGCTCACTACGCCACTATTACACAATTACTCTATTCTATTGTTTATCTTGAGTAATGTTACATGCCTAGAATTGGCGAGGAAAGCTATTAGGTGGGGAAGAGTAGAAGAAACAAATGATTATTGGGATAAAAATTGGGCCATTGTGTCCTTTTCTAAAAGTAGTTAAGATTTCTTGGAACTATCTGAATGTAGGAGGGAGGTGAGTTATTCGGCTAGTCTGAATTGCAACTTGAGTTTGTTCACTGAGTCTGTACATACTGTTTTTCATTGGTTAGACATGTGCCTGTTAAGTGGGAATGCCAACACTGTTCATCTTGAGGCTAGGCATGTGTATGTTCAGTGGGTATGGTAACATTGTTCACCATTGGGTTGGAGTTGTGATTCTCTCCTCTATTATCATAATGATTGTGCATTCTTTGCTATTATATTGGGCCTGTTTGGGTTAGCGGTAGGAGCGGTGGCTTAAAAGCTATCTGACTTTAAAAAAATCTCGGTAGAAAAAAAAGTCATGTTATAGATAATGCTTTGTGTTTGGATTGATGATGGTAGAAGTGGCGGGGCCCACATCAAAAAGCTGAGAGCTTTTTGAAAAAAAAGCTGGATTCTGGAGCTTTTTCCTTAACAAGCCTTTTGAGCTTTTTTGACTTCAAGTCCAGTGAACTTAATGTGCAACCCAAACACACCACGTTGAGCTTTTTCTCCAAAGCCCATTAACTCTACCGCAAATGCTTCCAACGCTCTCCTAACGTTGATTCCAAACACGCCCATTATGTTTGTTGCCATCTTTGAGAACTCTATTATATTAAGGATTTTTATTAGGAACCATGCTTGCATATGGATTCCCATGGAAGCATATTTGGTGGCTTTTGCCAGAGTTTTATTGGATGGTCTTGCCCTTTGGAGTTGGTATCTCAGACCTCCGCAACTGCAGATTTATTTGGTGTCTGACGTTTGAGATGTTTCTTTTAATCATGTTTCATGTTTTCTCTACATTGATGAACTTTTACTGGCTTGTGGTTCTAATTCAAGTTTCTATGTCTGTAATTTCTTTTTGTGGTAGTTTTCTTTTGCTTCTAAGACTTGTAGTTTCTACTGATTTCAATATAACTAGTTTATTTGTTGGCAAAAAAAAAAAAAAAAAAAAAAGATCAAGGATATAAGTAAGTTATTTCTGAAAGTGAGAGGATGCACGATTGAATGGAAGAATCAATCTCTACAAGATATTGCTTCTGTTCCTTAATATAGGATCCATTTGGTTAATTTAAGGAGGTTATAAGAAAATTAAATAAATTACTTAATTATAATATATATTATATGATTTTTCTGAAAACATTTATGTATATCATTAGATGATATATTAGTTTATAATTTAGGCGAATTAGTTTAAAACATGATTGATATAAATACTTTAAAATAATTTATTCATCTCCATAAATTAGGCAACTGGGGCTTATATAAGGAGTAGAGAAAAGGTGCTTATTTCATATTTAAGGAAAATTAAAATAAAGGATCTAGAGAAAATAATATTTATTATAAAAAACCATAAAAATTGTAATTACTTAGAAGGATCAAACATCATAATATAAATTTAAAATTACTAAATATCCCTAAATTAAACCTTATATATTGTCTCTTGTATTTATAACTAAAAAAATAAAAATAAAATAAAACTAAAACTGCCCATCATGATGATATGATCATATCTTTTTTTTTTTTTTAATTTTCAATATATTATTTAATTAACAACTGTTAAACACATTTTTTTTTTTTTAAATTTTTATTTTTCACGAATTTATGTTATCAAGTTACCCAATTTATATTATCAACGTTGATATCAATTAACCTTTTTTATAAAAATCAAAATAAACGCATTTTATATTTTTCAGGATATAATAGATTAATTAGATGTTTTAATTTTCTAAAAAAGTTTTGTCTCGACTTATATAAATATATTTATAATAAACAACTTTAAACAAACACTTAAATAAATTGGGTAATCTACATGTGAAAGGTTTAGACTCACAAATTTACCTTTTGTGTTGTTACAGTCTTCCTTGGTTATGATAAAATCCAATCTTTCATATGGATACGATTGCAATCTTCTTATCTTCACTTTTTTGCATCTCCTAAGGGAGAAACACACTCATAAGAAGATACTGCATTGCCACTTAAGCCAAGGAATCTTGGCAAGAACTTGCGGATTTGCCTGCAATTATTTAGAATTGATGCGAATTGAAAATCGCAAGCAAAAAATATAAATTATTCGTCACATTGTATAATTAATTTACTAGCTAGTGTGAACTCTATACATTTTAAGAAAATATAAATAAGTTAACTATTTATGACATGTTGTCTCAGTAGTTTTTAATTATTTCTCTCTCTACATAGGGTGATTGATGATTCCAAAAACAAAAAAAAACACAAAAGATTAGAGAATTTTTTAAATTAAATTATTTTTTTATATAACTTGTTTCACAATAAAAGCTTGATTCTTTCAAGTTAGATGTTAAGTAGTCTCACCAAGACACCTTTTAATAACAAGCCACACCCCCTGAACCGTGTACATGAAAAAGTTTGTGGCTTTGTGCATTCAATCTCGGAGTGTTGTCAAAGGATGTAGCATCAAAAATGGAGGGGAGGGGAGAGGAAAATTTAATACTACGTAAGTTTGATTGAAAAAGAAGGGTTAAACATTTTAATTTTAATTTTTTACTATTTTATCTTATATCTTATTCTATTTATTATTATTTTATAACTTCACTTATCTATTGTGTTTTTAAAAAAATTGAACTCATTAAAATTTCCTTCCTCTCCCCTCCATTTCCCTTGTACCAAACCAATGATAAGAAATCTAATAATAATAATAGTTTTTTTATACATAAATCTATAATAGTTGTTTGGGTAGGCCAATATATATCTAACTTTGATGATGTTTTTTTTTAAAGGTTAAGGTGTCAATTTGCTCCGGAAGTTTTCGTTGAGGAGTATTGTTACCTTGAAAGGTTTTTTAGGTTCAATGTTGCTCCGAAAGTATTAAAATGAAGCAATATTATATTGCTCATTTCGGTTAAAAAAGTAACGGTTAACTTCAATTTTTTTTTTAATGATCAACGTTAGTTTTTTAATGGAATGGGGTAACATTGCTATATTTTGAAACTTTCAGGATGACATTAAACCTAAAAGCACTTCTAGGGAAACATTATTTCTTAGCGAAAACTTTTGGGTAGATTTGTACCTTAACCCCTTTTTTAATGGGTCAAAGTTAGATCAAATCATGATCATGGGCATGAATTCTTGAGATGACAATTTGCAATGGGCATGTGTTGGGACAATTGTTGTGTGGATTAATATGTAACCCTGGCAATGCCGAATCAAAGTGAGGTTGAATTATGATGCTTAAACTAATTATATGATTAAGTAGAAAATGGCTAACCTTGATTATTAGTCATTGTTAGGATTGAGTCTGACTTTCAGTCAACCATTTAATGATTTTGAAGATAAGAATCTTGAATTATTTAATCAGATTTGATGGTTATTGAACTAATGAGAATATTTATTTGGTTGTAGCATTGAAAGAATTTGAGATTAATGAAGGGACTAAGGAATTGAAGGCAAGCAAATAAGGAAAATGATTGTTTTATGATTCAAAAGGATGCGCAAAAGGAAAGACGACGTTGTGTCAACAAAAGTTGGTTTCAACTTATTGTGTCAACAAAAGTTAGTTTAGTTGGTAAAGACTAAAGAGTTAATTAGCTCATATCCCACAAGTTTGTGAGTTCAACTTACGATGTTGATATGAGGGTCTTGTTAATGAGTGATTTGTAAGTATCTTTGTAAGTACTCTTTGAACTTAGAGACATGCCTTGGCCCAAATAAACCTTTGAACTTAACTCTTCTAAACTTTTTTGTAACCAAAAAAAAAAAAAAAAACTTATTGTATTTGCTACTTAGATAACATAGAGCAACCCGTGCGAACCTTTCCTCATCTAATAGAGAGCTACCCGAACGAACCTTGATTATATGTACTTGTGATTAATCTAAGTGAGTTGTGTGAAATTCCTTAGACATCGTGTAAGTTGTAGGACTCATAGTAAAACTTACGTCAACGTGTTTGGTGATTTCATAATGGTCAAATCTTTTGAAGGTTCTAAAGGAACTGGATATAACTCACGGAATTGAATACTAATTTACTATCAATTATTTATATTTCCACAAGTACATGTGATTGTTGGGTAGCCAACATCTTGTTCTATTAAAGGTGGAAAATTCAAACCAAACCATAACAGTTGGGGGGTAATATGATTATGTAAAACACAAGTTACCCCTTAACTACTAGATATAGCTTTTAACCAAGTGATACTGAATTTCAGACAAAAAGTGCATATGTAAGCCCTGCCTATATGGTGTGATAGGGATAATAACACTAGTACAAGGAAGAAGATCAACTATCTGGCTAACAAAGACAAAAGAAGAAGAAATAAGATCTGGTGCAATAATTGATCTGATGTGAAGACCTCCGATGACAATCTCCGGTGGGTGCCTCCATGGCTTTCGGCTTCGATGTACGGTTCGAAGCAGTGGTGCTTCCTAATCACGACTGAAACGTAAGTCCTTGAAGGATGAATTGAGGGGCTCCTGTTGATGTGAGCAAAGCAGGGGAGGTGCAGTGTCGGAAGAGAAAGTGTTTGGAGATGGAAAATTTTCGAGCCATGGTTTCTAAGGTTAGAGGATTCTAAGAGTTCCATAGCTTTTCTGATACTGATGGCATTTTTGGATTGAGCTTGGAGAATTTTTATATGGCTCTTTTTGTTGGATTAACTCTGCTGAGTAATGTTACGTGCCTTGAATTGGTGAGGAAAGCTGTTAGGTGGGGAAGAGTAGAAACAAATTATTATTGTGATAAAAATTGAGCCACTGTGTCTTTTTCTAAAAGTAGTTATATGATTTCTTGGAAGTATCTCACTGTGGGAGGGAGATGAGTTATTTTGTTGGTCTGAATTACATCTGTTCAATGAGTCTGTACCCACCGTTCTTCATTAGCTAGACATGTGCTTGTTCAATGGGAATGTCAACACTGTTCATCTTCGGTCTAGACATGTGCCTGTTCAGTGGGTATGACAACATTGTTCACAATTGGGCTGGAGTTGTGATTCTCTCCTCTATTATCATATTGATTGTGCATTCTTTGCTATTAATATGTTTGTTGCCATCCTTAAGAACTCTATTGTTTTAAGGATTTTTATTAGGAACGATGCTTGCACATGGATTCCCATGGAAGCATATTTGGTGGCTGGGTGGTTTGCCGAAGTTTTATTGAATGGTCTTGCCTTTTGGATTAGGTATCTTGATCTCCACGTACAGCTGCAGGTTTATTTGGTGTCTGGCGTTTGAGATGTTTCTTTTGATCATGTTTCATGTTTTCTCTACATTGATGAACTTTTACTGGCTTGTGGTTCTAGTTCTAGTTTCTATGTCTGCAGTTTCTTTTTGTGGTAATTTTCTTTTGCTTCTGAGACATTGTAGTTTCTACTGATTTCAATATATACAATTAATTTGTTTGTTGGCAAAAAAAAAATCAAGCATATAAGTCAGTTATTTCTGAAAGTGAGAGGACGCACGAATGGAGGAATCATTTTCTTCAAGATATATTGCCTCCCTTCCTTAATGCAGGATCCATTTGGATAATTTAAGGAGATTACGAGAAAATTAAATAAATTACTTAATTATAACATATGTTACATGATTTCTCTGAAAATGGTTATGTGTATTATTAGATTATATATTAGCTTATAACTCATACAAATGAGTTTGAAACATGATAAATACAAATACTTTAAATAATTTAGGGTTAAATATCATTTTTCCCCCTAAGACGTGAGCGATTTCTTGTGAAAGTTTTTTTTAGAAAATTTTTGAAAGAATTTGCTTGAAATATAAAAACGCAAGATGTTCTTTTTTTCAGTTAACAACCCTAACGGTCAACGTTAGGGTTGTTAACGAAGGGGCAATATTGCTACGTTTTTATACTTTCGGGACAAAATTGCTCATGGCCGTGTATTTCCGGGGTAAAAATGCTACTTAACCCAATAATTTATTTATCTCCATAAATTACGCAAGGAGGTCTTATACAAGGAGTAGAAAAAAGGTGCTTATTTCAGATTATTATTACTAACGAAAGAAGGATATTAGGCTATGAGGCATTTGTATTCTCATAATCTCTGATAAGGAGGGGGCAAGAAGATTATTGGATGATGATCAACTAAAGGGAAAAATAATTAATAAATAGTACTCTCATTGGTATTAAATACTGAGTTAAGATTACGACGAGTAATTTGAAAATATTTAAAAAAAAATTAAATTAGTTATTTATAAAAAAATGTACGTTGGATTCCCTAATTAGTTAATCATTTACTTAAAAATCTTTTAATATGTATAATCAACATGAAAAATTTAAGAAAAAAATTATAAATTTAAGAAATAAAATAGATTGATGTCCTACATTTATGAACAAAATAAACTCTTCTATAAGGTTTTATATTTAGGATAGTAGGATTATTTTTTTATACAAAAAATAATTAGGGTGAAAAAAGTAGAAAAAATCTACTTTATAAAGTATTTTAATAACAATCTATAAATATGAATTGCTCCTCTTCCATTTTAATAATTTAAATTATGGTTAAGGTGCAAAAATATCTACCAATTTATACCAAAAGTATACATTACTTACTTTTTGTAGTGATTCATGATATTTTTGTGAAAGTATCAAAATACCCCCAAACTCAAAAATGATAAAGGTATAAAAATACTCATAAACTTTTATCCAAATTGCGCAAAACATTATATCATTTTTAGAGGTTTAAAAATACTTAAAATAGAGAAGAAAGTACTAAAATACCCTCAAGTTAAAAAACACGCACATACATGGCAAATATTTACTATATAATCTAGTCAACTTTGGAGCTTATATCTAGTTCTTTGTTTCTCTTTTATTTGGTCAAAGGATATCGAATTTAGCTTAGTTTAATGATTTAATTCATTTTATGTTACTCCAAAATTATTTAATGTGTTTTATACATTATTACACCTAAAATTCAATTCATAAAAAGTTTAGAAGAAACAGAAAATGGGTTAATTATAAGATAATTTCTTAAGTCAAAGAGAGTTGACATAGATAGTAAGAGATTTGTTCAAGTCCCAAAGGGGTGTGTGTTCGATCCCCGCTGCCATCGCTGAGACTCTTTTGGTAGGCGATCTCGTAAGACGGCCCTGACCTTGGTGGGGGACTGATGTCGAACCCCTCCAAAACTTTCTATTAACAAAAAAAGAAGAAGAAGATAATTTCTTAAGAAAATTTAGAAACTTTAATAGCATATACTTTAGTTGTCATAATATACATTATTATCACATCTAATTACTTAAGGTTGATTGTATATTAATTAGGGATAAATGTGTTTAGTACCCCCGAAAACTATTTTTGGAGGTGCACCCTAAACTATATCATTTTGACTCTAAAATAATTAAAGTGGAGCAATTCTGACCTCAATCTAACGAAAGCTCCGTTATCTCTCATGCTCTTGCTACTGTCCATCATCTTCATTATAGAGATACAACTTAACCATAAGGGAAGACGATGTTATAAGATAAATTCTGAAAAGGAAGAACAAAGATGAATCCAATCTCTTCGGAGACTTCTATCCGATTCAAGATGTTAACAAGTGTCGAGCTTTTTGGTCCAAATGTAAACTTGTTTCCGGTTCTTGTTTCCCTCTTCAAAGAAGACTGGATTCATATTTGTTTTTCCTTTTCAGAAATCAGTCTCCCCTTTTGGTTCAGTTGCATTTCTAATATGATGAAGATGATGAACAGTACGAAGAGTATGAGAGATAGCAGATGTTAAGTTTCCGTTAGATTGGGGTCAGAATTGCTCCACTTTAATTATTTTTAGAAAAATTAACATAAAGGATCAAGAAAAAATAATATTTATTATAAAGAACCATAAAAATTATAATTACTTAGAATGACCTAACATCATAATATAAATTTAAAATTACTAAATTTTTCTTAATCAAACCTTATGTATTATCTTTTGTATTTATAATTAAAAAATAACAAAAATTAAAACTAAAACTGCCATCGTGATGTAATCATATCTTTTTTTTAAGGAAAAAAATTCAATATATTATTTAATTAACAATGGTTAAACGCATTTTTTAATTTTTATTTTTGACGTATTTATATCATTAAGTTACCCAATTTATATTATCAACATTGATATCAATTAAAATATTTTTATAAAAATAAAAAATAAACGCATTTTATATTTTTCAGGATATAATAGATTAATTACATGTTTTAATTTTATTAATATTACATAATTTTTTTAACCCACATAAATTTCTTCTAGAACAAAAATAAATCATACAAACTTTCTTGGTTTAACATATATGATAAATTATAAAAGATCTTGACTTTTATTAAAATTATATAATTCAATTTTTAATTAAAATTTTTACAAATTGAAGTATATGTATTTTTTTTTCATAGATATATATTCAAGTTGTAAAAAATGAAAATTGAGAAAACTATTGTTTAATTTAATGAAACTTAGACTTTTGTATTAGTTTTAAAAATAGAATGTGGAAGAGAATGTAAGAGAGATTGCAAAAGATTTTCTTAGGGACATTTTAGTACTTTTAATTTTATATTTTATATTTGGTTATTTTAAATAATTACAATGTTTATAGTCTTTTTCCATAAATATATTTTCTTCTAGGGAATACTTTAATTTTCCCACTATTTTAAGGCTAAAATTGCACCAATATTTATTTTAGGGTGCTAGATGCACCTTCAAAAATAGTTCGGGGTGCTAGGTGCAACTTTATCTTGATTTAGGAGTAAAATTACAAAGTTAATAAGTTTAAAGATACAATTAACGAAGTATAAGATTTTAGTATTTTTTTTTTTTTTAAGTGGAAGGTATTTTAATATTTTCATTTCTATTTTGAATGTTTATTGGTATTTTCGCACCTCTCAAAATGATATGATATTTGGTGCACTTTATATAAAAGTTTATGGATATTTTTACATCTTTATTATTTTTTAGTTGGGTATTATGGTACTTTCAAAAAAAATAGCGTCGTCCCTACTATAAAAAGTAACGAACGTTAGCCCATTTTAACGAAGGTGTTATTTTTGCTCTAATGTTAAATGTTTATATGTACTTTTATATCTAAAAAGAAATTATGGTGTTGCACAAACTTTTGATATAAGTTGGTCGTATTTTTGCATCTTGACCCTTTAATTATTAGGAAAATGATAGAAAAGTATTACTTAAATTTCAAAATTCGGTTGACAACAACAGTAATGAGATTAACAAGAATGATAAAATAATTGACAACTTATTTGATTGGGAAATCACTTATTTAAGATTTTGAAATTCAAATAGTATTTTCTTGAGGTTTTTCTAAGTTATTTGTGTGTGTTTTTTTTTTAATGTAAAATCCTTAATCATTAAAATTTGGGAAAATTGCACCTAGAGCAAGGGAAAATACGATAAAATAGTCCCTTAAAATCTCAGAATTACAGTGAAATCCCGTAAGACTCTTTTACAATATTTTCCATATGTGAAAAAGACATAAATAACCCTATGTGCCTGTGTTGATAAGTCCATGAGCTTGTTTTGATAAGTCTATGTACCTATATTTACAAATTTATGAGTATATTTTGATAAGTCTATGAGCTTCCAGTATTTGTGTATTTCATATTTAGAAAATAGTGCAAAAAAGTTTCATCAAACCCACAATTTTAAGATTTCAAGGGATTATTTTACTATCCTTTTCCCTTTAAAATTTTAATTCAACGGTGTGCGGAAGGGAGTAAGGAGGCGCCCATTCCAAAAGCTTGGCATTTCTTCCACTGAGGATCTGAGACAGCTACACTTCCTAATCTGAATCCAAGTTCAGATTGCCGTAATTTGACCCTCCAAAATCTGTAACTTGCTTCTTTTTCTCTGTAATTTCGAAGGAGGAGAGCATAGGCATTAGCCATGGACGTTTTCAAGAGACAAGCAAGCAAGTTCAGAGAGCAAGTAGCCAAACAACAACAGGTAATTTGTAGTGCCACGATTCTTTCATGCGCCATCTGGCTAGCATTCTGATGATGAAGCGCATATTATGCATTTTGAGAAGGAAAGTAAAATTGATTTTTTTCCCAACTTTTTAGTGTTCTACTGCCATATGTCTCTTCCTAATCTTGGGTTCAGAATTTTTACTACGTCAAGCTCAAATTCGCACTGAGATGGGTAACGGTTTGAGAAAATTTGATGAATTTGAGCATTTAAATTCTTTACTTATACTAAATCTTTTAGAAAAGCATTTGAAGATTGGTTATAGATATTGTATGAAAGGAAAGAAATTGGGAGTTTGAACTGTGTTCTATACTTCTCTTTTATGCAATATATTCTGTTCTTTTATCAAAAAAAGGGCAATTTATGAGAAATTGACGAGTTTTTGCATTTGAATTTTTTTCATATTCTAAAGATCTTCATGAATGCATTGAAGATGGGTTTGTTTGGTGCTACTTTAGTGAATTCAACTATACTTAAGATACTAAAATTCTGTTTGATCTAAAATTTTCCAAGAATGTTTCAAAGAAAGATTTGTTTGATGCTGCCACGGTCGAATTAACTTAAGTGAATATGCAGGTTTTTTTCTGGGCACATTCTGACCATTACTAAATCACGCTATTTATCACTGGTGTGACTTAAATGTTTTTCCTTCTCCTGAGATGCTTTTTGGGCACATTCTGACCATTACTAAATCACGCTATTTATCACTGGTGTGACTTCATGTTTTTCCTTGTCCTGAGAAACTTTTTGACGGGCCATCTAAACCCTATTTGCTGTTGGATTTAATTTAGTTCTTTTGTTTGTCAGGCTGTGATAAAGCAGTTCAGCACCAGTGGTTATGAGAGTTCAGATGTCATGGTCATTGATGAGGTCGAAATGCAGAGACATCAACAACTAGAGAAATTGTACAGGTCCACCCGTGCAGGAAAGGTATAGTGTTTTCTATTTGCTGTTTGTACTGGTTAGATTGATCATCAACTAGATTTGCTGAATTGTGAGTCTTTTCACTAGCTGATGTATTAAGAGTAGAAAAGAATTTCTTAATTTAGGAACCAAAGTAGTATATAATGTTCATGTTAAGAAAGTTTATTCATGGTGTTTTATGAGTTGAGGGTCACATGAATGAGTTAACATACTTGAATCAGCCAGCTTTATGATAGCTTGGCTCTGATGGTTTGTCGAGGAATTTCAAGGATGCCTTTCAATAATCATTTTTGAAGTTGAAACTGATCCATAAATCCTTTTCCTTGTTCATTCAATGAAAAGCATGTTACAGGGATAAAAAGAGAAAATTGGTGGCTAAAAGCTCAGCCACTCTATGTTGATGATCAAGGGGAACAAAAGGAAAATAATTAAACAAAATCTGAAAAATAATATCTAACATATATTTTAAATCTTTTTTAAAATCACTCTATTACCAGATTGTCGTCTCCACCTCCTCTTCATGCCACATACAGTCATGAACAATAAGTGTAAATCCAAGCTAGTATGGTTAATCTGATCTTGAGCATCATTCAAAATTAAAGTTTGGATCACACTTGTACTATTACTGCAGTTTTTCCTGAACAATGATTGCAAGGTTGTGTCTTTTTCTTGTCTCATGGGCCCAAGAGATTCTTTGGCAGACTAAGCCTATGTGAACCACTCATTTGGCTGTGTCAGAAGTAGGGTGCACTGAAAATAAAACTAACGTATTCATGTGTGCTGCTTATTGGTTCAGTCAACTAATCCAGATGGGCTATGTCTATCCGTAAATCTCTATGTGAGCCCAACCTTAAGGGAGTTTATAAGGGAGGGCAAGGACGAGTGATGGAAGGTGGTAAAACATAATAACATATTAGTTGATGGCATATTTTTGTAAATATGACTGTGTAGCCTTTGCAAACATCACTTGCAGTAGGAGTTATTCTAAAGATTTGTCAAGTAAATATTATATTTTTTGACGGTTGTTTTTTATTTTATTGTTGGCTTTCTATTTCTTGATTTTTGTGATGCTATTTCTGATCCAGGATTTTCAAAAGGAAATTGTCAAGGCAGCAGAGACATTTTCAGCAATGGTTTTTAAGCATATTGAAGCAGGTGACTTGTTTTTCTTATGTGAATGAAGTTCACACTTAACACCCAGGATAATATATATTTTGCAATAAGAAGCACCTTGCAACTTTGTATAAAGACTTGTGATTTTTAAGCAATCACTATAAACAATCTCCATGGTAGATAGGAACGAAGCTTTCTGAGGAATGCTGTAGATACGGAGCAGAAAACAGCAGTGACACCATATTGGCTAAGGCTGCATCAGTATATGGTGATGCTCGCAAACATGTTGAAAAGGAGCAAGAAGAGTTCTATCAGCTTTTGTCTTCACAGGTTGACTTTTCATTTCTTTTCCATTTAAACATGAGTAGTCATCAGTTTTTTGTGCTTCTACATTTAACCATTGAATGTTCTTAGCTGTTAATTAGAATCAAATTTTAATTCCTATACTCCCTCTCCCTTTAATTTTAGTTGTTCTGTACTGGTCTTGAACTAAGACAAGGGAATGTTCACACCTTCAGAATTATTATATGATATATTAATCGTTCAGGACATAAATTCTACGGCACTATCACCTTTGCCATGCTGAGTACTAGATTGAATATATTAATTTGAAGTTTCTACTGGAAAACAAAGCAAATTGGTGTCACTAAATTTTGTGTTCCCAGTGCCAAGCCAATGCTTGAACAGTTGACATATTGATTCATTACAAAAAGTGATAAAGATAGAGACATAGAATAACTTGTTATTTGCTTGATAATCTTATAAAGCAGAAGAAATTTTAGCCATTTGCATCAAGCTCAAACTTCCTTCTTGCATATGTGCTCCTCCAAATATGTTACTGGGGAACAAAAACAATTCCATGTTGCTACTTTGGTTGCCTGGCATAGTTTCTAGGATTTTTCTTACTATGCTACATGGCGACATTTGCATATTTTAATTTCTAGAGCACACATGATTTTGTTGCTCTTTAGTCTTTGCATATGTTAAATCTTCCCCATTTCTTCATCACTTCGCTTCTGCTTTACTATTTCAGTTTTTAAATTTAGTTATATTTGAGTTGAATGAGACAATTGTTTACAATATTCAGTTATTAGAAAGATCATGATATATGATACCTAGTTTTAAAGACTAAATTGCTAATTGGCTGCTATAACAATAATGATAGACCTCCATTCTACTTTCAAAACTCACATATACCCTCTTCGCTTACCACTTCCTTAAATTTTCATCACACTCATTCCTTCCAACAAGGATGGAATTCAAAATGCAAAATAAATTAGGCATTTGTACTTTTGTAGGCCTTGAATCTAGAGTCAATTTCCATGTTACTTCTTCCGATCCACAATATAAGGCGCTTCTAGAAAAATGGCTTGGTGCACAATATAAGTCATTTTGAGAGCAATTAATGCTTATTTGTCAGTTTTTCCCTGTAATTAATGTTTTTTTTATTTGATCAATGCCTTGTAATTAATGTTTAAATATGACTCATTGTATTTTTCTCTCTCCTTCAAAACCTCATCTAATATGGGTAAAGTTGGAACTTTTTTCTTTCAACTTAAGGCAAATTTAATGAGTTAACTACCATTTCTTGGTTCCGATAGAATAGTTGAGTTGACTTATATTGTGGACTGGAGGGAGTATTCCCTATTTAAGTGTTGAGAAAGAAACCCCTTTTTTGAGCACTTATGAGGTGGCTTCGTTATTAATTTGATTCTCCAGAATACGTCACTTTGGTGCATGAAACTATGAATTCCTTCTTTGTTAAAAAAAGACGATGAATTCTTTACATTTCCACCCTTTGGGGTACTATAATGATAATGACAATCTTTAAAGGATAAAAAATGATGTGCAGTCGGAGCAGAATTATGCTCAGGTCCAGCATTAAAGCAGTATAAAACAACTATAACGTAATGACTTTGATAATGACTTCATTTTTTGACCAATGACTGGAGGATTTTTGTCTTGTATCTTTTTTAAATCTATCAGGACAGCAGCATGAATCGTATGTTTTTACTTTCCAGGTTTTAGACCCCTTAAAATCAATGATTAGTGGTGCACCTTTGGAGGATGCTCGCCATCTTGGTCAGCGATATAGTCGGATGAGACATGAGGCAGAGCTACTGGTAAGTCAAAAGTAGGAATAGTTCCTCAATCTCTACACTTAACCAGTAGTTTTGGCCCAATGGGAACTTCCTTTATTATCTGTGGCATGGAGTATGCAGTGAATTTGTGGGTTCTTTTCTCTGTTTGGTGCATTCTAGTTACCCGAGTGAAAATTTGTATTCCAGGCTATGTTAGGTCATCATTTAGACATTGGTATTCTTACTTTAAGTTGGGCAATATAACTTGGTTTGGTTTTAAAAATTCAGAGGGAGGAGATATCAAGAAGACAAGCACGTGTAAGAGAGGCCCCAACTGCTGAAAATGTTGCAAAATTGCATGCTTCAGAAGCAAAGATGCAGGAGCTAAAAGCAAACATGGCTGTTCTGGGTAAAGAAGCTGCAGCTGCGCTGGCTGCTGTCGAGGCACAACAGCAAAGACTGACCTTTCAGAGACTTGTTGCTATGGTATGCTTACACATGAACATGATTGATAATATAAACTTGGGTAAATCATTCTTCCCTTCTGCATTCCTCCCCTTTGTGATAATTGCTCTCCTGTTCCTAAAACTGAAAAAATCAACCAACAAAAAAATGTAACATTGGCCAACTACGTCAACAACAGACTTGGTTTTTTATAATTGAAAATGTAAATTATGAAAACATGTATTTCTTAATAAATTTTAAGCCACTAACCAATAAGCAAAATATATCTATTTTTTGTTACTATATTTATAATAGTGCTTATGTTGATTAACTATCTGCACAATAAACAAGTTATTGTTATGAATTAAATATTTTTTATGAAATAATTTTACCTTTTTTAGATTTAAAGAAGTGGTTAGGTTATGTTTAGAGAAGTACGTACATAATTATTGAGTTTTATCATTCTAGTATATTTTGGTCAAAATGGGTAAAAATTGTAGCTTATATTGCCTTTTTTGGGCTCTTAATATAACTATTTACTATATATTACTATTGGATCAAGTTCGAATATTGTTGGGTCCAACTGGGAGTAGCTCTTCTAATTTGATTTTTTCTATCCACAAGGCTTGAATTCTCGACCTTGCTTCAGCTGAACTGGATCTTTTGCACTTGATCTAAGCACTGTTAGCGTAGCTTATCTCTTTGTTGATATCTTAAAGTATAGGCTTGTGTAATTGAGCTTGCTGTCATGGAAGGAAGGGTAAATTACCCATACATAATTATTTTTTATTTTGATTATGTATATTGTTTTTATGCTTTCGTAGGTTGAAGGGGAAAAGACTTTTCATGCAAGAGTTGCAGCCATTCTTGGTGAAATTGAAGCAGAGGTGTGAACCAGATTTACCAATCTTTTTTTTCTCAAGAATATTTATATGATATCATTGCTTCCATTTTTGTTCTTCTTCTTTGAGCTGTGTTCATTATCATAATACCAATAAAATTTCTTCTCATTGAAACCTTGTCTCAGATGGTTTCAGAGAGACAGAGGAAAGAATCTGCCCCTCCAGTGGTTTCTGAGAATGGCTCCACAAAAACTGTGTATTTCTTAGCTGAAGTATGCTCCATATACCAAATCTTTGCTTTATATTAGCCTTTTGCAAGTTCCTACATGATATATGATTGTTGTTTTATCTTTTACATAAAATTTGTATGTTAATTTATTGCTGAATAAGAGACTGCCCTAAAATATCATTAGAGCTTAATTTAAAATTTGTAAGTGGTTAAGGGGGTTTTTTTTTTTTTTCCCCTTCTTTTGGGCGGTCGGTTGAGGGGTGCATCCAACATAAGCTTCCTTTAGAGATGGAAGATTGTTCAATCAGTGATCAGTGGACGATGATGTGGATGGGGTTTTATTGGGCTGCTCTATTAGGGTTCCAGATTCGCCCCTAGCCCTTTCAATGTTTTCATTTTTCTCCTTTTTTTTAAAAAAAAAAAAAATTAGATTCTTTTCCTTCTTCTTTCTTTTGATGCTGCGACTGTCATTTTAAACGTACAAGCCCTCTTCTCCCTTGTTGGCCTTCCCTAGAAAAGGAATAATGGAGTTTACAGACCATTATTTGTTTTGTGTTTCTACCAAGTGGACTTTTTTTTTTTCTGAAAAATTAGAAAAATTTCTAACCCAGTGCTTCCTTAGAGACAAATAATTTACAGTCATATCAATTGTTAGTTGCTATAATATAGGAAGCTGAGGGATTCTAACACTTGAATAATAATAACGCGGTTGGAAAAGATAATAGGAATCATGCATCATTTGGTTGCAGGTAATGCATCCGTTTAATGCTGCAGCAGATAAGGAAATGAGCTTGGCAAAGGGTGACTTTGTTGTTGTGCGAAAGGTAGGTTTTCTCCGTCACTCTATATTTATATAAATATACATCTTCTACCCAAACCTCCTCCAATCAGTAACATTACTGACAAATACATTTTCAGCACTGATAATACCTCGTTAGAAGGACTAGCTCTGACCCTAAATGCAGGAGCTAGTTAGTTTGTAGTTTAAATTGTACTACAAATTAATTCTTACATTTAGGACTGGAAGAGTACTATAATGAGTGATCTCATGCAAAATTCTCAAGTTGTGCGGGCTTTTCAAAATTTACCGAAAGAGGAGTAAGGAAATATCAGTGCCTTTCACGAACCTTGTAAACTCATCTAAAAACACTTGCATTGTATGTGTATATTACCGGCAAACCTTGTAGAAGCCCCGTTCTACTTGTATTAGGTAGGAAAATTGTTACCCTTGCAGCTCATCAAAAATTCAAAAAATGATACAGGTGACGGCAACAGGATGGTCAGAAGGAGAATGCAATGGGAGGGCAGGGTGGTTTCCTTTGGCATATGTCGAGAAACGGCAGAGAGTTCCGTCCACCAACTTGCCTGGTGAAGTTTACTAGGTGCTCTGTTGTGTCCTAATGACTTTTATTATTTCATCCCGTTGGGGGTCTTGTACTATTGATTATAGATGAACAAACAGGGTGGTGAAGGTTGAGGAAAATGGTATGGAGTTTACATTGAAGTGTTACTCTTTTATTCAGTGTGAATGAATTCTCAAGCTAAAACTTTCACTGTGTCTTGTATTAAAGATTGCGTTTTGTAAACATCGCTCTTTGCATCAGAGCCAGCAACAGAGCTTCTTCTTCTCCCCTTAGAGCTTCGGCTCGCTCTGTACTTTCTTGAAAAAAAAAAGAGCTTCTTCTTCTTGTTTTTTTGGGTAATTGATTTCAATACATGTGTATTTGTTGATGCTAATTTCAAACACAAACCGAGTTTTAGGGCATTTATATCAGGATAATTACTTGAGTGTAGAGAATCTTAGTTATATGCAAAAAGATGTAGATATTTATTATTGAATTATTTAGTGAGGAGACCATAATTTCTTTTTGTCTTTTTATTTTAGAGAAAATTATTTCAACTTCTTGAGGTTTTCAAACTTGAAAAACAACAAAATCAAAAATACAAGATAAAAGAGAGGGAAAACAGATGTAACAGTCCCTTCATATTGGCACAAGTAAAATTATTAAGTATAAAAAAAAGTAAAATTATTATAACCCATTTTCATTTTAGATTTCATAACTCGAAATAGATTCTAAAATTTCAGCGCTATTTCTTAAAGGAAAATTAATTCTTTTTTTTAATATATATATATATATATATATATATATATATATATTACTACCTCCTAGGTTAATTATAAGGCATAGTTGACTTTGTTTGGAAAGATTAAGGAAGTTTAAATAAGTTCTTAATCATTTTATATCTTGTGTATTTTTAGATTATATATTAGTTTATTACCAAACTAATTACTTTGAAGAAAACAATAAAAATAAAAATACTTTAAAGCAATTTAATTAGCTTTTTTAATTTCTCCAAAAAAGTCAACTATATCTTATAATTAGGACCGGGTAACAACTTGATTACATTATTTTTGAGATAATAAGTATTGTTACTTGTGCATTCCTTGGGAAAGTTTATATATAGCATTTTGAACTTCCTAAGCTTCTTAAGCACAAAAGGACAATTTGTGATTCTATATAATTGTTTATGAGATGTGTAATATTTATTATATAATTTAGTCTTTATGATTTAGAGATTTTTTTATTATATGCAAAATAAGCAATATTTATTTATGATCAAAATAAATCATGTAATTATTTTATAATCATCTATTTTTAATGACCCATATATATATTGAAAATCCTAACTGTGTTGTTTGTTGATAAAAATTGATGAAATGAATACTTAAGACCCTTGGCACGAGAGTAAAATAAGGAAAACATCGTTGCTTAAAAACAAATACCAATAAATATAATTTATAATTTGTTTTTCTATATTTCTTTAAAATTGATTGATTAAGTAATCATATGATTTGATTATTTTTTAAATTTCATTTATTATTGATGCAAATTATTGATTTAATGATTTGACTTAGAAATAAGGACATCACCGTCCCATATTACAGATGATTATTTCCTACTTTTTTTTTTAAAATATATATTTCTTCATAAATGATTGATTAAATAATCATATTTAAAAATATCTGATTATTTCTTAAATTTTATTTATCATTGATGTTAAATATGGATATTGATTTGATTTAGAAATAGTGAACAAGATTCAGAGCCGTCCGTCGCACTCGGAGGCTAAAGACGAGCCAACTCATCCGCGGGACGATTCCAATGTCGACTAATGTGTTCAACCATGACTCCTCCGCATAATTCCGAAGACGGCGATCCTCGTAGTTTAACTCAATTGTAAGCGGTCTGAGCTTGATTCACCAGGTGGACCAAAGCCAAGGTATCACTCTCAAGTCTCAGACATAAATTTCCAGGACCTCGTACCGAGCTCTACCGTACTGCTAAATTATTTAAATTTTAAACTTAAGGTGCGAATTCCTGTTCTTCTTTAGCCTCGTGGTCACTAGCTAGGCTCAAACGCTGTGGTCATGTGTTTACTAAGTTTCCGAAGAACTGTATCGCTTTCCTGCCAACATCTGTCTGAAAAATCAAGTTTACGCAAAGTCTTCGTAAAATCTAGCAATCCCAATGATTCTATCCTAAGTCGGCTTTGCCAAGAGAAGAAATTTAAGGAAGCCATTGATTTCTTAAGTGAACAAAAGCGAGTGAAGGAAGCAGTTCAGTTGCTAGATCACATTGATCGACCCTCTTCTTTAATATACTCAACGCTTATTCAAGTTTGTCTTCAGCATCGAGCTCTTGATGAGGGTAGGACGGTTCATGCACACACCAAAGCTTCTAACTTTGTTCCTGGGAAAGTCATTTCCAATCGTTTGATTGATATGTATTCAAAATGTGGAAGCCTTAAGGATGCGCAGGTGGTTTTTGATGAAATGGCTGACCGAGATTTGTGCTCTTGGAATATTCTGATAGCTGGTTATGCTAGGATTGGACAGCTTCAACAAGCTAGGAAGCTGTTTGATGAAATGCCTCAAAGAGATAATTTTTCTTGGACTGCTTTGATATCTGGTTATGTTCGCCACGGCCAGCCTAAAGAAGCTGTGGAATTGTTTAGAATGATGCAAATGCATGGTGATTCAAAATTAAATCAATTTACGCTTTCCAGTGTATTGACTGCGTCTGCTGCAATTAAAAGTTTGAATTTTGGGAAGGAAATTCATGGGCACTTAGTGCGAATGGGATCAAACTTGGACGAGGTGGTTTTGAGTGCTCTTCTTGATACATATGGCAAGTGTGGAAGTTTAAGAGAAGCTAGGGGCATTTTTGATCAGATGGTGAGCAGAGATATTGTTTCATGGACGTCCATGATTGATAGATACTTTGAAGATGGACAAAGAGAAGAGGGATTTACACTATTTAGAGACTTGATGCGATCAGGTGTCCAACCAAATGAATATACATTTGCTGGAGTTTTAAATGCTTGTGCTGATCATGCTGTTGAGGACCTGGGTAAGGAGCTTCACGGGTACATGACAAGAGTGGGGTATGACCCCTACTCATTTGCTGTAAGTGCTCTCATTCATTTGTACTCAAAGTGTGGGAACACAGAAAATGCAAGAAAGGTTTTCAATCAGATGCCTTGTCCAGATTTGGCATCTTGGACTTCATTAATTGTTGGGTATGCTCAGAATGGTCAAACTGAAAGGGCTCTTCATTTCTTTGATTTGCTGCTCAAATCTGGTCTTAAACCTGATCAAGTTACTTTCGTTGGCGTTCTTTCAGCCTGTGCTCATGCAGGATTAGTGGATAAAGGGCTAGGATACTTCCATTCCATAAAAGAGAAGCATGGGCTGATGCATACTGCAGATCATTATTCATGTGTTGTTGATTTGTTGGCAAGATCTGGCCGATTCAAAGAAGCAGAGAATATCATGGACAAAATGCCCATAAAGCCAAGTAAATTCCTTTGGGCATCCTTACTTGGAGGATGTAGAATACATGGGAACCTAGAATTGGCTGAACGAGCAGCAAAAGCATTGTTTGAAATAGAACCAGAGAATCCGGCTACTTATATCACTCTGGCCAACGTTTATGCTACTGCTGGTATGTGGGGTGAGGTAGCCAAGGTTAGAAAGGCTATGGATGCTAGTGGGATAGTGAAGCAGCCAGGTAAGAGCTGGATTGAGTTCAAAAGACAAGTGCATGTGTTCCTAGTTGGTGACACATCTCACCCAAGATCAAATGATATACATAAGTTCTTGGGGGAACTCTTTCAGAAAATGAAAGAGGAGGGATATGTCCCAGACACAAACTTTGTGCTACATGATGTGGAGGAGGAGCAGAAAGAGCAAAACCTTTCCTACCACAGTGAGAAGCTTGCTGTTGCTTTTGGAGTCATTTCGACTCCACCAGGAACACCAATTAAGGTTTTTAAAAACTTGAGAACTTGTGTAGATTGTCACACTGCTATCAAATTTATCTCCAGGATTGTTCAAAGAAAAATAATTGTGAGGGATTCAAATCGGTTTCATTGTTTTGAAGATGGAAACTGCTCATGCAAAGACTATTGGTAATACTTTCATTAAGCAGACTCACCAAGTGTTTTTACCTGACTACGAATTGACATCCTCTTTGCCAAAATCTCTGCCTGTGGCTGGTGCACTGATAACCTTTATTTCTAATCATTAAAGAGGGGTTGCTGTCAAGCAAAGGAGTTAGATGCCACACTCGTCTATAGTTGTCATATATATGGTGTTCAATAATGATCTAGATGCATGCCATATAGGATTGGGACACTGAGAGGTCATCCGTTGCTATCTTATCTTTGGAGAAGTTTACACTAAAAATCTTCTTATAATTAATGGATTAAAGACAATTTATGTCAAGCCTTCTGTATTGAATTTTTTCCTGTGCTGGGGCTAGTGTCAGTTAACAACGTCTTCAATTTATGGCCCTGATAGTGTGTTGTTTTGAAGATTCGCCTCCTGTGTCCAGTGCCTCCTCCCTCCCTCCTCAGTCCTCAGTTGGTGAGTCTTCAGTCGCTACAATCTCTCCCTGTCTGATTAATTTACTGGGCTTATGCTGCTCTCCTCTGTCTTGCTGCTGTTAGGAATGGTAGTTTGATGTGCCCTGTTGCTTCGTCTGATTATAGTCATAGCTTTTGGCATCTCTGGGTTTTGCTCTTTGGCTGGTTAAGGTTTGATTTATGGTTAAGACGGTGAATTTGCCATTATTTCTGTTTAATCTAGAATATATTTCTTGTCTTGTTATTGCAATACTTATGGATGCTCAGGCATTTATCTCTTTGTCTTAAATAGCTGGAATAATAATATCAAGTGTGTAGTACCAGATAAATAAAAACGTCTTTTGAATTTGGCATTATAGTGTTTTTCCCCCCAATAATTGAATGATGTCCTGATGTCAATAAGGGATTCTGATTTTTCTTGGTGCTCGATGATGGAGAGTTGGAGCTCTTCACCATTTGATCATGTTCAGATTGGCACGAACACACTGGTTGGAAAGGTGGACTGTGACAACACTGAAATAAGGAGTTGTGTTGTAACTTGATAAGTTTCCAATTTGTTTTGTTCAGGACAGAGTGGTTACTGCTTGTTATGAATAATAATGGTACTGCTGATGCTTTGAAATGGTGTCGAGGCATGCTTGGAGCAACTCCAGCCTCACCGTTCTCTGCTACACTCTAATTGAAACATGTCCTTAACTTGATGTTTAAAACATGGCAAGCCAAGATTATACTTGATGTCTGATTCATTTTCAGATTGCATTGCATTGCATTGCGAGAGTGAAAGAATTGGAAGATGTCAAGGGTAAGTGGAGGACATAAAAGAGGAAGCAATTTAGGTGGAATAGGGGCATACGTATCAGAGAAAGAGAAATTAATGAATAGGGAAGGGACAAAATGGAAAGGGGCTAAACCACACCTCTGTTTACTTCGCTCCTTGACCTCCAACACTAGCTATCATTATCCTTTTGTCTTCTATCTGGCTTACACATGTCGCATTGAACTTATACATCTGTTCTGTAAACTTTTATATATGTGGTAATTGTTGAACTTTGCTTTGTCATATTGAGCAATGCAGATAATATAAGAATTTCTCTCTGTCATATTGTCCTCTTTGATTTATAAAGAAAAGAAAAATCGAACAAGGATGGGTTAGCTCGGGAACATACTTTTTGGGACCAACAGGATTTTAGTTACTGAGATCTTTTCTTGTTCCATCCAAATTATGTTGAGCTCCATGGTGAATTTGGTATTTTGGTTTCTAATTAATTTTTCAGGTTTGAAATGCACCCACCTCCCCTCTTCTCTTATCTTCCCTGGAGAATTGGTGATCAAGATTGTGATGTTGATGGCATATATTTGTTGTTATTTTGGATCGATTGCAGCTATTTGAAGGAATACAACGGTACCTGGAGCAAATTGCAGCTGTTCTTCATGACTATTTGTTTTGTTTCACTTGTCATCTATAATCTGTGCTGATGACATTGGATGCTTTCACCGTAATGATAGGTTTATTTTGTAATTTCCAACGGCATGGTGGGATTTACGTAGCTGAAACCACCTAGGTAATGCTGCTGCTGCTTCTTCTTGTATAATTTCCAGCAGTACTTGGACCTGTTTTGTTTCACTTGCTATTCATTGGATGTTTCTGCATTTGTTTTGAGCTTTTCCCCTGCCGATCCCTTGTTGTAGCTTAATTGAGGTAAATTTGCTATCTATTGTTTTACTCATTATGGTGGTTTTAATTGAGACTTTGTTTAAAATAATATTCATTTATATTAACCATGTTATTTTTGTTAGTAGAAAATTATTTTTATGGTATTTGTTGGTCATTATATTTACTTTTTTTTATTAAATTAGTTTATCAGTATAATAAGATATTGAGTGATTAAAAAAAATGCTAATACCAATCATAGAAAGTATGCACTACAAGTTCTACAACAACAACAAAGCTTTATCCCATTAAGATCACACGACACCATTGTGCTTTATTGAAAACTATATCTTTAGATAGATTATTAAGTAAAAGACCACACTCTATAACCTCATTATATGTCCACCTCAATCTTCTTTGACATTTCTTTAGAAGACTTCATATGCTTGACCAACCTTCCTCACCAATGCACTCAATGACATTTTTTAAACATGCTCAAACCACATCAGACGATTTTCTATCTTTCTCTTTAATAGATGTTACTCAAACTCATTTGCCTATGTAATGTGATCATTATGAATCTTATCTTTTATTGTATGACCACATATTCATCTCAACATCCTCATTTTGGCTACCCAATTTTATGTTCATGTTGTCTCTTTAAAGCCCAATATGTTCACTACCATATAATATTGCTAGTTATAGCAATGTGATAAAACTTCCCTTTTACCTTATTAGATACTTTCTGATAACAAATAACTCAGGTAGCTTTTCTCCATTTATACCATCCAACTTGAATTATATGATTAACATCCCCGTAATTTCTCCATCTTATTGTACAGTTGATCCGGGATATCTAAACTTTTTCACTTGTGGAATGACTTGCCTCCCAATTTATCTTTCAATTCACTTCTAACTTGTCTCTTGTAACATCCCAAATCTTATTCTTAGAATTTAAATAACATTAGACTGATATTTATTAAATAGCTGGAGATTTAGAGTAATTTAAATTCATAGCTTGAAGTATGAAAACATTGAATTGAGGGGGGAAAAAACAAATGAAATAGGATTGAAAATTAAAGTGAAAAATCCTAATAAGGATAAATGAGTTTTAATTATATATTTTTTAAGGTATCAGATTATTTTTATGGAAAAAAATACAAATTAAAGTAAACATTTGATATTGATTTCAATTAAATAGAATTCACTCAAAATTTACTATTTGAGATTATCATATAACTATTTGAGTAAAGATGATTCACTCAAAATATAGTTAAATTTTATAAATATGAATATTTAAAGCACTTTTCTAAAATAACATATTAGTGTTATATAAACTATTCCACTTAACACCACACAAGCACATATTAGCATGTATAATGAGTTGGATAGTTGATTATTAAGGCTTTTGTCTCACCCCGTTGATTTAATATTTTTCATGTAATAGATAATGTGTTGGTTAGTCAGGGAAGGCTTTGGAGGCTTGATTATTGAGATAATCTTTGTAAAGCATCCCCTTTTTATTTATGTGATGAATGGCTGTATATTGCCACTATAAGGCTCATGTTGCATACTCTAATGTAATATTATGATTTGGGTTATACCGTTTTCTATTGTGGATAATTAACTCAAGTGGATATTTGAGAAAATTGTTATTTAAATATTTTGATAATTGAGTTTGATACTGGGCTTGTGGTTGAATAATTATATCTTGGACTTCGAGAAGTCCAATGCCTAGGTGTGTTGATTAATTATGGTTTAGTTTGTGAAGTGATTAGAAGAGTTTTATTATCCATGATGAATTTTAAATGACTAATTTATTCTTTTCCATTTTGGATAGATATTTGCAGTTGTTTAAATCCTTTATTACCATGGTAGTATTTTCAAATAGTTAGTTGGACTTTTTTTCTACCATAGGTAACTTTTGAAGGATGAGTTGTAATATTTTCTACTATGGTAGACTGTCGGGTTTAAGTTTTCCTCTTTTAGGCCATAGTACTGTTCATTGTTAGAAAATTTGATTAAGCGTATGGAGAATTGAGTTTTAAGGAAAGAACTTTACAATTTGATATCAGATTCTAAGATTCTGCGATTTGTGTCACATTGCATTGCATATAGTGGCAATACACATGATTCACACATATCCTTCCTTGTCTTGTTTTAATTGTGTTGTGTTCTGTTTGATCACTCACTTTCTATGATGGGTTGCATCCTTAGGTGGGGAGAAGGGGTAAGAAATTCAGAAACTTACATGTCAAATTCATGTTTTTACCTTAAAGATAATGTGATTTTGAGACAAATAAAAGCGATTATGCTAAATTTTAGTGTAAAAGTATAAACTTTAGAAGAGGAAGTAGTAGGAAAATGATAAAGAAGAAAAATCTTGTGTTGGAAGTGGAATGATAAGCTTCATATTGTGTTTAATGACAAGATTTACTCAATTAAATGTGTTTTTTAAGGAAAGTGCAGAGTTACTGAGTAAATCCAATATTAATAGGTATATAAACAGTTGGTTATAGGAATTTGTTGTTGTTTAGCTAGACTCTTCGCAAAATAAGTAATAAATATATTTCTTTACATTGTTGCACCTTGTTTTTCGAGCAACTAAATCATTGCAGAATTGATAAGATATGTTATCAAATATTTTCTTGCTATTCAAAAAGAGATTTAGAAATTTTTTAATAACAAGTTAAAAGTGAACATGAGAGGATAAGTTTTCAGGACTTTTAGGTTGCTGACAACTATGGTTTGATTGAACTTGATTTGAAAATGGCTATTAAGTAAGAGCATTATCTAAATAGTAGAAAAATCTTATGAGTGGAATTTGAGGTATTGATTGCTAATGTTGATGATAAGTTATTTGCCTTGAGCATAATTTGGATGGTTAAAACAATGTGTAAAGATTGAGTCTAGGGTACTAAATGAAATAATAAAGTTTGAATTAATGAAATTGTTCTACGCAAGTTTACACACACACACATAAATAGTGTTGTCAGGACAAATTATTTATCTAATGACTATTTTCGTTTGTACTTCAAGATTTTATGCCAAAGGGAGTTTTGAATATCCTACTTGAAAAGCTAAAATTGAAAAAGGTTCCTTTCAGCTACCTTATCAAGCTATTCGAAGAAAAAGGGATATTTCTCATATAAATAAAATGGTGTTATTTTTGTATTCCATAATAGGAAGTGTTTTTTTTTTTAAAAAAAAAAAAAATTGTACATAATATTTGAAAAAAAAATGATGTTGTTTCCCTTTTATTGCTTATATATATATATAAAAAAAAAGGAGTGCAAAATTTTACAGTAAGTACAAATAATGAAATATAAGTATTTTTATAGTTAGTGATATGGAATGAATTTTTTTGCAGTTGAAGTAACTTTTGAGGTTATTATTATTTTTTCATTTGGCACTTGATCAAATATTATGAGTATTATCTTAATCTAAGAGTATTAATGAGGTTGATAGATGAAGGTAAATTGGGTTAAAGCAAAGCAATGATTTTGATATGAGATTATAAATGTGAATATGCATACACATACAAACTTTTGTAGATTTTTGCAGTAATTTTATTTTATTTCTTATTCTTATTTTTGAAGGATATCTTTTATAATTAAAAGAATCTTACAAACTGTGTTTGACAAACAATATATTTTATTAGCATTTACTTTATTTTGTATGTACTTGCATATACGCATATAATAATGAACTTACCTATAACTACGAGTTTGAAATGATGTTGTGAATTTATTAAATATTTGAATCAAGTAAGAATCTCCGATTCTTTATGATATGTTAAAGAAATTATGAACTAGAGAATTTTTTTTTTGTGGGATTGAAGGAAAGGATATTGAGATATGAATTTCAACGGTTAATTATTGTTCATCCTTGATTCTTTTTATGAATAATTTGTTGCGAAATATATAAGAAATATTTTACATGATTTCTAAAAATATAATAATTTCAAGTATATATGAAACATTTAACTTTTGGAAAAGAAAATTATTACAATTACCTTTCTTTAACACAAGTGTACGAGGATAGACTTTCCTTAGGTGTTGTCTTTCACTTAAATTTAGAATGTGGGGGAAAAAGATGATTAATGATCATTTTCAAGATTTTACTTTTAAAGAGCGTTCAAAAATTTAGATTTGTGAAATCATGCTTTCTTATGTGGTTATGAGGAAAAGACTTTTGAACTATGGTTTACTAACCCGGGGGGAAATAAAAATTTTGACAAATATTTTAATGTTCAGTGAATTTTTATATTCTAAATCATAACATTTAATTATTCTCTCTTAATAAATTTCATGATCATTTTGTTTAGAGCGTACCAAAAATCCTTTAGAAAATAATTTTTATGGCCATGAAACTTTAAGGCACAAAGAAAATTTTCAAACGTTATGAGATCTATAAATTCTTGTTTTTAAAAAAAAAAAAAACATGAATGAAAAGATGAGAAATAAGGTGTAGTTGAGTGGTTGATGTTGCTGGTAGGATGAAAATTGATGATGTGGAGATATGATTAAGATAATTTTTTTGGCAACTAAACTGATTTTGTTACACTCCTACCGGCCTCGCCTTTTCAGGTGGCGGGTAGAATGACTTTTACTTTTAAAACAATTTCAATACGTATCAGAGTATCTATGCAGTAGAGCAATAAGAATAATTTGGACAATAAAATTCTGATAAAATAAATACCTAACAAAAATAAATCCCTCCAAGGGTTAATATATAGTCATCCGGATAAATTTTCCAAAAATAACTATAAATATATAGTCATCCAAACTAAAGATGTAAAGACAAAAGCTATCTCCGTGCTCCCCAAAATCCTCAGCCAAGCTCTCCTGTTTTACCTCCAGTCTCTTGCCTCGTTCTAGATGCACTTCCTGTATTCTTATAATAGTCTGGGATTCATAGATGAATCTCAGAGTAACCATTAATTTCATATACAATGTATATACAAAGTATGTAAGGAAACCATAAAATATATAGCATTCAACAAGTTGTACACAGCGAGGCATACAACCTAAATCGGAACGAGCAGTCATACATAACATATACTGCTCAAATAAGGCACATAACCATGCCGGGGGTCGCACACAGCAGTTTCGGTATCCATAACGCTTGGAACACAGAACATCGAATGCATATCCAATCATGGTAAATCATACATACAAAGTCACACAAAGTATATGAAATTAAGATTACTTATCTGCAAGTAGTTGATCAGTAAAATGACAAACTCTCGGCCACTAACTAAGAACAATAGACCTAAAATAAAATAATATAACGAGGGTACTGTCAATATAACCCCATCCTTAAAGTTATGTAATTTTTACACTTACATATAGGGTCTTTCTATTTTTGAAACTCATTAATTTTCCTTTTATTTTCGCACAAGGTGCTGAATTTTTTGAAATTTGACCAAACTTCAAAAATTCATAATTAATTATAGAAAAATCTGATTGGGATGTTCCAAAAATTTATGTGCCCCTTGATATGTCTATTTGTTTTACTAAAAATACTTGCTTAGTCCAGAAACACGTGAATTGGTGGCGGTGGCCGCTAGAGGGCTACCGATGGGGTAGTGGGTGGCGGTGAGGGTATTTTATTATTATTATTTATTTAAATCTAAGGGTAAAAGGGTAATTTCACCCAAATTTGCATATCCGTCAGAGGTCTTTGGTACCTCTCAGTCTTTTTATAAATTCGGGAGACTTTTGGAAGTTTTACAAATTCAAATCTGAAATGTTTTAGGACTAAGGAAAAAAATTTCTTGAAGTTATCATTCTTTGTAAAGTTACTGATATTTTCCTTTAAGAATAAATAATTTTTTGATTTTTTTTTTTTTTTACTAGTTCTACACTTTTATTTCATGATAATTTTGTTTTGAAGAATGAAGATAAATTTCAACGAATATAATTCTTAAAAAAGAAGTAAAAATTTTAAGAAGAAAGAATGCTAACTATTGAAAAAGAATTTGTAAGGATCGATCATATATATATATATATATATATATATATATATGCTATCAGAGGCAGATCTAACACGTCACTATGGCCAATCGATGTTCTTAAAAACTTGAGAATTTGTGTAGATTGTCGCACTCTATGAAATACTCCCTCCGATCCTAATTATAGGACATATTTAACTGATTTTGGAGAGATTAAGGAGATGAGTTAAATTAGTTAATTTTACTCATTTTCCTAAAGTGCCCTTATATAAATTTAAAATGATATAAGTAAAAGTAAATCAACAATTCCTATCACATACTTCTCCAACCTAAAATTTTTCTTTCTACATGCTTTCTAATTGAAATAATGGTTTTCTATATATACATATATGTGCGTATATATATGTATATTATACACACACATATATGTGTACATATATTTACACACACACACACACACACACACACATATATATATATATAGACACACACATATTTATATATATCTGTATACACACACATATATATTGACAAACACAAAAAGATATACATATATGTATACACACATAGATACACAAATATACATATATGTATAAACACATACAACATAGATACACAAATATGTATGTATGTATGTATGTATGTATGTATGTATGTACACACACAAAGATATACAAATATATATGTACACACACATATTTATAGATACACAAATATACATATATGTATAAACACACACATATTTATATATATATCATATGTATAAACACACACACATTGACAAACACACACAAAAATATACTATATATGTACACACACATTAAGTTATAAAACACAAATATACATATATGTATAAACACACACATGATGGAATATATGTGTGTAATTGTGTGTTTGTCTACATTTCTCTTTATTTTTTATTTGTGTGTAGACACACAAACATTTGCCCTACGAACACACACATATATATATGTGTGTGTGTGTAAATGACACACACACATATATCTGTGTGTGTAAATGTGTCTATATATATATGTATTGAAAAATTAATATCAGCTGATTGATAAATAAATTAAAATTCAACAATTTAAAAGTTTTATTTACTGTAAGAGTTTACGTATCAACATACATACATACACTCACTCACCAAAAACCAAATACACTGAAGAGAATAAAATATGGGTATTTTAGGAAGAAATTGACAAAAATTAAAATGTTGTCTTATAATTAAGACCAAAACTAACTTTCAAATGTTATCTTATAATTAGGACCGGAGGGAGTACATCTCCAAGATTGTTGAAAGGAATATAATTGTGAGGAACTCAAATTGGTTTCGTTGTTTTGAAGATGGAAACTGCTCATGCAAAGACTATTGGTAATACTTCAATTAATTTAGACTAAGAGAGCAAATGGTTGGTACTATGTATGGTTAATTTAGAATAAGCTTGATGTTTTTTACGGAATGATGGCTCTCTAAAATGATTTTTTCCCCACTGGGCTAAGATATGTCTATTTGATGCACGACAATAATTAAAACTGTTATTTTTTTAATGACATTTTTTTTCATATTCTTACAGTTAGTTGTGATTTATGAAAGCAAATGAAGACATATTTATTAACGGAAAAATCTCATACAAAACTGTTTAAAATAAGAAAATTTTAAAGTAGGTTGACAAATTCAATAAATACTTAATTCAGCCATTAACCCAATTTGGGATTTTAAAATGTGAGTACTTAAATGCCCTCTCCTAACTATTTTTTAAAAAGTTTGATTACTTTGAAACTTATTTTTCAATATATATATATATATACACTGTATATATATATATTAACATTAACATTTAATAAAATAAAATATGATTCATCTATAATTTAAATATATTAACTATAATAATAGGAACAAAAACGTGCAATATTTTTTTTAAAAATGAGTTGATTTTATTAACATGAACATTTTTTTTTTCAAAAAAAGTATAATATATGCCATTATATAATTTTTTTTAATAAATACATTAAGTATAAATTTTACCATATCTGTTTCTTGTATACATTTTTTTAAAGTTCTATATTTCAATATGCACAGCATTTTGTGAAATTTAAAGTGTATTTGATATTTTTTTTAACTAAAATATCTTTAGAAGTATATCAAATTTACACGCCTCCTATTAGAAACAAATATTTAATATTAAAGAATGGAAAAGTTAAAAAATTGAAATCTTAACTAAATATTTTTTTTAAGAAATCTCATCTATGTGTTCAGGAAAATTATTTAGACCTTGTTTAGAAAAATATTAGTAAAAGTGACTTTTATTTCAATTGATTTTTGGGAAATTGAAATTGGTACCTGTATGCTTTCTTTTTTTTTTTTTTCTTCACTTGATAAAAATAACTACATTATTATTTTTTTTAAAAAAAATCAGTTTAAAAAATCATTCAATTGGTTTAACAAATCATATTTTATTTTATATTAATGTTGATATATAGAACAATAAAGTCATACAACAATAAACATCTTTTAAGATGGGAGGGAGGAAAAAGCATCGAAGTCATTTTACGCCCATTTTGAAATCCTAAATTGAGTTAACGATGCAATTAAGAATTTATTGAATTTATCAACAAAATTTATAATTTTTTTTTTATGTAGTTTTGTATGGAATTTTCCCTTTATTGATTTCAACTTGGAGGGGATATTCTTGTGAAATCAGCACCACACATGGCCTCATGACTAATCTATTACCTTTTAATATTTAAATAATAATATTATTTTGTAGTGTTTGTAGGTTTTTAGGATAACGAATCTTTTCACAATTTTGAAAGGACCGAAAATTAGTAAACATAGTGAGCCTTGAAATATGCGTGGTGCTCATCAAAAGCATCATCATCCAAATCCCATATTTAATGATTTTCAACTAATAATTTTTAATTAATAACCTATTAAAATAATTTTTCAAAATCAAAATAAAAAAATAAATATGAATGGTATAGATCTAGTGAGGTTGCATGCTCATAACTTTGATGAGCACTCAAATCAACTCTGTTTGTGTATTTAATTTTAATTTAGGGCATCTTGTGTTACTATTCTTTTGTTCCCTAATTTTCTAATTTATTGCATTCACATGCCCGTGCTTATGAGTTATGACCATAGCGAAGACTTGCCGTGTAAAGAAGTGGCCAAACAATTAATCAGATTTGTTTAATTTGTTTCCTCCAAGGACGTCTCGATATTGCAGAACTGGCATCACAAATAGGGGTGCCAGGGCGACCCACCCCATGGTCGGCTAAAGCGGTTGGTGGTGACTATGAAAAATCGTCGTGTAAAGAAGTGGCCAAACAATTAATCAGATTTGTTTAATTTGTTTCCTCCAAGGACGTCTCGATATTGCGGCGGGTCAAAAGTATTTTTGCGGTCGGGGTTTGGACATCGGACAAAAGGCTCGGGCCCGCCGAAAAATCCCATTTAGCCCTACCTAGTACTATATATTATGTATTTTTTTTTTTTTTTTTTATAAAATAGTATTATATATTTGTTATAAATTATATAACCTATTTGTATCAATACATATATATAACTTATAATAAGAAAATATCTTTTCATTTTTTCATCAGCTCTTCCATTTTCTCATTTTCGGATGCCCTAGCCGCGAGCTGTCTCTCCTCTCTTGATCTCCATTCTCCTCTAGAGCTCGATGATCTGCCTGACTGCCTCTCCTCTCTTGATGCAACCTCTAGGAGTTTTGGATGTTTACAAGGCTTTAATTTTTATTTTTTTGATGCATTGTATTTAATGGATTATGGATTATTTTTTGATACCTTATTAAGACATATGGTTGTTTTTTTTAAAATTAATTTTAAGACTTATATTGAAATATTCAAAAGTGTAGAATTATGGATGTTATTTAATTTTTCAGTTATTTAAGCTATTTTTTTTCACATAGGATGTAGCAGGGTATCGCCACTTGGGCATGGAAGGGCCGCCCTCCCAGCCCATTATTGCCTTGCCCAAAAATGTTAGAGCTTCTATCGGGCGGGAAATTTGGGGCATTTGCATTTTTTTTTGCCGTAATCTTTCGGGTAGGGCATCGGGTAAGGGTCTCGCGTCCCAAAGCCTCTCGCCTATGAACACCTTTATAATCACAAGCAAATTGAATCAAGAAAAATAAAAATGTTAGGGAAATATTTTTTTTGTCTGAAATTTCGAAATGTTTTGGGACGAAGGAGAAGGCTTGAATATTTGAAATGTTTTAGGAAATAAATTATGACATGTTTGAAATAATAGGAAATAAATTTGAAATGTTTTAGGACTAAGGAAAAAAATTTATTGAAGTTATCATTCTTTGTAAAGTTATTGATATTTTCTTTTAAGAATAAATATTTTTTTCAAATTTATTTTTTACTAGTTCTACACTTTTATTTCATGATAGTTTTGTTTTGAAGAATGAATGATAAGTTTTAACGAATATAATTCTTACAAAACAAGTAAAAAATTTAAGAGGAAAGAATGCTAGCTATTGAAAAAAAAAATTTGTGAGGATCATATATATATATATATATAGACATCGTTTATTTTTTAATTCTCATTTTTGTTTGAAAGACATCACAGGCCTAAAGGCTTACCTAATCTTTTCAAGAATGTGGGTTATATTTTTGCTAATAAATGACAATAGCTTTTATTTTTGGCCAAAATCAATAAAGATGTATATTTAATTTTTAAACACTGCTAATATTTTTTTAATTTTTTTAGGTTCAAACTTCTATTACTCTATAAAAGATACTCCTCTCGCCCTATTTATAAGGTCGAGAAAGATTTTTTTTTGTTATATAAATAAATTATTCATAAAAATGTATAATTTTACTTTTTATATATTATTGCATAGATTTTATATTTTTGGAGTAAAGTTGGAAAATTATTAAATTTTAAAATAAAATTAATGAGATTTAATGTTTTTCTATTGTTGCAGTAGTGAAGCAATTAGGAAATAACATATAAATAGTAGGAGTAGATATTTTTTTTTGTAGAAAAAATGTATTCAATGAGGGAATGAAAAGCTTCATACTACCAGTATTCCTAGTGCAAATATAAGAGAGTAGAAAACTTTTTAAAAGACATTTATTATTACAACAACATGATAAGGACCAGACACGTTATTTTTTTAATGGTTCTTTTGGCATATTTAGACACATTTCTCTCTCCTTCTGTGCAATCACGTGCACATGGTTATAGGCCTTGTGTTCCCATCGAGTTTGGTTTGACTACACGATAGGCATGCACTATCTTGAAAAATGCAGCAAACGGCCTAATATGTAATATATATTTGTATTAATTTTATATCAGGCGCATTAAAGACTAAGTAAAATTGAATTTTAAATTCAGTAGATTAGATGTAACCTATGAAAGAAGGTGACTGCTCAATTTTTAAGTTCAATTTGGAGGGACCTCTTTGGGAATACCAGTAATTAAAACTTTATTTCCTTTTTCCTGTTGTGTATAACTATCTTATTTATAAGTTTATTTTGACCAACTCACATATACTGAGAAGAGGTAGTTAGTTCAATAATTATGGAATAAATTTTCAATTTTACCCTCATTTATGATTGGAGTACCTTTCAACTCTTTCTTTTCTCTTTATTTTCATTGGTACAATTAATATGGCAAATTTGTCACAATCTCATTTATTTGGTTAAAAGGAACTTATAAATAATAGGATAAATTTATTGATCAAAAGAACTTATAAATAAGAATAGTGCTATTAAATAATATTACTGGTTAAATTTTAAAGTTTATGTGCGATCCCTTCGTGATTTTATATTAGTACTCCTCTAAATTCCTTATTATAAGCACCAACTAACTTTTCTCACAAACCAATAAAACTAAATTTAAAGTCAATAAAGTTGTCAGAATCTAAGTAATTACCAATATTACCCCATACTAATTGCACTAAACTCTAATATTATATTAATTATTACTCTCACCCACTACTTTTATTAAATTAGGGGCAGATATGGAAAAAAAATAATCATTCCATTGGGAGCAAAAGTCTTTATAAAAAAAAGCATCAAATAAATTTTAGTTGGTGCGCTTATAATAAGGACCGAGGAGTATATTATATTTTAGGATGGAAAGAAACATCTTCCACTAGCTTCTGAAATCAAATAAACAGAGCCCACCTCTATTATTTCATCTCCCCTGCCGTGCGAACTTGCGAACATTTTCAGCGTTTTCAGAAATATCTGTCATTCCGAAAGAGATCATATGGCTGCATCACTTTTAGGTGGAGCTCTTCTCTCTGCTGCCTTCAATGTGCTTTTGGAGAGGTTAACACCTGAACAAGCTGACTTGATCAACTTCATTTGTGGAAAGAAGCTTAATAACAAGCTCCTTAATCATTTGAAGCCAAACTTGATTGCTGCAAGATCTGTGCTCAACGATGCTGAACTCAAACAATTCAAGGAGTCTGCTGTGAAAGATTGGTTAGATGAACTCAAAGATGCTGTTTATGACTTGGAAGACTTGATGGATGAAATTTCCACTCGAGCTGCCACTCAGAAAAAGGTGCGTTATTTCCCTTTGCCTCTCTTAATCTGCGTGATACAAGCATAGCAAATAAGTTAGAAGCTATCATTGATAGGATTGAACATATTGTGGGACTAAAAGATGCCCTTAATTTGGAGAAGAGCACTGGAACAGAAACTTTGTCATGGAGGCCTCCTGTTATATCTGAAGTGAAAGTCTCTGACGTGCATGGAAGGTTGAAAGAAAAAGAAGATCTAATTAAGCTTATGTTTAATGGTGAGGGTGATCAGTTGTTGTCCGTAATCCCCGTTGTGGGCATGGGCGGGGTTGGGAAGACCACTTTAGTTCAATTAGTTTTTAATGATAAAGATGTGAAGCAAAAGTTTGATCTTGCCATATGGGTTTGTGTTTCGGAAGCATTTGATCTTGTGAAAATAGCACAGACTATAATGAAACCTATCAGTCCTGATTTTGTCTGTGATAATGATTTAAATCTTCTTCATCTTCAATTGGCGGAGAAGTTAAAAGGAAAAAAGTTTTTAGTTGTTCTTGATGATGTCTGGAATGACAAATACGCTGAATGGGATACTTTGAAGAATTTGCTTCATAATGGAGTGGAAGGATGTAAAATTCTTGTTACAACTCGTCTTGAGCATGTTGCTTTAATGGTTAAAACTATCTCATCAATTTATCGTCTAAATATCTTGTCTGACAAAGATTGTTTGTCAATTTTCACTGCACACGCTTTCCATTCTAGAGATTCATCAACCGCCAATTCATGCTTAGAAAAAATTGGAAGAGATGATGTTGCCAGAAAGTGCAAAGGACTGCCTTTAGCTGCAAAATTGCTTGGAGGACTCTTTCGATCAAAGCCTGACTTTGAAAACTGGAATAATATTTTGAAAGACTCCATATGGGATTCATTGGACAAGGATATTATTCCAGTACTAAAAGTTAGTTATTATTATCTCCCTCCTCATTTAAAACAATGCTTTGCTTATTGTTCTTTATTTTCGGAGGATTATGAATTTGATAAGGAGGAATTGATATTGATGTGGATGGCAGAAGGTTTTTTGCAACCGTCAAAGGGTAATATGACTTTAGAAGAAGTTGGTTATGGGTACTTTGATGATTTAACTTCAAGATCGTTCTTTCAACCCTTTCCTAAAGAAGATGAGGACTTTGATCTTGAGTATAAAACAAAGGATGCTGGGTGCTTTGTAATGCATGATCTCATTCATGAGTTAGCAACTCATGTTGCTGGAGACTTCTACTTTAGATCAGGGGAGAAAGGAAATAAAATTGGCAATAAGATACGCCATTTATCTTGCAACTTTCAAAATTATGCATGCTTAGACCATGAGGTTTTTGTAAAATTAAAAGGCTTACGAACATTTATAGGATTGGATTTTCATAACATCCCTAGGTCTATTGGAAATGCTTCTCATATTCTATCACTTAATCTAAAGTATTTGAGAACGTTATTACTTCGAAAGCTATCTGCTTTAAAGATAGTTCCCAAGTCAATTGGGGAATTCATTCATTTGTGCTATTTGGATCTATCTTGGACATGTATTGAAAGTTTGCCTGATTCAATATGTAAGTTGAGAAATTTACAGGTGTTGAAATTGGGTAACTGTGGAGATCTAACAATTCTACCAAGTGACATGCAAGATCTTGTAAATCTTCGCTATATTGATTTGTCTGGGTCATGCAAAATTGTGAGCTTGCCTGACTCATTGTGCAAATTATACAATCTACAAACATTGAGGTTGTATTGGTGTGAACTTCTTGAGATGCTGCCAAGTGATATGCTAGATCTTGTAAACTTGCGACATCTTGATGTAAGAGGCACTCATTTGAGAAGAATGCCAAGGGGACTGGGTAACTTAAAAGATTTGCGATTTTTGAGTGACTTCGTTGTTGGCAAAAAGCAAGAGACTGGGATTGGAGAATTGGGAAGAATGTCAAATTTGAAGGGTGGGTTTGTAATTAGCAAATTAGAGAATGTCATGAATGGCAACGAAGCCTATGGAGCGAGGATGATGGAGAAGAAGCACATTAAATGTTTAACATTATCTTGGTCGAGGCGTGTTGACGTGGAAGATACAAGGAGTGAGAGAGATATTTTGACCAATCTTCAACCTCATTGGGATCTAGAACAATTGATAATTAGCTATTATAGAGGAACAGTGTTTTCAGATTGGTTGGGAAGTCCTTCCTACCACAAAATGACTTCATTGAAACTGAAGTGTTGCGAAAATTGTTGCATGCTACCACCCCTTGGGCAGCTCCCCACTCTGAAGAAATTGTCTATTTATGGATTAGAAAGGGTAGTAAGCATTGGTGAAGAGTTCTTGAAGGGCAATGATTTTTTTTCCCCAATACTATTTCCATCCCTTGAATATCTTGAGTTTTCAAATATGACTTCATGGGAAAAATGGCATCCCATTGACATTAACGTGGAAGCTTTCCCTAAACTCAAACAACTCCATCTATTTGATTGCCCAAAGTTAGTTGGAAATTTACCCTGCCAATTGCTTTCTTTAGAAACTCTGAAAATGGACCATTGTCCATTGTTTTCTTCTTGTACTCCGAGGTGTTCCAGACTTCAGAATTTAGAGATAATAAGAAGTGAAAATGTGGTATGGCAAGAGCAAGAGTTACATCATTCTCTTTGCAAGCTAAAAACTTCAGGAGGTCGGATGCTGGAGGAGCTCTCTAAATATTCTCATTTGCAACATTTAAATATTGTCCATTGCTCCAATACATCACTCATGATTCATTTGCCCCCATCATTACAACATTTAATGATATATGACTCTGAAAATGTCGATTTTGTGATGAGTTCAAATGTTCCTCTTCAAAATCTCCAGTCTAAGACTATAATGGGATGTGGTTCTATGAAGTTTATGTCGGATGACATGGAAGGTCTCCTCCCAAATTTAAGAGAGCTACATATATTTAATTGTTTCCAGATGGAATCATTTCCAGAAGGGATCCTTGTGCCAAGTTTGAGGGAACTTCATATAAAATTCTGTGAAAAGCTATTATCTCATCATGCAAAATGGCCCCTCCCAAGTAATATCACTTACCTTTCTATTTTGCATCCACTTTGTAGAGATGTCAAGTGTTTCCCAGAGGGCTATTCTCTTCCAACCAGTCTTACAACCCTTGAGCTTATTGGCTTTCATCACTTGGAGTTTTAAACAGTTTTGTCATTTCATCTCATACATGCATACAAGTCATATCGAGTTAAAGTTCGTACGCGAACGTACCTTCCTTCCGTGTGAATAGTAATTTACTATTTATGTATACGATACTATTCATAAATACGACACTATGAATAGTAATATGCCCGTCCTTCAAATCTGACTCCGGAATCCTCGGATATCCTAACATATTACCATATTGCTTAGAATAATATCCAAAAGGTTAATTTACCTTTCTACCCTTGGTGGATTTGTTATTACCATTTTGCCATTACATTTTATTTAATAAAAACGTTACTTTCAGCATTATGGCCAGATTTACTTCTAACTTTGAAAATTCATAAGTAATTCTAGAAAACTCGAAACGAGGATCCGTAAAATTCCCGGAATCCTTAGGATGTCTAGTTTTGAGGAAAAATACTGGTTATGGCCCAGATTTTAAGAATAATTCCCAGTTTTCACGTGTTCATCCTCTGTCTAGAAATATTCCAGAAAACGTAGCCCAACTTTGGACATTTATATCTCCTAGCACAGAACTCGAAATAATACATTCTAGGTATATTTGAAAAGCCCTATATGTCTACTTTGAACATGAATTTTATCAGAATTTAAGAACATCATCTTTAATATAAAATACTGGCGTTTGTATCACTGACTTCGGGAATCGCTAACCACAAAATTTCGCCAGAAGCATTACTTTGATCATAATCTTCCAAAATTTTTGTTATATTACTTTCTCCATCAATTTTTCGAAACAAAACCATTTTTAACCATAAAAACATGATAACAAAACTATATTTGAAAATTAAAGATCAAACTAACATTTCTACTAAAACTCATAAGAACTTAAAACTTAAAACTCAAGAACTAAGAAAACTTACCCCTGAAGAACTTCCTCCTTCTTGCTTCCTCTAGCTCTCACTCCTCTCTACTCTTTAGAAATCACCTCTTGGGGCTGATTTGGTGTGAAGAATATGAATAGGAGAGCTTCATTTATAGAAGAAATTCAAGGCTATTCCAACCATATTTCTTCCTTAACCAAACATTCCTTATAAACCAAACACTCTTCTTCCATCTACCAAAAACTACCATTCTAATTACCTATTCCATCCATTAAAAACTACCATTTAATATTTATTTGCAAATATTAAATAAGTATTGGAAAATAAAATCCTTAATTCCATATAAGAATTTTCTTCCATAATTAACTCTCTAGGTCATAAAATATTGGTTCTAAAATTTCTAGACCAAAATGTATCCTCTAACTATTTTTCCTTGAATTATTGGGAAAATAAGCCTCAAAATCCAGAAAATAGCTTTAAAACTATTTAGGCCAAATTTTCATAATAAATTCCCATAAAACATTTCTTGTTTCCAAATCCAAAAATTTGGGATATTACATTCCTCCTTTTGGTTATAAATTAATTACCTTTTTATGTCTTATTTATGTCATATTAAATAGCTTCTAAATAATGTCTCATAATTAACGAATTCGTTAATTAATTCCAAAGTGGAATTTGGATGAAAATATAATCAATAGATTATAATTTCTTGAGACAAATATTCACCTTTGTATTTAATATGTATTATTTATCAAAATATAGTATTTATGACAAATAGGAATTTTAGGGTATTACACATTGAATTGCACAGGACTTCAACACCTAACCTCTCTCCAACAACTCAAGATCATGGATTGTCCCGATCTGGAGAAAATGTCAGGTGAAAAGCTGCCTGCTTCTTTGAGAGAGCTTCACATTTGGAATTCTTCTTTGCTTGAAGAAAAATACCACAACAAGGATGAACAACTTGTTCGCCAAATATCCCACATCCCACACATCAATCTATTTCGCAAATAAGATACAATTATCCACTAGGTATTTATCATCCACTCTCTTGCTCCCAAGTATTGCATTTTTTTTAGTTTATAAGTGGATTTAGAGACAATTATTCTTAAACATAAATGTTTCTCAATATTAACTTACTTGAATTGTTGGAATTGCTTCTTAAATCAGTTAACCTTTTGGTAATTTATATGATATTAGCAAACTTATTCGCTCTGTTGTGTTTCCAATTCCAATTCTCTTTCTCTGTTTTTTTAAAACCTACTTTAGCTAATTTTCTTTACCTTGTTTTTTTGTTTCTTTTTTTCCCCCATTAATTCACCAAGTCTATAAATTAATATAAATAATAATTTAACCGTTTGTTTATATATTGCGAAAATCAGAATGATTATTATATTTAGAGATATTAAAACAGTTATTTCTTTTAGAAATTGTATGTATCACACCAATCATGTGACTTTAACTAAGGTGGTTGCAAGCACTTCGTTTTTGAACTGAATGTTCTATATTTTTTAAACCTGAACTGAAAGTGCTCATTGTTTGGGTCTTGAGGTAAGTGATTATTTTTATGAATTCAAATTATGAGAATGAACGACAGTTCTTTTTTTTTTTTACATGTGTTTAGTTTTTCCTTTTGTAATTAATATATTGTACTCCCTCCGTCCATATATATATAAAGTCATTTCAATCGAATCGTGAGATTCTAAAAAATAGTAAAATTAGTTAAAACTAATACATATGTAGGAAATATAATTTTTCTCCCCCAAAAATGCCCATATTTATTGATGAGTAAGAGAGAAACAGTAATGACGAGAAAATCAAGAAATATAATGTATGGTAAATAAATGATGTGAGAGCATGATGGAAAAATGGGTAAAAGCACATTTATTATTGAGACAAAGTCAAATAGGATCTTATAAAAAGGGACAAACCCATTAAAAAAAAGGATCTTATATATAGGGAGAGAAGGAGTATTTGTTTAATGACTTTATACTCTGTTTTTTTTTTTTTTTCCTATTGAAATTTAGATTACTATAAGTGTTTGATTTTTAGAACTAACTTGAAGTGTTATAATCTGCAACTTCATGGATGAAATTGAGGAAGCAATCTCTTATGTTTATAGTAAATTATTGATAGCGACTTGTGAAGTCGTAAGATTATTCTGAAGTAATAAAGTAGTGAGAAAAAGATCGTCGCGCGAAATAATCTTGATCACTAATTCGCTTATTTTTAATTTTAGTTGGATAATCAAGTAATATGAGTTATAGCAAAACAGAATTTAAAGAATTAAAATAAGAATTCAAAATCAAGCGGTCAAACAACTTTTAGAAAAGATGAGTAATTTAAAAAACGCATTGAAATTTGAGAATCACTATATTCCTCTAAGTATTTAAATTGAATTTAATTGATTATTATTTCTACGATTGACGATTAATTTAAATTTAGTAAATCCAATGTCTTGATCTTTACCTTGATCAGTTATCTTTCAAAACAACCTAACGTCTTAGTTTTGTTTGGAAAGATCATATTTATAAACCAGAATTATTAGATCACGATAAATTAAGTAGCGCATATGCAGGTCATGCGATTTATGATGAATTAAGCAGTTACAGTTAGATCAACATCTCTATCATTAAACATCAACCTATTAACAATCTAAAAGGTGATCAATCTTGAAAGTATTACGCAGATAATTCATTGATCAAGAAAAAATGATAAATAAAGAATCAAATCAAATATTTTAAATTAGTATAGGGTTCATCCTCTCCCTAACTACTTAAAACTTTAACGTGGTATAATAAAATCCATAAAAGTAAAATAATATTGATTTAAATAAGATAAGAAAAAGAAAAAGAAATAAAGACTCCCGGAGAATCCCTCAGTCTCATATGCTGCGATCCTTCCTTATTCTCCAAGTCTCCTTCTCGTTCCCTCGCGTCTTCCAATTCTTTGCCTCGTTCTCGTTCTCCACTTCTCTTCTGCGTCTTTTTTTGCCCTTTTCTGCGTGTCGGCTCCTCCTAATATATAGAGTTTATGTTTTATGCGTGTTGGGCCGCGTATGTTTGTATCTGATCCAAAATAATATCCATCATATCTTCAACAATATCCTTTCAACCATTGAATCCTGTGGTAATTGCTTTCGCGTGGGGTCCACCGTCTTTATCTCAATTGATTAAAGATACTATATATCATATCTTTTTAGCCAACTCTGCATATCATCTGATGGCACGTTTTGGTCAATTTTTAATATAATATAATACTATATTATATAATATGATATATAATATTATAATATATTATATTAAATCTTTTTTAATTGATTTGTTGCCCTTGTTGCTTTTCCTATATTTTTTTATCTCTTAGATCACATAATATCTCCCGACAAATAAATAGGATATCAATAGATTTTACGTTATAATATCATTTTATCCTATATTTAATTAAAAGATAGATAAGTACATAAAGATAATTAAATAAGACTGAAAATATTAATAAATTCAATCCAATATATCCTAGAATCTATACTTATTTAATTATAAAATATATACATATCAAACTCCCACACTTAAACATTCTTTGTCTCAAGAAAGGAAATAATTCATTATCGAACGAGCATTCTTCGTGAAATTCCTAAAATGAAGCAGTTCTTTACCACCACACTTAGATCATATCATCAAATCTTATTTAAGTTAATGTCTTATAAGAATAGGTCACTAAGCCAATAGCCTTAAACAATTGTAATAATCTCTTAACATCTCATAATCAAAGGATCAGATGCCAATAAATTCAACAATAAGATTAGTAAAAGAATATTATATTTGCTCAATTTCTCCAAAAAAATTCAAATTCCCCCACTAAACCAAGTTTTTTTTATTTTTTTAGGGATCCTCAGGTAAAACATAGCTCTCTCTTTATTTTTTCTTTTTTTTTTCAATTTGTTTTTTTTTTCGAGTAGTTGTAGGTCCTTTTCGACGCGACCCTACACATGGGTGATCAGGACCGTTCTTTCGGATTCTCTCAACGCACCTTAAGCACCTCAAGAGGCTTTTAGCCCAACTCATAACCCTCTTGGACTTTTTAGTTTTGACGCGACCTTAGCATGGGTGATCCTAAGCATTCTTAAGTGCGATCTAGAGAAGTCATTGGAGTTGTGTGTGTGTGTGTGTGTGTGTGTGTTGTTTTTTTTTTTTTTTTTGCGCGAGTCATTTCGATACAAAAGTTTTCTTAAAAGAAAGATCATCATCTAATTTTTAAAGAAATCATGTAGCAAAATATTCATAAACTAATAATCTGTTGACCATACTACAAACTAATCTCTATTCTCATAGTTAATTTCAAGCGCTACAAAAATTCAAGGCTTAGAGGCTTAATTGAAACATTCTTTTCTATTTTAATGTTTGACTTGATAATATTCTAAGATGGGGAAAGCTCAAAATTAAGGTCAATCCTAAAACAATGCAAAAATCTCAAATATTAAATTCTTAAAAAAATAAATAAAATAAGGACAAGATCACCAAAGAAATTATATCCCTCCCCCACACTTAAATCAAACATTATCCTCAATGTTGCTAAAATATAAAGAGGAAAGAAACTAGTACTCCCCTGGTTTAGGCTTCTAATTTTGATGTGGAGTCTTTTCCGTACCATCCATGATGTTTCAAATTTTAAAAGAGGAAAGAGTGCACAAGCCAGACTTTGCATTTACAAGAGGAGTGATTATCTTCAAACCCGAATAAAACTAAAAGAAAAGAAAAACAAAAAGAAAAACACAATAATAATAAATAATGAAAGCGGAGAACCCTTGGGTTGCCTCCCAAAAAGCGCTTGTTTACCGTCTCGAGCCTGACGGATGTCACCTTAATTCTCAAATCCCAATGCTACAAAGGTTCTTCCTCTGTCAATGTCTCCACCATGGTAAGGCTTTAATCTCTGCCCATTCACCTTAAAAGCTTCATCTGAACCTATTGGTGCAATGACAATTGCACCAAAAGGTGTGACTTCTTTGACTACAAAAGGTCCCGACCATCTAGACTTCAATTTCCTGGAAAAAGTTTCAAACGAGAATTATAAAGTAGTACTGTCATGGGATGAAACTCTTTAGGAATAATCCTCTGTCATGCCATCTCTTGGTTCTTTCCTTGTAGAGGCTAGCACTCTCATATGCAAAAATTCTGAATTCATCAAGCTCATTCAACGAAGTAACCTTTTTTCATCCTTGATTTAGCATCAAAATTCAGCGACTTAGTTGCCCAAAGCGCCTTATGCTCAAGCTCCACTGGAAGGTGGCAAGACTTACCATATACCCGGCTGAAACGGCGACATGCCAATAGGAGTTTTGAATGCCGTTCGGTACGCCCACAAAGCATCATCAAGCTTCTTAGACCAATCCTTCCTTGACTTCCCAACAGTCTTCTCTAGAATTTGCTTCAATTCCCAGTTAGACATCTCCACTTGCCCACTAGTTTGTGGGTGATATGGAGTAGTGACATGATGAGTGACACCATATTTGCTAAGCAATGATTGAAACTGCTTCGGTTACAAAAGTGAGTTCCTCCTCATCACGATAATGGCCTTAGGTACCCCAAACCCGTTGAATATATTCTTTTTGAGAAAAGATACCACCACCTTAGCTTCATTAGTGGGAAGAGCAATTGCCTCTACCCACTTTGAGACATAGTCCACAGCTACAAGAATGTACTTGTTGTTAAAAGAACTTGGGAATGACCCCATAAAATCAATCCCCCACACATCAAATATCTCAATAACAAGAATGTTGTTAAGGGGCATCTCATGTCTCCTAGAGATATTCCCAGTTCTTTGGCAATGATCACAACGCTCCACAAACTTCCTAGCATCCTTGTACAGTGTAGGCCAATAAAAACCACTTTGTAATACTTTAGCAGCAGTGCGTTCTCCCGCAAAATGTCCACCATAATCTGAACCATGACAATGCCAGAGGACCTTATGAGTTTTCCTCCCGGGGATACGGCCACGGAGCACTCCATCTGCACACCTGAAAAACAAGAAAGGCTCATCCCAGATATAACGCCGAACATCATGCATGAACTTCTTCCTCTGCTGCCATGTTAGTCCCTCTGGTATCATCCCAATTGCCTTATAATTAGCAATATCAGCGAACCAAGGTACATTGCCGATTGACAAGACATACTCATCCGGGAATTCATCCCGAATCTCCATCTCCGAATCATCCCGCAACTCCTTAACATGTATCCTAGATAAGTGATCGGCTACCACATTCTCCACCCCTTTCTTGTCTACGATTTTAATATCAAACTCTTGGAGTAGAAAGCATCCAACGGAGAAGCCTTGGCTTAGCGTCTAGCTTAGTCAAGAGGTATTTTAGAGCAGCATGATCCGTAAAAATAATCACCTTGGAACCAATCAAATACTGTCTAAACTTATCTAATGCATAAATAATTGCAAGCATCTCCTTCTCAGTTGTTGCATAGTTCATTTGTGCCTCATTCAGAACTTTACTCGCGTAGTAAATAACATGCAACAACTTATTCTTCCTTTGCCCCAACATAGCCCCTATAGCATAGTCACTGGCATCACACATCAGCTCAAACGGTAACTCCCAATCAGGTGCCCTCAGAATAGGTGCATTGGTCAATCTCTCCTTCAACAAGTTAAATGCCACTAGACAATTATTGTTAAAGTTAAAGTCTTCATCTTTGACCAACAACCGACTAAGTGGTTTGGCTATCTTGGAAAAATCCTTAATAAACCTTCGATAAAAACTGCGCGACCAAGAAAGCTGCGAACGCTACGCACATTGGTGGGAGGAGGTAAGTCTTTGATGATTATAATCTTGGCTCTATCCACTTCTATCCCTTTATCAGATATTCTATGACCCAAGACTATCCCATCTTTCACCATAAAGTGGCACTTTTCCCAATTAAGCACCAAGTTACTCTCTTGACATCTTTGGAGCACACAAGACAAATTAGCCAAGCAAGTATCATAAGAAGTGCCAAAAACAGAGAAATAATCCATAAATACCTCAATAAATCTCTCAGTCATGTCAGAGAAGATGGACAACATGCACCTCTGAAAAGTAGCTGGGGCATTGCAAAGATCGAAGGGCATCCGTCTATAAGCAAAAATCCCAAAGGGACAAGTGAAAGCTGTCTTCTCTTGATCCTCTGGAGCCACTGCTATTTGATTGTAACCGGAATAGCCATCTAAGAAACAGTAATAAGAGTGACCTGCAAGCCTCTCAAGCATCTGACCCATGAATGGCAAAGGAAAGTGGTCCTTGCGATTGGCATCATTCAACCTCCTATAATCCACACACATTCTCCAACCCTTAACAGTTCTAGTGGGTATCAATTCATTATTCTCATTATGCACTACGGTGATTCCACCCTTCTTCGGTACTACATGTACTTGGACTAACCCACTTTGAATCGGAGATATGATAAATCATACCGCATCTTACGTTTCACCACCTCCTTTCTCACCACTTCCTTCATAGTCGGGTTAAGTCTCCTCTCGGGGCTGCCTTATTGGTTTCACATCGTCCTCCATAAGAATTTTATGAGTGCAAAATGAAGGACTAATCCCCTTTAAATCGAGATATAGACCACCCTATTGCGAGTCTTGTGGGTAGTCAAAACTTTCAAAGAACTTCTCTTCGTCGGTAGGTGACAACTCAGCACTAATAATAATGGGATAAGTGTCATCCTTCCCTAGAAAAGCATACTTTAGATTAGAAGGGAGCTCCTTTAGTTCCACATTAGGAGTAACAGGTGGCACATCATAATCCTTCTTCTTCAGCTCCTCAACCTGTAAATCAGAATTCTCATCTGCAGAAACCTCTTCTTCCACTTGTAACAATTGAGCAAGATCATCCTCCATAGACTCATCTGAACCTTCTTGAAAAAGCTCTTCATGAATGGCCTCATCAACTACATCAATTAAGCGAGTCACTATTATCGTTGGGTATTTCATGGATTGAAACACATTGTAAGTGACTTTCTCATCATTCATTTGGAACTCCATTTTTCCTGCAGACTACATCTATTACCGCTCTAGCGAGTAGCCAAGAAGGGTCTTCCCAAAAGCAAAGGAAGTTCAAGCATCTTCCTCCATGTTAAGAACCACAAAATCCACTTAGGGAAGATGAATTTGTCCACTTTCACAAGCACATCCTCAATGACACCTTCTGGCTTCTTAATAGACCTATCCGCCAACTGTAACGACATCATAGTAGGCTTCATCTCTTTAATGCCGAGAGCTTTCGAAATATATAAGGGCATTAAATTTATACTAGCTCCCAGATCACAAAGTGCTCGCCCATATTGACGTTCCTATCGCACAAGGAATGCTAAAGTGCTAGGATCTTTAAGCTTTGGTGGTAACTTTGTTTGAATAATGGCAACGCATTTGAGTCGGTGCCATTGTTTCGACCTCTTGCAACTTATGCTTCTTGGAAAGCAAATCTTTCATGAACTTTGCATAATTAGGCATATTTTCAAGAGTTTTCGCAAAAGGAATGTTAATCATAGTTTCTTAAAAATATCAAAGAACACGGCATCTTTTTGCTTCCGAATCTGTTGCTTCAACCTTTGGGGGTAAGGAGGTTTTGCATAAGAAGGAGTGAGAGACTTCTTTGTAGCTATCTCCTTCGGAACCTGCTGCACATAATCATTCTCAGCCTTTTCCTTCTTTTTTTCTAAAGCCTTTTCATGTTCTTCCACCCCTTTTCGATTTTTCCTTCACCTAGAATGCATTTCTCAACCTGGCCGAATCACTATACCACTCCTTGTAGATATGGCCTTACAATGCTCCTTTGGATTGACCACAAGTATCACTAGGGAATGACCCTTGGTTCCTCTCTCGCTATTTGCTTTGATAACCGACCAACTCGATTCTCCAAGTTCGGATTGAAGCCTCCCGATTTTTGAGAGAAGACTTTGTTTCATTCAGGAAAGCTTCTAAACCCCGTATGTATTCGGTCTTTGGTATGGGTCAACCGTGTCAAAGCCTTTTCCGGATCAAGTAATGGTGGTGGTGGTTTGGTGGAACGCTGAGGTCTTTCTTGGGGTTTATAGGAAAAGTTTGGGTGAGATTTTCGGCCAGATTGTACGTGTTGCTATATGGATTAAACTGATTCCTAGGAGGATTACTCATGAAATTAACCTCACTGTTTCTCCGTACTACTAGCTTCACAATCTCCATTAGCGTGTTCCCTTTGCAAAAATCACAAAGCAAAGGAGGTGAGAAGTGATGGATGAGACACGAGTAGAGGTAAGTTTGTTTAGTGATGGCGGCTAACTCTTTGTTGGATCATCTTGTTTTGTTGGGAAAGGTTCTCATTGTGGGCCAAAATTGTATTGTAAGAATCTAGATGAAGAACTCCCTCTTTGGTTGTGGAGTAACAGTTTCATTCTCAAGGGACCCATATAGCCTCAAACAACTCCAATGCTTCCTCCGGAGTTTTGTTTCTCATCTTACCACTCTTTGCGGCGTTAATCATCATCCTATAAGACGGAAGCATCCCATTGAAGAATATTCTCGCCTGATCATAGTCTTGCAGCTCATGTTGTGGACACTTCCTAAGCAACTCCTTAAACCTTTCCCAAGCTTCACAGAATGATTCCACATTGCCTTGAGTAAAGCAACTAATATCTGACATCAGCTTTGTATACTTAGAAGAAGGGAAAAATTTCTCAAGGAACTTTGTGGTGATAATTTCCCAAGTGGTGAGACTTCCTGTAGGACAAGAACGAAGCCAAGCTCTTGCTTTCCCGTCGAGAGAGAAAGAAAACAGTCTCACACGAAGAGCAACTTCGGGAACCCCATTCATCTTGATGGTATCACAAATCTGCAAGAAAAGTCTCGATATCTTGATTAGGATCCTCTAAATCACTCCCACTAAAAGAACCTTGTTGAACCAAGCTTATGAGGATGGCTTGATTTCAAAATTATTCGCATTCACAGCGGGATTGACAATGCTAGTTGCGGTCAGCGGGATTAAGTGTCGTGTATCGCCTATGGTCCTTTTTGGAGGAGGAGGGAGGATCGTACCATTTTCTCGCCATTATAACCTTGATTCGAGTCCCGTACTAGAGCTAACAACCTTTCCTTTTCTCTGTTTAGCAAGTTTAGGTTTCTCCTTCTTGTCTTTTCGATTTCGGGATCAAACTGCAAACAAATTTTTGTCGGTGGTATCTCGCATAAACGAGTAAAATATCAAAAGAAAAAGAAAAATCCAATCTAGAGTTTCAATAACTATCTTAGTGTTGAAATAAAACTATTCCCTAAGAATTGCGCCAAAAAACTTGATAAGCGACGGCAAAGTGCACGATCGTTACAAAGTAATAAAGTAGTGAGAAAAGATCGTCCCATGTTATAATAAGATTTCAATCACTAATTCGCTATTTTCGCTTTAGTTGGATGAATCGAGTAATATGAGTTGTAAGCTAAGCGAGAATTTAAAGAATTAAAATAAGAATTCAAAATCAAGAAATTCAAGAACAACTTTTAGAAAAGATGAGTAATTTAAAAGCTTGTTAAGTGAGAATCCTATGTTTTCTAAGTATTTAAATTGAATTCCTAATTGATTATTATTTCTACGATTGACGATCAATTCTAAAGTTAGATTTAAGATCCAATGTCTCGATCTTCCTCTTGATCGTTATCTTCAAAAACAACCTAATGTCTTAGTTTTGTTTGGAAAGATCATATTTATAAACCGAATTATTAGATCGCATAAATTCGTGGCGCATATCACGCCTGCGTACGCATTAATTATGATGATGAATTAATTACGGTCACAGTTAGATCTTGACACCAACATCTCTATCAAATACATCAACCTATTAACAATCTAAAAGGTGATCAATCTTGAGAAAGTATTACGTGAGATGATTATTCAATCAAGAAAATAACAATAAATAAAGAATCAAATCAAATATTTTAAATTAGTATAGGGTCATCCTCTCCCTAACTACTTGTTAAAACTAGCGCAATATGCAGGTATAATAAAATCCATAAAAGTAAAATAATATTGATTTAAATAAGATAAGAAAAAGAAAAAGAAATAAAGCTATAATCCCCCGTATCATATGCTGCGATCCTTCCTTATTCTCCAAGTCTCCTTCTCGTTCCCTCGCGTCTTCCAATTCTTTGCCTCGTTCTCGTTCTCCACTTCTCTTCTGCGTCTTTTTTTGCCCTTTTCTGCGTGTCGGCTCCTCCTAATATATAGAGTTTATGTTTTATGCGTGTTGGGCCGCGTATGTTTGTATCTGATCCAAAATAATATCCATCATATCTTCAACAATATCCTTTCAACCATTGAATCCTGTGGTAATTGCTTTCGCGTGGGGTCCACCGTCTTTATCTCAATTGATTAAAGATATGATATATCATATCTTTTGGGCCAACTCTGCATATCATATGATGGCACGTTTTGGTCAATTTTTAATATAATATAATACTATATTATATAATATGATATATAATATTATAATATATTATATTAAATCTTTTTTCAATTCAATTTGTTGCCCTTGTTGCTTTTCCTATATTTTTTTATCTCTTAGATCACATAATATCTCCTGCGCATAAATAAATAGGATATCAATAGATTTTTTGTTATAATATCATTTTATCCTATATTTAATTAAAAGATAGATAAGTACATAAAGATAATTAAATAAGACAAAATATTAATAAATTCAATCCAATATATCCCATAATCTATACTTATTTAATTATAAAATATATACTTATCAATTATTATAAATATTTGATGAAAGAATGAGGAATGTCCATAAATAATTGATGTAGCTCAAAGCATTAATTTATTACTTTTGTCATTCTTGTCACTTATCCTACCCTAAAGCATAAAACGATTTAACATGTTTACACAGTTCATTATTATTTTTACATTGTTACTGCTTCAAAGATTAGTGGAAGTAATCCACTTGGTCTCAAAATTATGCAGATCATGCAGATTCTACATGGCTTATATCAATAGCTCTTCTATGAAGAAATGCTTCAAAAAGTTTTGTTTGATCTCCATCACGTGTTTTGTGGCTCGTACATTATTCAATCATGTAATGAGGAATTATTCCGAAAAGCAATATTGAAGGTACCATTTTTTTTAAATTATATTTTATATTCTCTGTTTGAGTTTTTCTTATTGTGGGGTTGTTTCAAGTAAAGTCCAACAAGGTGAGCTAATTGTAATTGATAAAACAAACACAACGCTTCTTCTTCACAAAGTCTAATGCTCTAATCAAGAGATATTCCTATTTTAAAGAGGTTTGAACTAAACCAAAACCTTTAATTTCTTCTTTCTCTTATAATCTGCTTGTTTAATTTTTCTGCCTTATATATGATTTTATTGTGATTAAAGTAAGCTAGCTAGCTACTTGAGGTTAATGGATTGCCATTTCTTTTTTGCTCCCCCCCCCCTCTCCGGGGTTTTCCCTCCCTTACTTGTTCTGTCTCTGGACTTACTTCTCTTTCAAATACTTAAAATGTAGCATCAGCAAGAAAGACAGCAAGGGATTTGCAGACTTGAACCTGCACTGAGAATAAAAGCTCATCAAAATCTGATCAAGTTCATCATCTTCTTGACAAAATATTCTCTGATTTTCTGGAAGTGTTCTTATTGTGTGACTCTTGTGCGTCAATTTATTTTCTTCAGAAGATACACTGGTGAAAGTGTGTGTGATACATAGTTATATGATGGTTTTCTTTGTTGGGCGTGTAAATGTTAGGATGAATTGTGTGTATTGTATTGTATTGAGAGTACTAATCACTTAGAAAATTCCCAAGCTTCGTGCTTGGGGAGAGGATGTAGGATTCAATTTTTGGATCCGAACCTCTATATATCGTGGTGTCATAATCTTATTTTTAATTTGTTTTTAAAATTTCAAATCATAATTTTTTTTTTTGAAAACCAATTAGATATATGATTTTTTTAATCAAACAAAGAGCCTAGTTTCTAGATGCTATTTTCGGTTCCTAATATAGGGTTGTATTTACTTAAAAATATAAGGCCTCAACCTATTTTGTTTCCTCATATTAATCATTTTTTCTAAATTATCTTTATTAATCGCACATATTTAAAGAGTTTGCATATATCAATGACTTGTTTCAATGCTCATGATATAATAAGAATTTTAGGGAAAACAACACACAATTTCAATAAATAACCAATTTATCTAATTTCCTTAGCTTATCCAAATTATTTGAGCAGATCATATATTAAGGATGGAGAGTTTTGATATGATTGATAACTTTAAGGCTAAGATTCAGGATAAGGAAGGGATTACTCCTGACCAGCAAAGACTCATCTTCGCCGACAAGCTACTGAGGGATCGACGAATGCTAGCTGATTACAATATTCAGAAGGAATCTACCTTGCACTTGGTTCTGCGACTCCGCGGTGGTATGCAAATTTTTGTGAAGGCTGACAGAGAAGACTATAACTTTGGAGGTTGAAAGTTCTGCTACCATGTTAATAAAATCAAGATGAAAACAAATGATTTTTTTACAAGATACAAATAACCCACTTGGGTTTTATAACACTCTTACCGGCTTCGTCCTTTCGGGTGACGGATAGAGGGATTTCCTTTTATAATTACCATATATCATCTTATTACTACTGATTAGCATGCATCAAAGTTTATCGCGACAGAGCATTTCCCGGTTGCATTTCAGACAATACTGATATAATTAAATGTAAGTAACAAAATATAATCATCCGATGGGTTAAATATATAGTCATCCACTCTCTACCCACAAGGCCAAAAAATATACAGTTATCCAAACCCAAAATAAATATAAAAAATAATCTTCCTCCATCACCAACAACTCCACCTACTCCAGCTCCGTAGTCTTACCCCTGTTACCAGATACAACCCTCAAGGTGCTTCCTGAAGCTTTACTAAAATATGGGATTCATAAATGAATCCCAGAATAATCGTTAATCTCATATGTAATGCATAAACAGTGTATGTATGTAACCATAATTAGGAAAAACACCATATAAAGGCATTCACTAACAAACACGCAGTAACACAAATGCAACATACCAAGTATACCGTGTTAACTGGGAAGGACTACATGTCCTAGAAACAAACGCAGGACTGCTCAACAAAGCAAGCCTCGGATCCACAGCGTTAGGAAAGACACAGTAGTCGAGCTTCTAACCCAGACCACACTGAATGCATACAAAAGCATGTCCCTTTTCAGGAGACACGGGTCCACAATCATGGAAAAGCAAACATACAGAGCAACACAGAACACATGAGGATTAAAGTTACTACCTGGCAGTTGACCACAATTATCAGTAAATATTTTTTCTCCGGCACTGAAATCAAAGTATCTCTAAAATAATCAAAATATAAATATAAATGACCTTTCTTTAAAAATATTTATTTGATGACTTAAAAATAAGGGGTTGAGTTTCTCTCCTCATCTTGTTCTTATTATCTCTTATTATCTTTAAATCATATCCGTCCAATCAATCACAATACTATTTTAACTTCTCTCTCCTCTTCTCCTCTTTCTAATCAACGGCCCAGATGGAGCCGATGAGAGAAAAGGAGAAAGAAGATTATGAGAAAATCCTCTCCCAAAAATAAGCCTTTTTCCCAATCATTCAAAAATCTCTAAGTCCTAAAATCCTATTCTGAACATTTTAAAGGCATTAAAAACACCAACAACAAAAAAAATCAGTTCTCACGTCCTCAAGGTTGGCCGACCCAGCAGACTTCCATTTCCAACAACCATTGCTCTTATATCATAATAACTTCTCTTCCTAGCATTAAATCTTGAGTTTGACTCTTTATTCAACCACTTTTATTAATTAATCAGGTCCAAGAGATACCAAAAATGCACAATACACGACCATTGCAAGACTAGCAATCACGAATTCACAAGATAGTTAGAGCTATATCTTACTTGTTTCTTGGTATTTCACCAGCTTGAGACTTTAATCCTACACTCCTCTTCCACTTCGTTTCGTCCTTAGCCTTCATGCAACAAGGAAGGAGTTTCTTAAAAATCTTGACTTTTCAAGAAAAGAAGTAGAGGAAGGTGAAATAAATAACAAAGGCCTTACCTTCCTCTTGCATGTTTAGCTTTGCTCACCTTGTATCTCCTTCTTAGTCTCTGATCTCCCTCTTCTCTTCTTCTTCTCAAGACGCATCCAACGGTCAAAATGGGAGGAGATGGGTTTCTTAAATAAATCTTCAAGGCTTATGCTGGTCTCCACTTGCCTCTAGATCATCTGACGTCATTCAAGAGAAATCTAGGATTTCCTTTGCTCTTCTTTTGCCCTTACTTGGCCGGCGGTTTTTAGGAAAGTTGGAAGGAAAATCTTGTCATTCCCTTTGTCTCTCCCTCAATCTCGGCCAGCGTAGCGTCTTTTGTGGTGGGTAAAGAAAAAAATTCATTTCAATTCCTCTTCCCGTACGTCCAGTTCGCTGAGGAGTTTGTGAAAAATTGAAGAAAGAAAAAAGTGTGTGTGTGACCATTTTCCCTTTCTCCTATTTTAATTAATTTTCTTTGTCCAATCATATATCCATTCCTGCACTCTTTCGTCCGGCGATTTCAGAGAAGTGGGTGGTGAATTATTACTTTTTTTTTTCCTTTTGATCTTTTCCTCGCGTTGGGAATTAATGAAGAAAGATTTGATATCTTTCTTTCCTTGTTCGTACAGTGTGTCCTTCTTCTATTAATTGTGCCTTGATAGATCCATCAAATCCTTCTTCTTTCTCTCATATGGCGGTTTTGAAAGAGTGGAAAGTAAGACTATTTTATTTTTTTGTCCCTTCATTTGATCTCCCTTTCACATGCTCCACTACTTCCTTATTTAATAAATGTTGAATTGTCTTTTCCCATCACTTCCTCACTTTTCTCACGTCCAGCAAGAAATCTTGGAGGAAGATTAATATATATTTTTTATCTCATTTTCTTTGAACCTTTCTCACACGTCCTGCACATGAAAATTGCTGAAGAAATAATTTGAGTGTTGCTTGCCTTGCTTGAATGACGTGCTCAATTCTGTTCTCTTCATTAATTTGTATTTTTTTTTTTGCTGAAACATTAATTTGTATTGAATTGTTATATCATCACATCTCTCTTTCACATCTAATGCTACGGAGTATTGGAGAAATATCCATTCCCATTTCCTTAGACTTCTCATCACGTCAGGTATGTTGGGAAACATAAAAAAAAAGGGTTACGTAGCATTTTTACCCTTAAAGTATACGACCCAGATCAATTTTGCCCTCGAAATTTTAGAGGTCTCAATGTTGCTCCAAAAGTTCTGACCCGTAGCAATCTTGTCCTCCTCTAATGCTCAGACCAACATTCGTGTGCCACTTAAGATTTTTTAACACCTAGGACACCAAGATGGACTGCCACGTTGGATTTAGCATGTGGGTCAAATGATTTATTTGTTTTTTTTTGGAACTCTGGTTAAATCCATTCTGACAGGTTAGAGTGCGGGTGTTTAAATGGCCAAGGTTTTGGAGGATTTGTGTGACGATGCTACGACGTCCTTGAAAGAAGGATGGAGCAAAGAAGAGGAGTGCCTAAGTCGACAGTGTCAACAACATCGACACTGACAAGGAGGAGGAGGGCGACGATGGTACGACGTCTTGACGAAGATGTTGGAGAACGTCGTCCGTCGACGATGTATCACTGTGGGTTGTTTGCATGGTTGTATACATCTTGGACTGAGCAAAACCTAGGTAGGAGATTCTTTGGATGCAAAAATTATTAACATGTAAGTGTAAATCATCGGATTTGATTGTTATGATTTCTTTGAGGGGGCGTATTGTCATGGGGAATAATCTGGGATGCGTGTATTTAACTAATTTTAATGTACAGGGAAGGGACTGTGGGTTTTTTAAATGGCATGACGATGAAATGGGAGAGAGGGCAAAAGATGTGATAAACGAGCTCCTAGGACATGTGGAGAATCTGAATGACGGGAATGTGGGGTTGAGGAGAATGGATGAGGGTGGAGTTGTAGGAAATATTGAAGATGACATAGCCACCATTTATGCCAACATGAGGAAGAACAAAAGGAGACTGAAGCAAAGTTTCTATGCACTATTCATTACTTGGTATTTTTGTTTATTTTTATTGCTGCGTTAATTCAAGAGGATTTGGGGATGTAATCCAACTATTATGAGACACTAAGTGATATGAAATTGGCAATGGAATGAAATGTTTGAGGATGTAATTGTATTGGTCATTTTACCGTGTTAGCTGTGTGTAAATTGTTAAAGTTATTGTTATGGAGTTGAAAATTTGCTGTTTTGTAAATATGTAAATAATTGATGCCTTATGTATGTACCAGGTTTTAAGCTTTCATTAGAGAATAAGTATATGACATGAATATGAGAAATCACAGCAATAGTATACATAATGTAACTCATTTCTGGGTTTTGAAAATAAAACTAGATCTTGATCAAGTTCCATGCGAGAACATGGACCTCAAGAAGCAAGCAACACTAACGAAATTTGTAGAATTTGACTGAATAGCATGCTAAATGGTGCCTCAATAATTTCTTAAGGAATAATTATGATTAGCGTATAATTATAGGCTGGGATTGTTTTACCATTTGTCAGGTGAGAGTAGTAGCAGAGACGCAGTGTGGAAGGCTCTGAATGCATGAAACTACTCCCATGAGTGAACTCAAAAAGTCAACAAGATTTTATTACATGTTTAAAGTAAATGAATAGAACGTAAAATGTCAAAGCAAAAGAACAAGTTGCGAACAAAAGCCCTTGCAATTTCTGAATTAACTGTATACTTGGCATAATCCAAAACAAGGTCAACAGTAGTAGCAAAACAGAAACCTACTAATGCCAATCTGAAATGCCAACAATGGCAATACCAAAAGTTGATAATTATGTCGTGACAACAATTAGAGGTTAATCCTAGGTGACAAATATTATACAATAATTTATCCAACAGTCAAGTTGTTACAATATGAACCAAAACACGCCAACATGAAGTGGCAGTGAATGAAAGAAAGGATGAGAACTCCAATTAGCCACCTCCCCTTCCTATTCCCTTTCCTCTTCCTAGTTGCTTGTGCTCAAGAAGTTGTGATCTTGTTATAGCAGGTTGCCCCATCCACAACAGTCATGGAGGCTGGAATGGGAGATCTAAAGGAATGGGGACTGTTGATCTATCACCGTCATATTTGATTGTCCGACTTCCTATGCTTTGCAAAGATGAAGTCATGCTCCTTGTTTGCCGCATTATGGCCTCATTCGGGATTGGGAATCTTGTATCTGGGTCTTCATGTTCCTCCATGTACTCTGCAGTGGTGCCCTTATGTTGGACAATTCCTTGGTCCATACCCAGAGAAAAGTTAAGCATGGAGTAATTACTTACATAGTACACAGTATATCCAGAGTGGTCATCAATTCGAAGTCACATGCCACTTCCAACTCGACTCTTATAGAAAGCCCTTCCACTACGTGGTTGTGACACATGCATACGTGAGGTTATTTGAGATTGTTGTGTACTAATATTAGATTCAGCGGTGTGCGTAAGGGTTTGATTTTTCTGTAAAAAGTACCAATACACAACCATATTATTTTCCACAGGTTGCAATAAAATTGAATACAAACTACTACATGATTCCATAATAACTCAATCTTTAATCATGAGCAATTGAGTCTACAGTAGAATAGCCAACATGTGCATGCATCAGGAAACTTTGAATAACCAACAAAACTTGCAACATTAAAATGTTTGCATTAAAATGCTGAAAAAATAACCATACCACTTGCATAACCAACATATAGGGACATTAACTAATATTACACAGATGAAGTAGATAGGGACATTAAAATGTTCCATCTACACTTGCAACAAAAGAATGCAAACCAATATATAGGAACAATCACAGACAAACCATACCACAACATAAACTAATATTACACACAACTAGACCATATAAATAGCAAACTAGTAGAAAAGAAATTGAACCATATAAACAACAAACTAATATAAATTGAACCATATAAATAGCAAACTAATTTATCAGGTGTGCTAATTTATGCAACACTTACATGCTTGCATGTTTTTTTGTTGTGGCCTTGTTGGTGACAAATAGAGCATTTTGCACTTGATCCTTTTTTGGACATCTTCTCAAGAGGAGGGGGTGGAAGGTCGGTGCTTGTTATGGCCTTATCTTGTAAACTACTTCCTCTTTTCTTTCTCCTCTCAGATTCATTTCTCCTCTTCCTCTTCTTTGTTGGTCTACCAGGTAGGACGCACACTGGAGGTGGTTCCATGGGCTGGAACTAATCAACTTTTCAAAAGCCCTTGCCTTTAACAGGTTGGAACTTGGTTCTATAACTAGAAATGTATGTGTCCTTGTGATAGAATCTTGAAATTTGCACTACCGAATCAACATTAGCATGAAATAATGCATAAATTACATGCTGATATGGGATACCAATTAGGTCCCAAGCCCTACAAGTACATTGCTTTCTAGTTATGAATACATTATGTCTATCCTCCCCTTCACACACTTCATACGCATCATTACCATTAAAAAACAAGGTACACCTCATTGACAGCTCCTTATTTGTCTCATATAAACTAACACACTTGGGGCTATAGTTACCTCTCCACCCACTGACATTAGTCTCACTCTTTGCCCACTTACTCATCATTTTCACCCTAATGCCATCTATCATCCTTATAATAGGTAAATACCTATATTCATCAACCCAAGAATTGAAACTTTCACTTATGTTGTTGTCCACCATCCAACATAAACATTTACATCGAAAATATACCCTTACCCAACTCTGTACAGGATATATGAGGACCGACTCTGCTGCTTCTTTTTTTAATTGACCAAGAGCATTCAAGTTGTCGTTGAATTGTTCAGGAAATGTACTCTATGCACATGAAAAAAAACCTCTTCTTCAACTCTCCGCCCCTCCAGGCCTTGCTCCAATTGGCATAGATATGTCTCACACATAGTCAATGCTCAGCCAGCGGCAGAACTGTAACACCCCAAATTCCGTAGCATAAATCGTGCTGGTGACACGTGGTTTTATAAATATTCATCAGAGTTTTGAGGTGCTACAGCTTAGCGTAATGCGGAAACGGAGAGCATGTACTAAAAATTTGAACAATTGAGTAAGCGATATAAAAATACTCGGACATATCGATGCCCGACGTATATGCGATATATTATAAATTTCCGAAGGATTGTTCATGTGATACAAAGTAATACAAAACTTTATAATTACAATTCTTACATGTAACTATACCCTCTTCAACCAAGCCTTGAGTAGACTTGGGGCATAGAACCTAACTCGGTTAAATCATCTCATTTGGCCAGCCGGGTAGGTCTAGTGGAAGTCTCGTGCTAGGGTGGACCGATTGACCGAACCACATAGACGACCCTTCTAGTTTAAGCACCAAATGATGTGAAGTAACTTTATTAGATTCATGCCATAAGGTAGGTTCTATTGACTTTCTTCCTGCATTTCCTTTGACCGGTGCCTCCTCACGGCTCCGTCCATTAATGCTCCTTCTCATGGCTCCATTCACAACATCTTCATAAATCCTGGTTCCTTTCCTGAACCTCTAGTCAAGTCTAAGATTCAAAACAAATTGAATCTTAGGTAACAGTTAACCTCATATGAAAGTATAACAGTATATGAATGACAGATATTCATTACATTTCAGCATTAACCAATACATAGCACACAGCACATGTAAGGTTACAACAATACATAAGCACACAGCAGATGTAATGTCAAAACAACAACAGTACATAGAACACAGCACATGTAAAGTTATCTATACAAATCCATGTATAGTTGAATAGTCTGCACCACCTGTGCCACGATGTACACTCGTGTCCTCAGCGCTAGGAAAACAATCTCACGGCATTATCAAGACTATAACCCGTATCAAGTTTGAATGTATATAAACGGTGATTCAAGACGAGTCTTAACCACGGTGCATGACCCAAGACCAAGTCTTGTCCATGACTCTATGAAATCATTCCATCTCATACATGCATACAAGACATATCAGAGTTAAAGTTACTGTACGCGAACGTACCTTCCTTCCGTGTGAATAGTAATTCACTATTCATGTATACGATACTATTCATAAATACAGGTATTTATGAATAGTAATATGTCCGTCCTTCAAATATGACTCCGGAATCCTCGGATATCCTAACATATTACCATATTGCTTAGAATAATATCCAAAAGGTTAATTTACCTTTCTACCCTTGGTGGATTTGTTATTACCATTTTGCCATTACATTTTATTTAATAAAAACGTTACTTTCAGCATTATGGCCAGATTTACTTCTAACTTTGAAAATTCATAAGTAATTCTAGAAAACTCGAAACGAGGATCCGTAAAATTCCCGGAATCCTTAGGATGTCTAAGTTTGTGGAAAAATACTGGTTCTTTCCCAGATTTTATGAACAGTTCCAAGTTTTCACGTGTTCATCCTCTGTCCAGAAAAATTCCAAAAAAACGTTGCCCAACTTTGGACATTTGTATCTCCTATCACAGAACTCGAAATAATACATTCTAGGTATATTTGAAAAGCCCTATATGTCTACTTTGAACATGAATTTTATCAGAATTTAAGAACATCATCTTTAATATAAAATACTGGCGTTTGTATCACGACTTCGGGAATCGCTAACAAACAAAATTTCGCCAGGAGCTTCGCTACTTTGATCATAATCTTCCAAAAATTTTGCTATATTACTTTCTCCATCAATTTTTCGAAAAAAAAACCATTTTTAACCATAAAAACATGATAACAAAACTATATTTGAAAATTAAAGATCAAACTAACATTTCTACTAAAACTCATAAGAACTTAAAACTTAAAACTCAAGAACTAGAAAACTTACCCTTGAAGAACTTCCTCCTTCTTGCTTCCCTCTAGCTCTCACTCCTCTCTACTCTTTAGAAATCACCTCTTGGGGCTGATTTGGTGTGAAGAATATGAAGAGGAGAGCCTTCTATTTATAGAAGAAATTCAAGGCTATTCCAACCATATTTCTTCCTTAACCAAACATTCCTTATAAACCAAACACTCTTCTTCCATCTACCAAAACTACCATTCTAATTACCTATTCCATCCACCAAAAACTACCATTCCACTTACCTATTCCATCCACCAAAAACTACCATTTAATATTTATTTGCAAATATTAAATAAGTATTGGAAAATAAAATCCTTAATTCCATATAAGAATTTTCTTCCATAATTAACTCTCTAGGCCATAAAATATTGGTTCTAAAATTTCTAGACCAAAAATTATCCTCTAACTATTTTTCCTTGAATTATTGGGAAAATAGGCCTCAAAATCAGAAAATAGTTTTAAAACTATTTAGGCCAAATTTTCATAATAAATTCCCATAAAACATTTCTTGTTTCCAAATCCAAAAATTTGGGATATTACATTCCTCCTTTTGGTTATAAATTAATTACCTTTTTATGTGCTATTTATGTCATATTAAATAGCTCCAAAATAATGTCTCATAATTAACCATTCGTTAATTAATTCCAAAGTGGAATTTGGATGAAAATATAATCAATAGATTATAATTTCTTGAGACAAATATTCACCTTTGTATTTAATATGTATTATTTATCAAAATATAGTATTTATGATAAATAGGAATTTTAGGGTATTACAAGAACAATGGACACAACATTCATCAACCCCTAAGTAATTGTATACCACACAACACAACTCTGTTTATACTTATAAGCAAAACCACATGCGTAGTAGAAATCAGAAAAACATAATAGAGTGCATGAATGCAGTACATCCCTTATGTCAAATGAAATGAGAAATAAAGATTGTAGAGTTATCCCTCATTTTGGTACCAATCAATGAATGAGTTAAGTGCACCAGTCAATTAGTTCAATGAAAACAGAAATGACATTGTGCAAACAACAGAATAACTCTCTTTTGGATGTTTTTTTTTTTCATACAAAATCAATTAGTTAAGTACACCAGTCAATTAGTTCAATGAAATGCAACAATGAAAAACATAACAGTTAAATAAGGTAAACAACAAGAAAGTGAAGATAAAGAATGCACCTTTGACTCTTTACTCAATTGCCAAACATTTCCAATTTCAACTTCACAAATGGATATGGTTAAATAAATTGGTAACTGACAATGTGGTGAAGCACTATCAGCTAATTGGTAACTCTCTGTCTTACTTTCAACTCCATAATAATGTGGTGAAGCACTATCAACTCAGATCCATTAAGTAAAAACACAAATTTAGATTTATTATGGCAATTGACAAGAACAGACTCTGTAATTCTACCATATTGTACTTTTTGTTGTGAGTTTTAATAACATATATATGAATCCAATGGGAGATGAACTTGTCTACTAAGTTCACTTGTCTCTTGCACACTCCAGTGTCCTCGTTAGAATTCTTTCAGTAGGGAAGCAATATGAAACTCACACAAGCATTGGGCATTCTCATGGCCAAGAACAGCTACTTCTGACAATGCATATAAGAAGCATATGCTTTCACCAAAGTCAATATATTCGAAATAAATAATGAAAATGGAATAGAATAGTAACCAAAGTCTTGGCCAATTGCACAATGAACTTTCCAAACAAACATTAGAGACAGATACATAGCTCTCCTAGCATTTGATAGCATACAACTAAAATAGTGCACAAGCTTAAAATAGTACAATCGACCTAAAAAATGAAGAAGGCAAATCTAACAAAATTGTTCTTCAAGTATGTATGCAAATGATATGTAAGAGTGTGAAACATTTGATCCATAGGAACTTATGAAAAGTGAATCTAGACTAGTTTGTTCTTGTCCAGACCAGTTTCTTTTCCCAGGAAAACAAAGAAATGGCAATAATAAATTCTTATTCCATGTGCTTGAATTGGAATACAAATGAATTTACAGCCAGAGAGAAATGCAGAACAAGAACTTCAAAAATAAACATAAAGAATTGCTAGAGACTCGAATAGGAACAATAATCTAATCATAAATGTGGACAGAGAGAGTGCATCAGTAAAACTCACATATAATAACCAACATGTGCATGCAATTAATGAAATTAGCATCAATAGATTAGATTAACACAGAGAGCATGTGCACAGAGAGATTAGTTTCATATAATAACCAACATGTGCATGTAAAAAATATCATAATTCCTTACCACATCCCACTGCCAGCAAATCAGGATTTCATAAAACTCACCTTCTACATATCAGACATAATAGTGACATCATTACCATCCTCCAAGTCTAAAGATCTCCTAATCCACTCGATGAACCACTTCCAATTATAAGTGTTATCTTTTTGAGTGATTGCAAATGCTATCGGGTACAAAGAATCATCTGCATCCAATCCAGTGGCGGTCAGATCATACCTCTAGCATTTCCCTTCAAAAATGTTCTATCAACTCCAATGATAGGCCTGCAGCCAGCCTTCCACCCAGTCTAGCACACATACATTACGGGTATAAGAAGTAAACATAAATCTCTAAAGCTACTTGCATATAATATACATACATTGGACAAAAAAAAATCTAACCTTTGCAGCATTAAAGCACACATACATGCGGTTGAACACTCTCCTTCCACCTTCAAGTGCCTCTTTACTAATTTCAATTGATATATCAGATCCAGGATTAGACGTCCTCAACTCATGACAATATGCCTCTAGCTTGTTGAACTCATCCACATAACTCCCTTCCATCTCCTCCATAATCTTCTTCTTCGCTCTTTTACATTTGTAAATGCTCACATGCAACATGAACTCATCTCGACAATCCTTCCTCATATCCGACACCTTATACTGTGGCCTCTCTTGCACCTTTTGCTTGAAGTATGTAACCAGCCACTTAACTGAAGCCCTAGGATTCTTGAACACCCTACAACAACTATGCTCCAAATTTAAGGTCTTCACAACAAGACCTGGGTTAGATCCATCTTTGGAAGCAAAAACAACAAAAGGACAACCCTTCTCACATCGGGCCCTTACTCTTAAAGGCTCACTTTTGGTTAGGTGTATATTTACTCCTACCTTTATTGCATACTGATCCAGAGCTGCAAGTAAATGCTTCTTATCAGGAAAACTGGCCTCTAGTGTGAAAAAGGGTCTCCCATTGGGCCCAAAGATTTTTGTTGTCCTTCTCACTTTGGGTAAAGGCCCATCTCCCTCACTTTGGCCCGATTCATCCTCACTATCCTTATCTTCAAAGCTGCTCCCATCCTCACCATCATCATCTAACACATCTTCATCATCTCTATGACTCCCAGATTCACTCCTTTCACTCTCATCACAATCCTCACCCTCTTCCTCATCACCTTCACTTGCACTCAAATTATCATTCTCCTCATTGTCATGTAATGCTTCCAATAGGTCCTCAGTTGCATCACCACCGCCACCCTCCACTGCTATGTCACCATGTCCCACATCACCACCCTCCACATGACGACACTGAAAAGCTTCATAGCAAGCTTCAACCTCAAGTGGTTCCCCTCCACCATCACAATTTACTGTGTCCTCATAAACCACATCTTTAATCTTCTTGGAGAAATCACACAGGTTTTTGTTCAACAATTCCAAATAATTTCTCTTCTCTCTCCAATAAGACACATCACCTTCATTCCCACTACCCACTTCATCACCCCGTAGATTGGTTTTAGTTTCCCAGACCACCTTTGTTCCATTGTCAACCTCACGGCAAAAAGATTCCATAGGGTCCCCCACAGCCTTTTGAACCCATCTTACCCAAACCCTACAGTATTTTGAAAAGAAATAAAACCATTTTACCCACAAACAAACAAAATAAAGGCCATATCGTGAAATCACTTTACACAGTAATAAGCTACATAACACACACACACTTCCCTAAAACTCAGAGATTCCATACTTCTTCAAATCCGCACGAATCGTCCTTGTCTGCTAATCACATGCAACCCACTTCCTCTATCGGTGTCGTCTTTTTCAAACAATTATAGCTTCACAACACTTATAATCAAATCTCACTTTCTCTGTCGCTCTTCCATTTTCACACCCTCAGCGTTTTCGAGCTTTTTCGTGATTCCTCTGTTGTAGCTTTTTTGAGCCTTAAGTTTGATTTTGACAAATAAACCTAAAAATCTGGTTAAAAGATTGAGTTGCTTTATCATGTGCATCCATCAAACCAGTTAAAAGATTGAGCCATTGGTACAATGGTTAAATCACTCACACTCCTAGTCAGCAATGCTTGTCTGCGTGTCATCCAAGGTAGCCAATAGCTTGTACTGTTCCACACACACGCTGTCAAGTTAATGGTCAACGTTTGTCTGACCATTAGAGAATGGCAAGATTGCTATGGGTCGTAACTTCAGGAGCAACATTGAGACCTTTAAAACTTAGAGGGCAAAATTGCTCCGGGTCATGTACTTTAGGGGCAAAAAAGATACTTAATCCTAAAAATATTGTGTGTGTAAACCATGTCTCAACCCACTAATTTTTATCAGAATTTTTCCCCTTCTTTTATTGGACAAAAATTATAGAAATAATGAGGAAAAATATATTTTTACCTTCTTTAACATTACCATCTCAATTTATTTATAACCAAATTTATTAATCATGTTTTCGAATAATTCCACCTTATTTTCCAATAATTAATTACCCTGTTGGAAAATAAATACCATTGACCACTACTTGGTGAAAAATTCACATATTTCATTGATTGATTTACATGAAAATTTGGGGATGTTACAGGTTTAACAATGATCATCTCTCACTTGAGGATGATTAACAACTAACCATAATTGTAAAGATGTTGGAGAGACTTCTCTCCTTAAAAAGAGACTCACATTAACCTTTTCTCTTAATTTTAATTTGGATCTCACTATCCTACTCACTTAACACATTAAATGAACGTCTATTTATAGGTCCAATCACTAATCATAATCTTAACTAACAAGATAAGATCTTAACCAAAGTTCAACCTTCCAACAAAAGGTAGTACTATGAAATCTTTTGTGACAGAAATTTCAACCCCTCTCTTTTTCCAACCATTCTTTAGATCTTCTGTAATTTGTTTCTGGTTTCATGTGAGAGCCTATTGTGAATTTTGCTGATTTGAAATTTACAAGGGAAACCATGAAGTCTTCTATTAATTACTTATTCTACCACCTTAAGCCAACTAAAGAAGAGTAGCAAGAAGTTTTGTATATTTTGAAGTATTATTCTCTTTCTTTGTCTTTCACATTATATTCTAAACTAGATGCTTTTAAATTATTGCCATTTTCTCTAAACAAAACTACAATTTTATTGTAATTCTCACTCATATCTCTCTCACACACACTTATTTCTCTGTCTTTCACAAGAATTTATTGCAGTTTTTTGAACCAATAGTATTTTACAGACTTTCCAAAATTGCATGGCTTTTTACTATATTCATGTTACTGGACGAGAAACACTAATATGGGTCTCTCAAGTCCCAACAATGCACCGAACGGTAATATGGCCCCACATGAAATTGTTTTTTTTAATTTCATACTCCCTCCGGTCCTAATTTTAGAAGCTATTTACCAGAATTTAGAGGGATTAAAGAGGGAAGTTAAATTAGTTAATTATATCTATTTTCCTAAAATACCCTTACCTAAAATTTAAAATGATATTAAAATATTGAGATATTTGAATGAACATACGTAAGGAAAATTCTCTCCCTATATTCTAACGTAACCCACGTCATTTACATAAGTGTCGTATTATTACTGCAATTATCAAATAATAGTCTTTATATATATATATATATATATATATACTCTCTATAGTTATCGCACATATTATTCCTATCATTGAAAAATAATTCTTAAACAGTTCATACAAATTAAATTAAATTCCTTGCTTAAAATACTTGTGGTGATAAATTAGTTAAATTTATCACCACAAGGATTTTACATATGAACTAAAATTCAATATTTTCTTGATATGTATGTTTGTATATACTGAAACATTTTTTAATTATAAAAGTCCTTGTTTTTTTTTTTTTCCCGTTTCCCCTGTTTTTATGTAGTTGTATATATCTAAGGTGTGAGGCAAGTTGTTTTTTTTTTTATACGAAAAAAAGGGTTAAAATTTGCTCCTATAATTAGGACCTTGGGGAGTATGTATTTAGGCTTTACAAAAAATGTTAATTTTCAGAAATATGTTTGAATTTAGTTAGTTGGAAAAATGATGGCATTAAATTGAGGGAAAAACTGTGAAGAACAAACAATTTGTTTACATATGAACTAAAATTCAATATTTTCTTGATATGTATGTTTGTATATACTGAAGCTTTTTTAATCTTGTGAGAGAAAAGGATTAGGAATTTAGGATGGTAAAATTGGATCAACTGGGTTTTAAGCAATTACCATCGGCAAGGTATTTGTAGTTGGCCTCTGCTATTTTTATTAATTGGCCAATAATTGGTCCACCAAATAAAGTGGTGGCTTATAACCCAGACAGTCAATCTTATGTTATGCTCCTTTCTTCTTGATCTTAAATATAAGACTCAATTGATTTTGTTAAATAGATGAAATATTAGTTTATAAATCAAGTAAATTAGTTTTTTTCTAAAAAAAACTACACCCTCAAGTCCTTTTTATAATCTGCTCAGTTTGAAACTCTGAGGGAGTAGTTTTTAAATTAATTTGACAATCAATTTTCAAATTTCAGTGATTAGAAATCGTTGAAAAATAGTAAATGATATATGGCACAATTTTTTTTAAAAATACAATATGTTTAATGCTTTATCCAAGTGTTAGTATTTTATCTTTCTTTAAATTTTTAAGCTATTTTATTTTAAATAGGGTAAAGCTTTTTGCTTCCAATATTGATCCCACACTATTACTGTTCAAATGAAAATTATGAATGAATATAACGTTAATCTGATTTCACATAATAACGAGTTTATCGTCGATTTTTTTAACATGTATTTATTCCCTATTTTCACAGCAACCCCACTCTTTTAAAAGTATTATTTAATTAAGAATTGGCATTTGTTGATTAAGGAATGAAAGGTCATCAATAATTTAATCTAGTAAATCAATTCGCTCCAGACTTTTTTTAGTAATGCTATTTAAATTAGTTCAAATTTCAAATTTAACTTCTATAATATTATTGCTTAACAATAATATTTTGGGAAAATTATAATAATGAGCTTAAGAAAAATAATATTTATTAAGAAAGACCATAAAAATGATAAATTTTTTGAATGACCAGAAATTAAAACATTAAAATATAAAGACTAAATTGTCCAGATTTCATATATTCTCCCTAACTGAATCAATTAGAATCTGGAGTAATTGATGGATAATAATAAATAGAGACCGATTCAGATTTTCTACATATTGATGACAAGTTGTCAACAATCCAAACACTGCCTAGGTTTGGTCATCACCAGAAACCCTTTAGAAACTCACTACTGTATTTGCAGCATCTTTCTCAACACAAAACACTTCCGTCACAAGTGATTATAGTCCAAGTCACCTCACCATACTGCTGTATTAGCTTCCATAGTTCTATTTTCTATGACCATCAGGCTACAAGGCCTTTGATTTTTAAAGTTCTTCTTTGGGAAGTTGAATAATCATACAAAACTAATAATTTATTAAATTGAAGAGGACTCCACCAACTCATTCACTGAAAAAACAAATATTTAAATTTTCCTTCATACCAAAAGAGTCTGTAATGCAATGCTTTTAGGTACTGATCGGAACAATAATAAACTTTATCCATTACGTCACCCCCAAATATCAGATGGATCCTCAAAAGCTGAAATACAAAGCCACAGTCAGCCCACATTTCTACTGAATATGTTCAAAGACTTCAACAACCTTAGACAAGAAATGGACATAAACTATGCATATTTTCTTCATGTCATCCTGCAGAAATCATAGCAAACACCTGCCAAATTCAGGTTCAGCACATCAAAAAATCTCAGGGTAACGATGAACCAATTTTAATACGGTGAATAAAATTAAATTGAGGAATAAATAAAACACTAGGGCTGGCCAAGACGTACAATGTTAAAAAAATCGGCAGCTAAAATTACCCAAAAACTGACAAAAACAAATATATATAACCACCCCATAGAGCCTAAAAACCACCTAAGATGGTTAGTACTTAATTGTCAATCCATCTTATAAAAAACATGAATGTCATATTTACATCAGACATATTGTCAACAAATAGAAACTCATTACCATTCTCAAGAGCTCGCACAAACTCACAGGATAAATAGTCTCAATCTTTGAAATTGGTGCAGTCCATCAATCAAAATCTAAAGAATCCTCATAAATAACTTCTTTAAGTTCAAGATCATCAAAGCCAGCTGCAAGAATGAAGTCAGAAGTTTCTTAAATTAATTGGATAAGCAAAAGAAAGTTATAGAACAGATTAGAAATTAATCGTACACTCGTACCAATCCAATATATAGGAGGTATATAAATAACAACAAATCTCTGAGAACCTGAGAAGGAAAAAAGTTAAAATCAGGCGCAAAAATAAATGTTGCAGAGAGAGGAGTCAGTAGTTCTTTGAAAGAAGTGTCGAGGACTACAGAAGCATGCCCTATAGAAACAAATAGATAGACAAAACATTGCCATCAAGCTAGCAAGCACATTTGTTTCTAGTAAAAATTTCAAGTGCGCATGAGATACTTCCTACGGTCCATAATCCATATTGTAAGTCACCACTAACTACCTCATATTAACCAAAGAGAGTTGGTTAACTTGTTAACTTTGTCTAAAAATGAAACATTTTTCTAACTTTGCCCATATCCAAGGGCATAGGGGAACACTACATTAGACTTCTAGTATCTTCTCCTAGTAAATTGTAATAGGGTATTATTTGGAAACAGTTTATTAATACCCCAAGTTTTATATTGTGGACCAAAAATTTCTTTTAGAAGCGCCCTATATTCGGAACCGAAAGGAGTACATTTTAAGTTAGGTTTATTCGTAAATGTGTTTTTCTCTTAAATGATCTCATCTTTAGAGTCTATGTTTGGAAACCCGTTGGAAACATGCTTTTGCAATGTTTAAGACAAAGCTACTCTTGCGTAATTATTCCAGAAGGTTCCCAAACATACACGTAATAGTAACACAGTGACAATACATTATATTATGAAGAAGAAATTCACTTTCCAGTTTCCAGATGCAAGGCAACAAATGCCGAGAATAGAAAAGTACAAAATGCAACAAGTTCTCTTTTGTTTACCTCTTTTTATAACCCAAAAGAAAAGCATTTAGTCTAAATGCTATGCATAAGATGCTGCTAATTTTTTTGTTATTATTCAAAGAAAGTATGATATCCCTTTATAACTGAGTTAAAAAGGAAAAAAAAAATAAATAGAGAACGAATAATCAAGAAGTGTAATAAACCTAAATCTCTTTGCATATCTATCAAAGGCACCCCTGAGTGAGAGAGAGAGAGAGAGAGAGAGATGAACACCAAAGGAATGACATTAATACTAGCATTTCACTCCATGCTCAGCGTGATGCTAGGCACCATGCACATAGCAATATAACCATTGCATATTGCATCGCAAGGCATGATCTTAGCCATTTGTGTGATCATGCTAACAGCACGCCACATCATTAATGAAAGCAAACAACTTAGGACCACATACCGAGATACAACTGGTGTTGTTTCACGACCATACACAATACTCAATATCACACTAAGCATTCAACCCAAACTCTACATTGTTCACACATACAAAGAGGGAACGATTGCACATTGTTCAAATTTAGTGTTAGGAAGCATTTATCAAGTTTCCTGATCTTTTCTTTCTTTCTTCATTTAATATGTTCCCAGTAGACTCAAGGTTAACTTATCATAATCTTCAAGACTTTCACATGTTAGCACATGATGTATTGCTCAAATTCATTTTGTCTTTTTATTTTGCTTGTGATTATTATCGATGCAGAGCAATGACTTTTGAAGTCCTTGTATCTTCTATGTGTGTCTGGATGCTTTTGCAGTAACTTACGTTGTTCACCAGTGCCACCAAAATTATGACAGATATCAGTAATCTGCGACTAAATTCTTAAACTCCAAATTGCCTATTTAATCATATTATGAATTTTTTAGGATAGAATATATTATTTTTGCTTCAATATTCATAGTTTCATACTTTGAAAGACTGAAACATCTCTATGTATGCGCCAGTAATTAACTCCTCTTAGCAATTATATATATGTATGGATTGTTTTACTATATATAGAGTGAAAATGAGTACATCATAAGCATATTTGACCGTTCAGATCATGGAAAATTTGTTCATTTCCCAATTTGTTGTTCTTCAAATGATCTGATAGCTAAAATTTGTTCACAATGACTCATTTCCCATCCAAAGACTATGACAATCCGAACTCTGCTATTATCCCTCCCTAGGAAAAAAATGATAAGAAACATGTTAATGACCCCAATTTCAGCAATTAGAATATATACTGTTACGGACCGGATCCACGGCCCAACCAGGGGACGGCCCAGTAGGATCTCACTAAGGATCCCGGGTTCCCCCTATAATCGTGGAACGATATATCATATCCCTAATCAAGGGATATAATAGATTGTGCAGTTAAGATATCAAGGAACACCCTATATATACAGGGGTCAAGCCCTAAGGTGCACACGTTCTTAACTCAAGCTATTTACTTTCTGCATCTCACAACACAACCCCACTGAACACATACCCCCTCCCCCTTGGGCGAAAGGCCTTGTGTCCAGTGATTCATCGCTTCCCGGGATATCTCGCTCTCATAAATATTCCGGCATAGCTATCCGATCCAAGATCAAACCGCCAGCCTACTGGGCTGGACATCTGTGTTCCACACCGGAACATTGGCGCCGACCGTGGGGAAAGTAAATTTCGATCCCCGTGACCAACAATGGCTAACACCAGAAGCAGTAGTCGGAACCCTCACAGTGAAAGTCCATCGCATGCGTAGGATGAGACAAGTCGGCTGCAACAGACTCAAGGACCTCCACGGCCTGAGGATATCCCCGAGAACGATGTTAGGAAGAAAGGGAACAGTTTGTCAGACACAGCCTCGTCTCCTTCGCAGGGAGATAAATGTAAAGACATACCAAACCCAGACCTCCTCCTCGTCCAGAAGACACAGGAATCAATTATGAGGAGGATGTAGAATATGGAGAAGCGGAATAACCTCTAGCGCGAAGAAGACTTCAGAGTAATGCAGCAGATCATGAACGACCACTCCATGCAATCCAAGGCGTCGGAACAGGAGCCGGACAAAGGCAAAAAGAGAAAGAGGAGAAGGAAGGCGGCCCAGAAGCATGGCAGCCCCCCGCCGGTCAAACTATTAAGGTATTCCCGGCACCGGAGGACGGCTTCTCGTAAACGGAACCGAGCGATAAGCTCCGTGACCGTATCTCTGCTCGGAAGAGGCGCTTTCTGGGAAGGACCTCGGATGGAGAAGACCGAGATAGAGAAAGGGCGCTCAGACCGAGGGGCTCTCCTCAAGAATATCGTGTGAAGTACATAGCGGGCCAAAACAGCAGCTCATTCTCGGAAGAAATCGAGAATGCCCCGTACCCAAGAAAGTTTGAATTTAGCTCCTTGCCGAAGTATGACGGCGTACAGGACCCGAGGTCCCACCTCGATGCTTTTGAGTTACTCATGTTCGTACGGCAAATCAAAGGCTCGATCATTTATAGGCTGTTCGCGGCCACATTGATCGGACCTGCTCAAAGATGGCTTCACACGTTGCCACCAAGCTCCATATATGACTTTCAAGATCTCGGGCGAAAGTTCAAGTTAAATTTCGCGACCTGCAGGAAACAACCTAAATCTCAGTTTACCCTAAGTAAGATAAAGCAACGACGGGGCAAGACGCTACAAAAGTACTTGGACAGATTTAAGGAGGTCGCCCTCCAAGTGCGATCCCTCCCAGAGAGTGTTCACGTACACTGCCTTGTAGACGGCTTAGATCCTCGTCCGGTTAGCAAATTCCATCTTCAAGAACCGGGTGTACACCCTCACCGAGTTTAATACTCGGGCGAAGCAATATTTGGAAGTAGAACAGATGGAGATTGCCAACACAAATGGAGATGATAAACGAAGAAACACGCCGCCATGGCATAAAAATCAGCCGGGCGGTCGTAAAGAAGATCCGCTCCATATCCCCATGCGTAACCGGGATGCTAGGCCAAAAGGTGACAAATTGGAGAAGAGGCCGAGATATGAGAGGTATGTCCCCCTCAATGTTTCGCGAGCCCAGTTATGGAAAGAAGTAGCCACCACTGAGATGAAAAAAGTCGATAGACCTCGGCCTATAAGATTTCGATCCAGTATGGACCAGACAAAATTCTGTGATTTCCATGACGGACCGGGCCATACTACGGATCAGTGTTACGAACTCAGAGATGCAATTGAGAAGTTCATCCGAGAGGGAAAGTTACGCCAATACCTGATAAAAACGCAAGGGCGGAAGAACAACAAACGGAAACATGATGACCGAAGTCAGAGCCCGACCCCAATCAATAGGAAGGTTGACGGAATTTGGCGAAAGTCATCTACCGATGATGAACAATTCCCGAAAATAGACACAGAGCGTAGGTGCAATGTAATCAGTGGAGGCATGGGCGAAGGCGGAGATACGGCAAGCCAAAGAAAGAAATACTTGAGAGAAGTCCTCTCAATAAGAGGCACTCCCAAGTTCAAAGATGAACATAACCGACCGACGCCCCCATCACTACAATTCACCAGAGACGACTTAAAGGACGTTGTACCGGGGCACCAAGACGGGTTAGTTATCACTGGAATCCTGGTGAACGTCTGCGGTAAAAAGATTTTCGTCGATTCGGGAAGCTCGCGGAACATAATTATGTGGGACGCCTTTAAAAGGATGAATTTGGATAAAGAAGACCGAGACCATGCAAAACAACACTCGTAGGGTTTAATGGAGAGCGATCAACGCCAAAGGGCTACATTGACTGGCGACGTTGGGAACTAAAGAAGCTTTCAAGGCCGAGAGAGTGAGGTTCATCGTTGCCGATTTCCCCTCCCCGTACAATATGATATTAGGCCGACCGACCATCCACAGCTGGGATATGATCGTATCCACCAAACATTAGAAGCTGAAGATGGTCAGTCCCAAAAACCAGGTAATCACTATAGACCCGTTAGCCAAAAAGAATCTCGACAATGTTATTATGAGACAATACAAGAAAATGAGAATGAGAGGGCATCTTCATCGCATATTCAAAGAGGAGAACAGCAAGACTGACCCGTTAGTGTGGTGGAGCTGGATATAAGAGATGAGGAACTTGAGAATCCAAGACCCGAGCCGGAAGGTGATTTAGAAGAACTGATCCTGGGAGAGGACCCGTCACAGATCACAAAGATAGGGGGAGCAATGACCCCGGAGCTTAAGGAGAGGTTAAGCAAGTTCCTAATAGCGAACCGAGATTTGTTTGCATGGAGAGCTTCGGAAGTACCGGGATAGACCCGTCTTCTCGCATCATCACGGGTTAGCTATCAAGCGGGATCGCCCGATAGCACGAGAAGAGGCGAAAGCGAGGGAGCCGACAAGGCAGAAAGCCTTAGAAAAACACGTGACGGAACTGTTAGAGGCCAGATTCATTCGGGAAATACAATACACAACATGGTTATCTAATGTAGTTATGGTGGTAAAACCCAACGGGAATTGGAGAGTATGCACATACTACACCAATTTAAACAGAGCATGTCCCAAAGACTCCTACCCGATGCCCAGCATCGACCAATTGGTCGATAACTCTTCCGGATTTCAACTTTTGTCCTTCATGGATGCTTACTCCGGCTATAATCAAATAGCGATGCATCCAGAGGATCAGGAAAATACGGCTTTCATAACTGATAAGGCCAATTACTGCTACAATGTAATGCCTTTCGGATTAAAGAATGCCGGGGCCACCTACCAGCGGATGATGAACAAAGTCTTCAAGGATCAACTCGGTCGAAACGTCGAGGTATACATTGATGATATGATAGTCAAGTCAAAAGCACAAGAAGACCATATCCGAGACTTAGAACAGACGTTTGAGAAGCTACGAAATCACCGGATACGTTTGAACCCTGCAAAATGTGCTTTTGGAGTCCCGGCGGGAAAGTTCCTTGGGTTCATGCTCACAAACCGAGGAATTGAAGCGAACCCGGATAAATGTAAGGCCGTGTTAGAGATGAAAGCACCAACAACTAAGAAGGAAGTACAGCAATTGACCGGGAGATTGGCGGCTATGACAAGATTTTTACCAAAGTCAGCCGAGAACGCCTTACCCTTCTTTAGGTTATTAAAGAAGGAGGTGCAAGGGGGATGGAACCGGGAATGTGAGTCCGCGTTTGCAAAAATAAGCAGTGCTTGGAAACCCCCCGGTCCTATCCAAGCCCGACCCAGGAGAGACGGTTTTCCTGTATTTGTCCGTGGGAAAAGAAGCTATAAGTGCCGCGTTGGTCCGTGAAACCTTAGCCGGTCAAAAACCAATATATTTTGTAAGTAAGGCATTGCAGAGCTCGGAAATCAGGTATCAGAAGCTGGAGAAGGTAGCGTTTGCTTTATTAATGGCGGCGAGACGCCTGCTTCCATATTTTTAGGGGCACAGGGTCGTGGTACGGACCAGCCAGCCAATCCGACAAGTATTACACAAGCCGAACTTGGCTGGACGAATGACAAGCTGGGCTATAGAACTATCTGAATTTGACATTACATACGAGGCCCGACACACAATCAAATCACAAGCATTGGCAGACTTTGTAAGGGAACTTACTCCAGTCCACACCGAAAGAGATGTCGGATTTCAAGAATGGAAAGTGTACGTGGACGGGTCGTCAAATGCTAAGGGAAGTGGGGCCGGAGTAATAATCGAGAATCCTGAAGGAATCGCCGTTGAACACTCACTTCACCTTAACTTCCCGACATCCAACAATCAAGCAGAGTACGAGGCGGTTTAGGCGGCCTCGAACAAGCAAAGGAGCACGGGGCTCAAAAGTTAAAGTCCTAACCGACTCCCAACTCGTTGCGGCCCGGATAGACGGCACCTACCAAGCAAAGGGGCCACATCGGCAAAATACTTAATCAAAGCCGGGGACATGATCGCCGAGTTCGAAGAGGTAATGATCACTCACATCCCTCGGGAGGAGAACACCGGGCGAGATATATTATCAAAGCGCGGCCTGACAAAAGGTCCGGAAACTACCGAACCGTAGTCCAACAAAATCTAGACGAGCCGAGTTGCATCATGAGCATATCCTCGGCCATGGATTGGAGGAAACCAATCGAGGATTACTTAGAAAGAGGGATCATACCTGTCAACACGACGGAATCTAAAAAGTTAATTCGGCAGGCCGCCATGTATACAATGGTGGACGATCAATTATATCGGAAAGGGCTACATTCCCCCATGATGCGATGTTTAAATGCAACTGAGGCAAGGTACGTCCTCGCCGAAATACATGAAGGCATTAACGGTCAGCATATGGGGGAAAATCCCTAGCACGAAAGGCTCTTAGAGCCGGTTATTTCTGGCCGTCCATGGTGGCCGACTCAGTAGAAACAGTGAGAAGGTGTGAAAGCTGTCAGAAACATGGTAAGATTCTTTGGCGCTCGCCATCAGAATTACAAAACATCACGGCCCCCGGCCTTTCTACAAGTGGGGGATGGATCTACTCGGACCATTCAAAACAGCTCCCGGACAGCTTAGATATCTCATTGTCGCAGTGGACTACTTTACGAAGTGGATTGAGGCCGAGCCATTAACAACTATCAATTCGGCCCGCATACAGCGATTCTTTCAACACTGCATCGTTTCCCGATTCGGGATCCCGGCTGAAGTAATTACCGATAACGGAATGCAATTCATCGACAAAAGGTTCTGGGAGATGATGTCGGACCTCGATATCATTCACCACTTTGCATCAGTCGAACACCCTCAGTCTAACGGACAGGCCGAGGCAGCCAACAAAGTCATTGTGGACGGATTAAGGAAACGGATGGAGGACGTCGAATCTTCCTGGGTCGAATAACTTTATAGTGTGTTGTGGGGCTACAGGACCAGCGTGCAAACCTCCACCCAAGAAACTCCTTTTCGTTTAACATATGGATGCGAGGCGATGATCCCAGTCGAGATAGGCCAACCGTCATGGAGGAAGATGAAAGCTGGTAGGGAGGGAGAAGATTCCAACAATGACGCTTTGAGGATGGAATTGGATCTGATCGACGAGGCGATAATCCTGGCGCATTGCCGAGACCTAACTGCCAAGCAACTCATCGCGGCAAAGTACAACCGTAAGGTAAAACCTCGCGCCTTCAACAGAGGAAACCTTGTACTCCGACGGGCCAACATCGGGAACAAGAATGCCAGGGATGGCAAGCTAGCCGCGAACTGGGAAGGTCCTTATCGCATTAAGGAAAAACTGGACAAAGGAGCGTATGTTTTGGAAACGTTGGGCAGGAAACCGGTCAAAAGGACCTGGAATGCCGACAAGCTGAAAATTTATTATAGCTAGACCTCGGTCCGACTACCAAGATGTGGCCCACTGGCACATTTAAATTCATTATTTCGATTAATTTAATGTTTTCAATTTCAGTTTTTATGTTTTGCTTGAATACAGCAAGCATGATTTCTTCCAGACGTTTTATTTAATAAAGGCTCCCCAGTGGAGACACCAATTATGCATTATTGATTGGTCGAATAAAGTAACACCGAGGTACCTAAGCCACGGTCAAACGAGAATCCCAATTTAAGGGACTACACTCGGGCAATCAAGCCTTGGTCGCGAAATGGTAAAACACCATTTATGTTTAAAGTAGATGCATCGAAAAATACTCCTAAATAAGGAGGTGAATTGTCAAGCAGGTCCCGATCAGGCCGACATGTGTAAACGTGCGTCTTTCACCACGTTTATGCATCTGACATTTTGCCCTTATTCTGGCAAATATCCCGGACAGCAATATCCGGACCTCGGTAGCTCGGGTTTACTCCCTACCCCTATTCCGAGTCAACCTATCGGAAGAAAATAATTAGCAGATCATCGCGCACATAAGACCCTGGCCCGGTCATAAAGAATGTTAACTTACACAAAGTTGACAAAATAAACTTTTGATCGGTTGAAATCAATGTTTACATGAACCATAAATACAAAGAAACACAAAATCCGGTACAAGACACCGGTAAAACTATACAAAATCTATTAGCTTGGAGGAGTGATTTCTTCTGAAGGGATCACCTCGGCAGCGGGAATAGTCTTGGAGGCTTCTTCTCCCACCGCCATCCCGAGATCCCACGTTCGAAGCTTCCTCTCCTTCCCGGTCTTGCTCGTCCCCGCCCTCATCCTCCTCAATAAATGAGCTGGATTCTTCATCTGGAGAAAAGGGTGGCGGATGAAGGACTCCATCTTTAACATGTGCCCGGTAATCGTACCCGGCGAGGTTAAGTTCGATCCCGGGGTTAAGATGACGAATCTGAGCAAGAGCCATCTTGAAGCAGTCGGCGGCGGCCTCCTTTACAATGTCTTTACACTCCAAGTGGGCCCTTTTCTCCTCGGCAAGGGCATCTCGGGCTTGTTCAAGCTCAGAGCATAGGTCTGCCCGCTGGGTTCGAAGAGCTTTCAGGGCGTCTAGGGTTTTGGAGTTAGCCTCTTTAAGAGCAGCACATTCCGAGACATTCTTCTCGAAGGCTTCTTTAGTAAGAAGAAGCTCTTCGGTGGCTTTCCCTCGCTCGCCCGCGCAACCGCAAGCTCCTCCTCAAGTTGTAGTTTAGACCGAGCGGCCTCGTCCTTTTCGGTTCTCAGCTTTCGAGCCTCATCCAACTTTGCCACGTATTTCCCTTTCAGATGTAAGAACGCCTGGGCCAACCCTACACCTTGACAGAGGCGTATTTGAATGTCATGAACCATCCCCTCGTCGATATCGGCTAAAGGTCGGGCGTTCATAAACTGACGAGGCGGCAAGAAGGCAACTTCGAGCTCTTCGGTCCTAGGACCCTTTTCCCAAGCAAGGCCTCGGGTGATCTTCAAACCGGGGGAGGGAACTGAAGGACACCGAGGAGGAGACAATGGCCCCGCAGAAACTTGTTTATCTTTTACCAAGGTAGTAGCTGAGGGCGAGGCAGGATCAATGCTAGGGCCCGGAGAAATCCGAACCTGGGTAGGTGCCTTTGCTTTCTTAGCTGCTCCGACTCGGTTTTCCTCCAAGGACTTCCGAGCCTCGGACAAACGGCACTTGCGAGAAGTTTTCTTCAGGGGGCATCAGGGGCAGGAGCCACAACCGAAAGATATCGGGGCAGTTCCGCCATCGTTTGAGTTGCAAAAATAAATATACAGAGATTAGTAGGAAAGTAAAATCAAGGTATAAAAGCACAGTAACGATAGAATTACGAGCCACGTACAGATTACGTATCCCGGCTTCGAGCCGGGACCAGAGATAAAGAAAGCCGCGATCGTGGCACCATACGTATTAACATATGATACCAGGCGGTCAACGGACGAGACCTCGTCAGCAGGAAGGTCGTCGGACTCTACTTGGTATGAGGTGGAGGGTAACTTATGATGATCGTACGTCCAGTAAAGGGGGAACCTCCACTCTACATTAAGTGCCTCGTCCTCTTTCAAGAACCAGGGCTGTTGGCCAGGTTTGGCTACCACTTTGAAGAAGCTATTCTTAAAGTGTTTAAACGAATCAGAGAATGCCGTCAGCAGTTTCCTATCTGGGTCACCCCGGAGAGAGGTAAGTCCCTTTAACTTCTCTTCCTCTTTACCAGAGCGGGGAGTGAAAGGGCAGAAAAAGAAAAAGAATAAAGTGGCGGTACACGGGATAGAGACCGAGAAGGACCGACATAGTTGCTCAAAAGCAACTAGGTAAGCCCACCCGTTGGGGTGAAGTCGAGAAGGGGCTAGGTGGAGATGGTTTAAGCATGACATCCGGGCGGGTAAACGGGAAGCGAATCCGAGCGGGTCGATAAGCCTTGTAAAAGAAGAAAAAATTGGTGAGGCCTTCAGTTCTTGAGACGCAGATGGGCTCATCTTCACTAGGGGGCTTAATTGACAGCCCTCCAAGGCCCCTAATTTCATTTGGCGGATGGCATTGGCGGTCATCAGTGAGTGGGTCTTCAACACATCTTGTGTCACCCAAGGGTATTGTTCCACAAGTTCTTGGGGAGGGTTGGAGGAGTCCGACCTCCCAGCGTCGGATGGGGCATTACTTGGCGAAGACGACGACTCCATTTACCTATAAAAAACAAAAAATACTGAGGTCAATAGGTGTGAGAGTACCTGATACAGACGAAACAGCCGATCGAGAAGAAGAAATAGGTGGATGGGTAGGAGGACGACCCCCGGAACTCGAGGCTAGGTTAGAGGCCGACCAATGACGGCAGGAGCCTAGAATGACGTCGGCCCTAGAATCTTCGCCTGTGGTGACATAGTATGAGCTGGATTCTAGACAATCCCAACATGGGCCGGCATATCCCCCTGGCATAGGAGCAGACCTAGGGCGAACATGAGGAACATAAGGTTCGTAAAGGTTGATAGGTTGTACAGGTACTACCTCGACCTCATCCCGACCTACGGGATGAGGACCAACCGGGGGACAAGACTCTCCAACGGCCCTCCTACCCGAGCTACCACCTAGAAAGGAGGCTAGCCTTTGCTCCTCGGACAGAGGAGTACTGAGCAGCCAATGGCTCATTCGAGGGTAACGAACACGAAGTGCTTTCTCCTCTTCGAGGGTTAAATCACGACCTGATGAAGAAGGTTGATTAGTTCTATTCATTGTCACCCAATGATGCAGACCTAAAGAAACAGAAAATGGCAATAAGGAACACAACGAAAACTCCTCCAGGAGTGAAGGCATGCGACTATAGGGGAAGTAAGTAAACCTAACACTTAGAAACTACCCAGAAACCCCAGATGATGAACAAGCCTACTGGTTTTCGTTAAAGCTAACGTTCAATACTGAGGCTAGAATGGAGAGGGCAGAAATCCAATAAAAAGCCAAATACAGTAGAGAAAGAGGAATAAAGACTTACCAGATAGAAGGAAGGACGAGTGAAGGATAGTTACCGGAAGCAGAAAGCGTGTAAGTCGCCGGAAGCAGAGATCCTAGCTCGTCTGAGATAGAGAAAAGTGAGAGAAAAACCAGAGAGTAGGCAAAAGAAGTAGACGAAAAAGAAGGAAAATGGGATTAATAACCTTTGAAATGGAGGGAAACGCGAAGAGGCACCGGGGAATTAAGGGCAAAGACGGAAATTCACCTATAAAAGCATGATGACGTACCCCGGGAAGCACGCGCATTAAATATACACGAAATCCGAAGGAGGCTGGGAATGACGGTTGCAAACCTTCCCCATTCCGCAGAGGACAGGTGGCAGGGCGTCATGATGGTGAAGTCGGAAGGGTTTTCGGTCTCGAAACCAAACAAGCCACCTTGCACCAATCGTGGACCCATGAAGTCACCGGCAGGAGTGCCGACCTTCGAGATGCGACCTCGAGTCCAGGTATCGATGGTGAAACCCGGCAGAACACCTAAGCCCGGGGGCAAGGATGCATTCTAGCCCGAGGAGCAGAACACACCCCGGCAGCTCAAAACCTTGAACTACCGAGCTGGGGGCAACTGTTACGGACCGGATCCACGGCCCAACCAGGGGACGACCCAGTAGGATCTCACCAAGGATCCCGGGTTCCCCCTATAATCGTGGAACGATCTATCATATCCCTAATCAAGGGATATAATAGATTGTGCAGTTAAGATATCAAGGAACACCCTATATATACGGGGTCAAGCCCTAAGGTGCACACGTTCTTAACTCAAGCTATTTACTTTTCGCATCTCACAACACAACCCCACCGAACACATACCCCCTCCCCCTTGGGCGAAAGGCCTTGTGTCCAGTGATTCATCGCTTCCCGGGATATCTCGCTCTCATAGATATTCCGGTAGAGCTATCCGATCCAAGATCAAACCGCCAGCCTACTGGGCTGGACATCTTTGTTCCACACTGGAACATATACATTATCACAATCAAGTTTAATAATATTCAAATAAGCCCCATTTTTCAAGTACTGGCATTTTCACTTCCATGAGATTTTTCTCAAAGGTAAACTATATTCGTTTCAGCATCGTTTACTTTCCCATATGATCCATAAATTTCTGCAGAATGTGAACAAAATACTTCTCTTCATAATAAAGAAAGAACTTCCTATCTTTCGGATCTGATATTAAACGTGGAAAACGATCCTAGTTTTCATACGTACAAAAATCCGCTAGCACTGAGAAACATGCTTATAGAGAGAGCACCAGAAAAATATTACAGAATTTTCAAAAAATGAAGTAAAGGCGAAAATTACTAGTTGATTGTAGAAAGCAGAGCTCCGCTATGGACGAAGCGTATTCCCTTCGACTGTAAAGGGCTCCAATTTGGTCGAGTCTGTAGGAATGGTAAAGTTAACTTGGACGGTTGGACTATACCAAGCTAAAAATTAATTTCACCGTATACTCATCTTAATAAATTAAAAGCTTTCAGTCTAAAATGTGAATACAATAGAAGAAATATTTTAAAGTTATGCATATAAACATTTAACAAATTTATGTTATTATATATAGACTATAATATGATATAGTATTATGGTTAATATAACATCATCCTGCTTTTCATAACGGTGATCACCTTTCAAAATCAAACCATGTCTTCTTCATTGTGAGACAGGGGCGGATCCCGAAAATTATTTAAGGGGCACTAGTGAAAGGGGGATTCGGGAGTTTGGGGACAACGCTCTTGATTTTTTTTTAAAGGAAAATTTTAAATGTATTAAAAAAAAAGAATATAAACAAGACAAGAAAAGAATATCAAAAAAATATTCATGAAATCAAGTGAATATTGATGATGTAATAATAGGGGTAGTTATTGTACAAGCTTGTCATTTAGAAAAACAAGGCTAAGTGTTTTTAGAAATACAGCTATATAAATTACAATGAAGGGTAGGCACTCAATAAGTTCAAGTATATATATTTTAATAAAAAAAGTATATTACAATAAAAATAATTACAATGTCATCTTTTTAAGCCTTATTTTTTGGAATTCCATCATAATTACCTTATTATCAATGCTATCAAATATATTTTTAACAAAAAAAAATTGGAAGAGACAAATTCAAGGGGTGCACTAAATACATCTTTAAAAAAAAAATTAACCAAGTGACAAATTCAAGGGGCACTTGCCCCCCAACCCATAACGTAAATCCGCCTATGCTGTCAGAACAACATGGTGTAAATGGTGAATGACGCCTTACCCTCCCTCCCCAAAGAAATAATAAGCGACATTCTCAAGACTCAAGAGGCTTCTGGTGAAATCCCTCAGGTAAGGTTAATCGCCTCTTCGTAAGTACCCAACACACATTGGATCTTGCAATGGCTTGCTTTGCTTCATTGTTTTTAATGCATGATCTCCTCCTACCTTTTTATGTAATATGGAAACAAAAGAGGTGAGAGGATTGTCCGAACAAATGCACAAAATTTCTAGAGGTTTTCCAATGTCTTGGAAGTTCGGTTTTGAAAGACGAAATATCACCAAGAGGGGGGTGAATTGGGGATATAAAATTTTCTCGCGAAAATGCTCTGTTGGGATAGTGCAAAACGGGGATAAACGGAGTAAGGGTAAGAGAGATTTAACACAATGGATTTATCTTTGGTTCGGTCCAACTCTTGACCTACGTCCAGTCCCCAGAAACACTCTGAGATTTCACTATCTAGAAACTTGATTACACACTCTGTAACTCTCGAGTAATCCTCTCACTAGGACTTACTCCTCTTTACAAGCTGTAACCAAATAACCCCAGACACAATTACACACTCTGTAAACGAAGGATGATCCTCACAGACTCCACTCCCCCTTACAAGTTGTAATTGATACACCCTCTCTTAAGGTTCCTCAACCTTAAGATTCAACTGATAAACAAATGTTCAAATAGTGTTTAACTCCTCACTGAGTAGATAAATGATAAACATGAAGTACAAGAATATCCGAAGATATTAAATGAAACTAATGAAACGGAAGATTGCAATAATATCAAATTGAATGCACGTTTTCCTCTCACTATTGTAGATTTGAATGCTTCTAACATTTATAGTTGGTGGCATTTATGACCATTGTTGAAGCTTGAAGTTATCCGTTGAGACTCTTTGAATTAGCCGTTGAGTGAATAAATATTTCCGTTGAAGAACGTTGCTCTGTTTCTTCCTTCGTATGCCTCTGACATGACATTCGTACATTCGTCTGTTATTCTCTGTTGACATTCTTTATTCAAATGTCCGTTGAGATTAGGTGAGAATGTATCAAGGAAATAGTCGTTGTTGTTGTCAGAAGGTCATCCGCCAAAATGGTGAATATCTATGCTTTGCATTAAATGCTTCTGACACATTGTTGCTTTATTTCAAATTAGAGTTAATCCCCATAAAACTCTTCTGAAACTCATTAACAAACTTGTTAAACATGATTAGGAACAATAATGAGTGAAGATATAAAATAAGTAAACCATACTCGAGAGATTTAGTTGGTTTAGAAATCTGGTTTTTTTAAACCGATAAATTTGGCTAGAGTCGTTCGTTTGGCTAGAGTCAAGTTCTTTTGGCTAGAGTCGGTTCTCTTGGCTAGAGTCAAATTGCTTTGGTGGAACACACTAGGCTAGAGTCTCAATATTCGGCTAGAGTTTTGGTCAAGACTCAAGGTATATTGCGTAGGCTAGAGTCAAATAGTTCAAATGTAACATGCTAGGCTTGAGTCGAATATTCGGGCTAGATTCGATTGTCGATGAAACGCGCTAGGCTAGAGTCGAATATTCAGGCTAGAGTCAGGGTCAAAACTCAAGGTACATTGTGTTGGCTAGAGTCAATTTATCTCATGGGAGTGCTCTAGGCTAGAGTCAAAGTTATCTGGCTAGAGTTTGGGTCAAAACTCTAGTTACACAGAGTAGGCTAGAATCAGAAGGTCATTTGAAAATAACGGTCAAGAACTTGGCTAGAGCCAATGCAATTTGGCTAGAGTTCAGGGCTTGGCTCGAGTCAACCGGAATTGGCTAGAGCCAACATTTGCATTTTGTCAAAACTAGATAGCAGATTGGCTAGAGTCTGATGGGTTAGGCTAGAGTCCAGGGCTTGGCTCGAGTCAGCTGGAATTGGCTAGAGCCAACATTTGCATTTTGTCAAATGTAGACAAGATATTGGCTCGAGTCAGCAGAGATTGGCTAGAGCCAATATGACAGATAAAATACAGACTCAATTTCGCAAAGTAAAACATTTTGTTTTCAATCATAAGTATTACAAGAGGTTAGTTATCATCAAAACAAACATTTGGAGCTAACAGGTTTTAGCTACAGTCAAGGTGTAAATGAGTGCAAGATTGTGAGATTTGTTGAGAAGAAAATTCAGAACTTGTGAGGTTGATGTATTTTCTCTAATAACATGGGTGTTAGAGAAATGTAAATTTTGATCTCATTAAATATTTTTATGTTTATGATCGTTGCTTTGAAATAAATGAAGTTCTATTTTGGTTTCGGCCACTTCTACATAAAAAAAAAGTATAGAGGGTGTTGGAGCAATAATCTCTTTCGACTTGACTCTCATACTATGTGTAACATCTCATCTATTTACTCTCGATATTGTCCCCTTTAGGTCCCATCGTAAGTACTCAACTCGTAAGATTAATCGCCCCTCGCAAGTACCCAACTCGTTGGTTATTGCGATTGCTTGCTCTACTTTTAGTGCATCTCTTCCTATTTTTTTTTTGTAATTTGAAGACTAAAGAGGTGAGAGGATTGCTTGAACACATGCCCATAATTTCTATAGGTTTTCCAATGTCTTGGAAGTTTAGTTTTAGCTACACTCCTGTTGTAAATGAGTATAAGGTTGTGAGATATATTGGGAAATGCACAACTAGTGGGGTTGATGTATTTTCTCTAACAACGTGGTTTTGGAGAAATGTAAATTTTGATCTCATTAAATATTTTTATGTTCCTAATCATTGTGTTACAACAAATAGGGTTATGTTCTATTTTGGGCCACCTCCACATAAGAATATAAAAGGTATAGAGGGTATCAAAGCAATAATCTTTTTCGACTTGACTCTGATACCATTTGTAACATCCTAGCGTCTCGTTATGGATATTGTCTACTTTAGGCCCCGTGTTTTATGTGATGTTATAGCTTGTGTTTTTTTGTTTTTGAGATATTATAATTGGTATCAAAGTCAGGCCTATGTTTCCTTTTTTTAATGTTAGCGGTGGTATCAGAGATATGGCTTAGATGGGTCTTCTTTGTTCTATAGGATTCTATATTACTGGTTTCCTTGCCCTTAGGCTCGAGTTTCTTCAGTTTTCTTCATTCTCAGCTCTAAGATGTTGCAGGTGGTATCAGAGCCAAGCTTAGTTTTCCTTGCTCTTTAGGATGTTCTAAATGGTATCAAAGCTATTGTCTAACTTGGGTTTTCATGTTCTAAATTAAAGTTGCATACTTGTTTCAAAACCATCACCAAATGGTAAATGGCACCTCACTCTCCTTACCCTAAGAAATCATAGAGGATATTATCAAGAAGCTTCCAATGAGATACCTTATTGTGCTATGTCAATTATAACCCACATCCCTCTACCACCTATTAAGTAATTAGGTGACTAACGGGGTGATAGAATTGCCATTACACATGCCCTTAATTTCTGATATTTCTCAAAGTTTTAAAATATTTTCAAAGTTCAGTTTTGGCTACAGTCATTTACAAATGAGTACAAGATTGTGAATATTGTGAGATTCATTGGGAATTTAAGACCTCGGATGATTAAAGTATTTTCTCTAACATTGTGGTCTTGGAGAGACGTGAGTTTTGATCTCATTAGAGATTTTCAAATTAGTTATGACGGCATGTCAATAGATGAAGTTCTCTTCTGTTTTGGGTCACCTCCAAATAATAGGAAAATAAAATGTATTGAGGGTGCAGAGGCAATAATATCTTTTAACTTGGCAATGGAGGTGTTTTGTGTGACAATGTTGCCTCATTCATCAATAAATTCTAGAGTCATTCAACTCGCTATTGTTGATGACAAATTAGGGATAATTACTACCGACATAACTAAAGGCCCTGGATAACATTCTCTTTACCTTGGGCTGATGGATGAATGTGTGGAGAGATGGACAGCTAGGAAATACGTTAGAACCTTTAATACATGCATGTTATATTCGAGGACCGTTTGAAATAATCAAGTGGTTTATGTACCTGTTAATCAATTTGCAACTGATGGCAGCTACCTTTTTTATGACAATACTCATAAAACCAAGAGGCTTGATTTCCCACCATTTGGTTTTCCTAGAGATGGAAACCACTCATGTCTTTTTGTTTGCAATTTCACACCTAGTTTGGTACGAATTCGATGAACAATAAAGAGGTTTGATTGATGATTTCAATTTAGGGAAGGCCTAACACTTGTCTATTGTTTGAGATATTACAAATGGTATCAGAGCCAGACTCATATTTCCTAGTTTGTTCTCGATATTACAGGTGGTATCAGAATTCAGAGTTATGGCTCGCCTGGGTTTCCTTGTTCTTTGGGATGCTACATCCCGAGTTCCCTTGTCTGTGGGCTAAGGTTTCCTCAATGTTGTTTGTTTTCTAGGATGTTGCAGGTGGTATCAAAGCCACGGTTAAGTTTTCTTGTTCTTTGGAATTTTCTAGATGATATCAGAATCAGAAGTTTTTTTAAAAAAAGTTACTTACCAATCTCAAGTCACTACTACAAAAATTGAATATTACTACCAAAAAAGACGTCCTTATTCAGAATTAGGAAGTAAAAAATAAAGGCAGTGGTATTCTTGTAAGGAAGTACTCGCAGGATGACATCGATTCGGTTCGAGACATGTTGGCTAGACATCTTCTTCAACACATATAGGTATATATAAAGTTTACTTCGCATTTTTTGGCTGGATCAGGTGATCAATCTGTTTTATGTAAATCTTTTGATAGACGAATGCTTCTTGAGATTCTTCGAACTGTGGTGGTGACATTTATATTGCATGTCCATTAAGAAAAAAAAAAGATGCATAATTGTAGCCTAGTTAGTAGTCGTAATGGTTATACTTGGAGTGACCAAGCTGGATTCAACTTGTTTTGGACCATGATACTGGAGTACATATCTTTGGATTTTCATTATTGCTGCATCTAATTTCACATTGTATGATTTTGTTGAAGAAAATGATTTGGTGTCTTGGTGGTTAGAAGTTGTGAGTATATGGGAATTTAATTAGGTTCCAAATTTTAGTGTCAGAATGTTTTTCATTTATTGAGGCCTCAAGTAGTGAGCATGATTAGTATGGTTATAAGATGGCTTAAATATCTGTAAGTTAGTTTATCTTCAAGTGGAAAAGGACATATGACCAATGACGTATCTGCCTTTTCAATTGTCATTGTTTTTAAACTACATATCTTGTTCTTGTACTAGTCTTCATATGACGTATCTTGGTTTTTTTTTTGTGCGAATTATGTTATTGTGTTATTGAAGAATGGCAGGCATAAAGAGCAAGCAAAGAATGAATTGAATGTTTTCCTGGCAGGATTATGTTATTGTGTTAGTGATTCTTTGCTACTGTTGTTAGTTTGTATCTGTTTGGTGTTAGTTTGTATCTGTTTCTTTGCTACTGTTGTTTGTATCTGTGTCTTTGCAAGTTTTGCCTGTGTATTATTACTGATTCATGTATATAGCGTTTGTCTTCTTCTTTTTTCGGGCAAAATTAAATATTCAGCATATATTTAAAAAAAAAAACTCAACAAAGGCGTCCTGATTATATAATCAGGACGTCTTTGTTCAATTCAACGCCTTAATAAGGCGACCTGAATTGAAATCAAGACGCCTTATTAAGGTGTCTTGAATTGAAAATTCAGGTCGCCTTATTAAGGCGTCCTAAATTGAAATCAGGACGCTTTACTAAGGCGACCTGAATTGTATTCAGGACGCCTTAATAAGGCGTCCTGAATTGTATTCAAGTCGCCAAAAGCCACAAATTCAACTACCCCCTCCGAGACGTACGTCCCTCAGTAAAGGGACGTTAATTGAGTCTTATTTAGGTCTTTTTTTTCAGCTTTTTTGTAGTAGTGAGTGTGTGTAAATAAATATTATAATATATATTGTAAAGCAAATTTTGCATCGATAATCTCATATAGAGAGAGAAATCTACATAATTGATCTCAAGAAAAACCAAGCTCTGATACCATGTAAGAATTTTGAGCATACCTGGAATTTGACTAATTCACTGAAGTACCCACACAAAATCGAAGCACCAATGGATCCCGATCACGTTACACACTAAATTCACCAATGAGAAGAAAGAGGAGAACTTTTTCAAATAGAGGAGAGCCTTATTATATACGTGCTATATTCAAACTTAACTTCGACCTCAATCCCATGTCCTATATATACAATGTATGTACAATCACATATGAATAGATGTGTAACCCATAAACGTACAATTATATGACAATAGATATAGCCTATAAATTATAAATGATACTCCCTCCAATCCTAAATATAGGAACACATTTGGGAGGTTGTTTTGGTCCTAATTATAAGAACAATTTTTTTTTTGTCAATTTATTCCTAAAATACCCTTATTGATACTTTTTCAATAATAATTTAATCATGCACATATATATTTTATAAAGTAAATAATGCTTGCAACTCATTAATGCCATATAGACCTTAATTGTACAATTTTTTTTAATAAAATAAGTTTGAGAAATTTTTTGTCATATTTTTCTTATATCACCCCTACTAATACTTCTTCCACAATAATTAATTTAACAACACGTTTATATTCTATTGAGATATTTTACTTTCTTTTTTATTCTTAAATAAAATAAGTTTAATATTTCTTTAAAAATATCATGTAACTATCCGCCTAAAGTGATCGATTTTTTTCCCTAAAATAACCTAATAAAATATTAATTATTTTCAGCCACCCCATTCTACCACTGTTGTCCGGTGTAGAACAAGGTGTTCCCTACTTATTTTTCCAAAAAAAAAAAAAAAAAAAAAAAAAAAAATCTTCCACCAGTCTTTCGCTCGAACAATGGATGAATCTAACGCAATTAAAGTCGTTTGGATCCTATTTATAAAGTTTTAACTTTTTCAATATTTTATAAACTTATAATTTAAAAAATTTATATCCCTTTGAGTAAGAATATAAAATCAACTTATTAGCATATTATGCCCAAGCAAAACTCTTAAGGACCACAAAAACAAAAACCGCCAAAAAGGGAGGGAGGCTCGCTTTAACAAATGAAAAGAATCATAACAGTTTATTCCATCTTCAATCCAGAGTGTTAAAAATAAGTGTATTTTAGGAAAATAAATACAATTAACTAATTTAACTATTATCCTTAATCTCTCCAAAATCTAGTATAATAGCTCCTATAATTAGGACCGGAGGGAGTATCTCTCTTTATTAACCCATATATCTCTATATTAAATTATTCTATCTATTTGATGACAGAATGATGAATTTCGATAAGCAATTGATACGGATCAAAACATTGATTCATTACTTTAGCTATATATATATATATATATATATATATATATATTCCTACACTTAAACATAAACGATTAACTAGGTTACATGTATCCATTATATTTACAGTTTTAGATGGAAGAACAGAAGTATTTTAATTTGATGGTAATTAAAGGTTAGTGAAGTAATTTTCCCTTTGGTTTCAAAAAATATGCAGATCCCGTGAAGCTTTTATAACTCTTCTGGGTCAACCTCCTTGTTTTGTGACTCATACAAATTTCTCTATATTTATGTATTTGTTCTATCTTCTCTGTTTGAGTTTTTTGTTTCGAGTTTGTACTGTTCAGGTAGTCTTTAACATGATGCGAGCTAGATCTAATTAATGGTATATTCAGTCCTAAATATTAGATACTCCCTCCGGTCCTAATTATAAGAGTTAGTTGATTTTTTTGGAGAGATTAAAGAAACTAATTAAATTAGCTTAGAGTAATTATAAGAGCTAATTGACTTTTTTTGGAGAGATTAAGGAAGCTAATTAAATTATCTTAGAGTATTTTTATTTTTATTTTTTTCTTCAAACTAAATAGTTTGACCAATAAACTAATATATAATTTAAGAAAACACAACATATGAAATGATTAAGTAACTTATTTAGCTTCCTTAATCTTTCCAAAAAAGTCAACTAGCTCTTATAATTAAGACCGGAGGTAGTATAATCTAAGAAAATACAACATATGAAATGATTAAGTAACTTATTTAGCTTCCTTAATCTCTCCAAAAGAAGTCAACTAACTCTTATAATTAGGACCGGAGGTAGTATATTTTATAGTATAATTTACATTATAAGCTGTGTCTTTTATTTAACATGATAGTTTGTAATGCTCTGAATAAGATCTATATGTATTCCTATTCGAATAAGGATTGAACCAGGTGCCAAACTAGAGGCTAGGGGTGGCTCGCCACCTAAAATTATAGAATTAAACCTAGATTTTATGAAATTACATTTGAACATTATAAAATTTCAATATTTTCACTTTAGTCCCTACTAAAAGTTTCATGAAGGAACTAAAATGAAAATATTAAAATTTTAGTATTTTTGTTTTTTTATTTATTACATGAATTTTACCAAAACACCCTTCATTAATTTTCCTAACTCCCAAAACGACGTCGTTTTGAAGTTAGGGGAATTAATAAACTCCCAAAACGACGTAGTTTTGGGGTGACTTGACATAACCTTATGTCAAGTGACATGACAAACGATAAACCCTATATATATATATATATATGTTGTGTGTGTTTATACATATATGTATATTTGTGTATCTATGTGTGTGTACATATATGTATATCTTTGTGTGTTTGTCAATATATATGCGTGTTTATACTAGATATATATAAATATGTGTGTGTCTATATATATGTGTGCGTAAATATATGTACACACACATATATGTGTGTGTAATATACATATGTATACGCACATATATGTATATATAGCAAAACCATTATTTCAATTAGATTGCGTGAAGAAAGAAAAATTTTAGGTTAGAGAAGTATGTGGTAAGGGTTGTTGATTTACTTTTACTTATGTTATTTTAAATTTATATGAGGGCATTTTAGGAAAATGAGTAAAATTAACTAATTTAACTCCTCTTCTTAATCTCCCCAAAATCGGTTAAATATGTCCTATAATTAGGACTGGAGGGAGTATTAATTATTACTCTCACCCACTACCCTTATTAATTATGGACATACATAAAAAAAAAATTAATGCTCCTTGGGAATAAGAAAGTGTCTTATAAAAAAGACCAAATACACTTACTAGTTAGTGCCTTAAAATAAAAACATGAGGGAGTAGGGGTTGGGTGAGTCGCCCAAAGTAGAGCGGGAAATCGGGCCGGCCCGTTTAAGCCACCGCCTGCCAGGCCACAGAACTCGGGCTTGAAAAAAAGCAAGAAATTTGAAATTGGCCCTGCTGCGCCCGTTTAACCGTAGCTTTTTTTAAAAAAAAATTAATAAATTATTACTTAGACTTCCACTTAATGAATGTGTTTATTTGTAATTACTTAGATTTTTTAATTTAAACTATAACCATTTTTTATGTTTATTATTATTACGTATTAAAACACATAATTAGTTATTATAAATTTTAAAGAATGAATGTTTTCATATTAAATAAACACATACTTTGGTATTACAATATTATATAAATAATAAATTATAAATATATTTGGTGTAAAATAAGTATAATTATTTTTACTGTCAAGTAAAATCATGCATGAACCGAAAGAATGCAGACACATACAAAATTACGAGAGGGAAAGGCATTTTGTCATGAGCATACATAAAGCAATTCCTTTATTTAATATTTTTTGAAAAAAATAGGAAAAAACATATTCTTTGTGTTTATTTGTTTTTTATTACAAATTAATGAATGTGTTTATTTCTTAGATGATTTATATTGTTTAAATATTAATGTTGATAACATTTATTTGATAGATTAGAACTTTAATGATTGCAATTTACTAATTATATTTCTTTAAAAAAAAATCAAAGGAAAAATAGTTAAAATTTGGAATAGTAATTTTTATCCCGTAGGGCCGGCCCGCTCACAGTCTATCGGACCGGACTTTTAAAAACGAGATATTTTCCTTACTCCGAGTCCTCGTAAGGCCAGCCCTATTGGCTCAAGCCTGTCGGCGGGCCGACTACGATTCCCAAGCTCTAAGTCGAGTGGCCAGTCGTGGGGACAGGGAAATGAAGGAAGAAGGTTGAAGGGCGCGATGTCAGTGGCAGTTTCAAAAGATTTGTATCAGAGCAGTTAAGGCAGAAAATGGGGTTGAGTGAGAGGTAGAGAGGAAGAGGTCTGCGCAGGAAAGTGAAGTTGTGTGTTAAAGTGTATTTGGAGGATTTTGTTGGCCACCATTAATAGGCTCATAACTCGAGAGATTCGGCTGATGAACTTTTTAAATATCCAAATACTTTAAATAAGTATTCAAATATTGCAGCTGGTGTGCTAAATTCAGATGCTATCTTTGCTGAGCAATTCTACATTGTTTTCCCTTCAACTACCAGTCCTCATGCTTTAACAGTGCTAAAGCGAAGCTATAGCAGTTCTTTCACTGCACCTTAGTAAACAGAATCTAAGCATACTTATGCTGTAGCAAAGCTAGAGTAACTCTACAACAATCTTCTTCCTCCTTCAACTGTCGTGCTTCATGTTTAGGCGTTGTTATAGCATGGCTACAACAAACCTTTTACTGCTATCATGAGTTCGTCTCTGCATCAGGACAAAGATGATTCCGAGCTAGAGAACTCAACTCGAAACAGTGAAAACGATGATGGAGACAAAAAAGAGACCGAGGAAGAAGAAGGTATACAATAATTTCACTACGAATGAATGTTGGTGACTCCCATTATAAATGTTGGTGAAATTGCACAAATCATTTACTGTTGATCTCATTACGAGTCTTATCAAAATCATTACTAAGCTTGTTAATCACATTACGAATGTTGGTGAAATTGCACAGATGTTGGTGAATTCTGATTGACATGTTTTCATCAGAAAACGCTTTTGTGAAACCCATTACAAATCTTAATCTCATTATGAATTTTGTTAAAAACATTTGCTAATGAAAACATGCAATTCAAGACTATTACTCTTTTGAAAACCTTAAAAATCTCGTGAATCTCATTATTGCTTTTGTGAATTGTATTACAGATTTTGGTGAAATGTCATATTTACTATTCATCTTCTTCTTCATCAGCCTCGTAGCTTCTTCTAACAACACTAATTTCAACCTTCCTCTACCTTAGTCTCTCTTCCTTGCCCGGACAACTTTCATCTTCAACCACTGTCAACCAACAACACCACAATTTCAATAAAAGGGAGACAGAGGCGAGAGAGACAGGCAACCGCCTCTCCGTCCTTACTCCTCTCTCTTCTTCTTTCCTCAACCATCGTGGACCACCTTCACACCATCGCCTCCGTTGACCACCGTGGGGGTCCTTTTCTTTTTATTTAAAAATTGAGGGCATAATGGTAAATTTATCAACATTTTAAAATTTCGATTTGATCCCTGTCAGTTCTATGTCTTTTACAAATGTTAACAGACTTTTGAGGGTTTTAGACTTTCATATGGTATTTAAGTGAGATTTTCCTTAAAAAAAGGTTAGGGGTAGATCTTTGCTTTACTCTATCTCCACACACACACACACACACACACACACACACACACACACACACACACACACACACACACACACACACACACACACACACACATATGGGTTTATCGTTTGTCATGTCACTTGAAATAAAGTTATGTCAAGTCACCCCAAAACTACGTCATTTTGGGAGTTCATTAATTCCCCTAACTCCAAAACAACGTCGTTTTAGGAGTTAGGAAAATTAATGAAGGGTGTTTTGGTAAAATTCATGTAATAAATACAAAAACAAAAATACTAAAACATCTTTCATTAATTCCCCTAACTCTCAAAACGACGTCGTTTTGGAGTTAGGGGAATTAATGAACTCCCAAAATGACGTAGTTTTGGGGTGATTTGACATAACTTTATGTCAAGTGACATAACAAACGATAAACTCATATATATATATATATATATATATATGTACACACACACACATATATTGACAAACACACACAAAGATATACATATATGTACACACACATAGATACACAAATATACATATATGTATAAACACACACACACACATATTTATATATATATATATATATATATATATATATATGTATACACACACACATTGACAAACACACACAAAGATATACATATATGTACACACATAGATACACAAATATACATATATGTATAAACACACACACACACACACTCTGTGTGTCTATATATATTTGTGTGTAGACACACACACACATACATCAACATACATACACTCACCAAAAACCAAATACACTTGAGAGAATAAAATAGGGGTATTTTAGGAAGAAATTGACAAAAATTAAAATGTTGTCTTATAATTAGGACCAAAACCAACTCTCAAATGTTGTCTTATAATTAGGACCGGAGGGAGTATAATATTAGAGTTTAGTGCAATTAATAGGGGTAATATTGGAAATTATATAATTCTAGGATAACTTTATTGACTTTAACTGTTTTTCTTGGTTTCTAAGAATTGTTAGTTGGTGTTTTATAATAAGGATTAGAGGGAGCATTTCACTTTTGCGTCATGCCCTCCTCTTCTCAATCCAGTCTCGTCACCTTCGTTGAGATAAAATTGAATATTGTGTATGATCGTAAAACCCAAGGTTCTGAAACCCGGATCGGTGATTGAACCGGTGGAGATACTGGGTTAAGGGTCAGTGGGTCAGACCGGAGTCAAACCGGAGTCAGACCGGTATTAATTAAAAAATACAATATAATTTAAATAAGTAAAAATATTCATATTTTAATACTAAAAAATATTTTGTTAAACGATAAAAATAATATATTTTCCAATAAAAAGTACTATCTCTCGCTCTAAATATAAGACATAGTTTATAGTATAACTATGTCTTATATTTAAGACATAAAAAGTATATATTATTAGATAATACTACTCTAATTAATAACGGACGGCTTCCATTTTACTTATTATACGAGTAATATTTATGATAATAATAGTTTGGGATTATTTTACAATTTTTGTCTGAAGTGTTCATCAAGAAGATTACATATCTAAGAGTAGCTTTGAAAAATGCAAAGCGTACAGATTCAATCCGCCAAGCAAGCGTCATGTCCTGTCAGAAAGGAAGCCTAGCATTTATTTTCCAGTTGGAGTGCCTTTGTATCTAGTCCTTCTCTCCGTCTGAATTTGCAGTCTTCAATAGCAAACGTGGTGCCCTCCCCTCAACATATTTTCTTGTTACATTTCTCTCTCTTCCCTCGCATTTTCGTTTCTGGATTTCTGAGATTCCCGGTGGGAGAGAGATTTTCTCCATTTTCACCCTCTCTGTTTCTCTGAATCACCACGATTTGGGGTTGAGTTGTGCGGTTGAAGGACAAGACTCATTTGGTTGGGCTTAGATTTGCGATTTGAATCTCGATCTGTTAGTTGCTTGAACCCTTGAAGCCTGGCTTTTGTTTTTCCGGTCCTTCTCCTCCTCTTCCTGAAACTTTCTCCTTCTTCTTCTCTAAGTTTCCGATGTTTCAAGCTTTCAGCCGTGAAAAGAGGTGACTCGGTCAACTCGGCCAAATCACACCGAGTCGGACGAGTTGACTCGGAGTCACCTCCAAACCCGATTTTGGCGGCTAACTCAGACCGGTTTTCTGGCTGATTCACCGGTTTCCGGTCTGAGTTTCAAAACATTGGTAAAACCATTTTGTCAAATACGATATTCCCAAGAAAAAAAAATGATGAAATCAAAGTTAACATTAATGGTGGCGGAACTATCCAAGGCTTTAGCTGGCCCAACCTAACATCCTAAAATTTGTTAGTATATTTATGTATTTATTGTATGACATTTTATTTGGTTAATAATTTTGACCCCAACTAATTTGTTATCTTTTCTATAAAGATAATGTTTGGTTCATTACTTATTGAGTTGTGAGAGGAAAGTAAAATTCTTGTTTGAGATATATACCGAAAAAATTAGTATCATCTTATTTCTTGTTTTAATTTATAATTGTCGGTTATTATTTATTTGTATTTTCAATATTATGTGATACTATTTAGTAAATACTTCATCTGATCCTTATTATAAAGCACCAACTAACAATTCTCATAAGCCAATAAAAACAGTTAAAGTCATTAAATTTGTCCTAAAATTTAAGTAATTTTCAATATTATCCATACTAATTACACTAAGCTTTAAAATCATATTAATTATTACTCTCACTCACTGCCCTTTTTAATTATGGGTAGTGAGTGAGATATATACCTAAAAAAATTAGTATCATCTTATTTCTTATTTTAATTTATAATTGTCGATTATTATTTATTTGTATTTTCAATATTATGTGATACTATTTAGTAAATACTCCCTCTGATCCTTATTATAAGGCATCAACTAACAATTCTCATAAGCCAATAAAAACAGTTAAAGTCATTAAGTTTGTGCTAAAATTTAAGTAATTTTCAATATTATCCCTACTAATTACACTAAGCTCTAAAATCATATTAATTATTACTCTCACTCACTACCCTTTTTAATTATGGGTATATATGAAAAATATTTAATGCTCTTTAGAAACAAGGAAATGTCTTATAAAAAAGACCAAACACAGTTATTAAGTGGTGCCTTATAATAAAAACCAAAAGGAGTAGTTCAATATGTTTATTTTTTAAACCAGTCTAAAAAACTTTTCTGGTTCGCCACTACGCTTTCTTCACCATTTATTTTTTTCTTTTTAATTGTGAATGAAATCGACGGCTTTACTTCAGCATTTAACCGTTTTAAATTTAAATTTTGTAATGATAAAGCATTATATTAATATTTGAGAATTAAGAGATGATGAATTATTAAGAAAAATATTACGCAATGCGTTCCAATGTTGTACCATTAGCTTTTAAATCTCCATGCTTATTTCTTGGTTATAAAAACCCTTATATACCATAGTCAATTATTAGACACATGCATAGTCAATTATTAGACACGTGTTTGTATTAATTTGAATGTTAATCAAATTTTAAATGTTTTGTAGCAATTACATAAATAAAGAGATATTAGACAATGTGATGTTAAATTATTGGTAATGTTATGAAGATTAATTGGGATATAGCTTTATTTGATAAGAGATTCTCATAAATATAAAAAGGAAGTTATTAGGGTATTATTTGAGATATTAATGCACTAATTAATTATACTCTCTTCTTTCTTTTTTATAATAAATACCGCCACACATGCCTCGTTCATTTTTAAAAGAAACATTTAGAGAATGTCTTATTTTTTTACTTCTTACTTTTACATTTTGTCTTTATTTAATTGTCCTATTTAATGTTAAATAATAAATTTTCATAGCTTTCAAAGACCTATTACTTCTAATAAGCATAGAAGGGGAATGGAGGCGAAAGCGGACTCTCTGATTGCGAAAGCGGACCCGCCGCTACTCTCGGAGGATAGTCTCCGATCGACCAAGAAGGTGCGTATTCGGCCGGTGGGGGCGGGAGACAAGAAAGATGATAGTCCTCATGCGGCAGATGTGCAGATGGCAGATGGCAAGATTAATGCGAGTATCTCCTACAAGAACAAACTGCTGAATGTTGCTCAAGATGGGGGGCCGATCGGCATATGAATGAGATTGTTTTAACTGAGGCGGATTACTGCATCGGTCGCGATGGTGATATCCCTTCTATTGAGTTCTCCAAGGATGTACGCGATGCCCTGGTGAAAGGTATGGAGCGTACTTTGGTTATTAAGCTACTCGACCGATCTATCACCTATCAAGACTTGGTGTCTAAGACTCAATCCCTTTGGCAAACGAAAGGGTCATTCCAACTGGTGGACATGGAAAACAACTTCTACTTTGATAACTTCGACCTAGAAGAGGATTATACTAAAGTGCTCATGGAGGGTCAGTGGATGATATTCGGTGCGTATCTAATGGTGCAACCCTGGTCGCTGGCTTTCGATTGCAACTCCCCTATGATCTCCAGGGTAGTGGCCTGGGTACGTATTCCAGGGCTCTCCTTTCGATATTATCACAAGAGTACGCTCAGAGCGATTGGGACACTTCTGGGGGAGGTGATCAAAATTGACTACTCAACAGAAACTCAGGGGCGGAGAAGGTATGCAAGGCTCGCCGTCCTTCTTGATTTGCAGCAGCCACTCATTCCGTGGCTCAAGGTTGATGGAAAGGCCTACGGCGTTCAGTATGAAGGGTTACCTCATATCTGCTTCGAATGTGGGAGATATGGACATATGAAGGATAAGTACAAGGGCACCCAAGGCCAGCTGCACGGTCAAGACGCCCTGCCTCAGGGCTCTGTCCAATCCCAACCTGCCAAAACTACACCTAAGGCTGCTGCCGGAACATCACCGAAGCCAGGATCATGGATGCATGTGACATATCACAAAAAAGGCAATAAAGGATTTCGAGGGAAGGAAACGAAGATTGCGGGATCACATATTAATGGTGGATCACGTTACAATGTGATGTTTGATTGTGACGATTTGGCAGCAACTGATTCGCAAAATCCTCGAACGGATATGGTGGCAACCAATCAGTCTTTGAAGGAGCTAGAGCCATTCCGTGGAATAGGGGCCCATAGTGCCGCCAAGCTGGATCGACCTAAGGCTAATGGGGCCAAGCAGACCCAAGTTTACAGGTAAAAGGAGGTGGCTGTTAGTGCTTCGAGTTTGTCCTCTTCGGGCTTTGTAAAGAATTGAACGTCCCATCAACTAAGAGCTCCCAAGCCCATACCAAAGGAAAGCTGGCCGGCCAAGATCCATGCCTTACAGGTGAAGCCGCAAAGCAAGTTACAGTCACAAAGGGAGGCTCTGAGGTCGTGAAGTTCCTTAACTCCGTGTATCAAGCACTGGAAACTACCTCGTCTCTGGACAGTCGCAAGCACACCGTAGTGACACTCCAACGCCCTGGGCAAGTTTCATAGGAGACTTCCCGAATGCAATTGGACGCTCCTATTGTTCAAGGTTCTGTGCGAGATGGATCACAATAACGTGATGGAAGGCAAGGAAAATCAATCTCCCAACACTCCTGGTAGGCCCCAGTTGAACCATGGAGTAAAACTTCAATCAGCCACCCTGCGCAACCTGAAAATCTACAAAAAGAAATCAAGAAAACAATTGTCTAAGGACGCGTTAGCTATCCTTCGAGAGGAATTGGAGACACTTAAAGAGTTGGATGTCGCGCCGGGGTGTACACTTGGAGTTGCTCAGCCACCTCGTGAGTGTGATGGCGACCCACCAGGGTCTAGTTTGGATATCTAACCCCATTTTTATTTATGGTTTTACAGATCTTTGCTTTTCCTTGATGAGGATGCAGATGATATAGGGCTAGTTAGGCTTTGCTACAGTAGCTACTGATCCATGGTGGTCAGCCCCTTTGTAAAAAAAAAAAAAAAAAAAAAACCTATTACTTCTATCATATTTATTTTCTTATTCTCTCTCTTCTACAATCCTCTTTATTATAATAATTTCCTTATTCTCTCTTTTATTTCATATGTCCTCGTAAATAAGAGTATTTTAGTAAAAAAGGGTTACAATTATGATACACTTACCACTCTAATCCTATTTAAAAGTTCCTTTTAACTAAATTACACATACCAAAGAGAGGTAGTTAGCCTAATGATTATGAGGTAAATTTTAACTTTGCCCTCATTTATAAATAAGTATTTTTCAACTCTTTCTTTTCTCTTTATTTTCATTGGTACAATTAATATGGAAAAAATTGTCACAATCTCATTTATTACCTGAAAAATTACTTATAAATAGGACCAAATTTTTTGGTCAAAAGAGATTTATAAATAGGACCAAAGTTGCATTATTTTTAACCGACGTCTTGAACCGTGAGATTCGGTTAAATGTTTCTTGTAAAAATGAACATAGGAGTATTGTATAAGGATCAAAATATCAAGATTCTTAAATTCGGTCATTAGATCGGTTAGGGTACTAGATTAAGTCAGTGAGTCATGATTAGAATCAAATCAAACTAAAACGGTGTGAAATTGATTTTTCTCTCCCTCACATCCATTTTCCATGTTAAGAAAATGTCAGCCATTTATCATCCACGTGATACTATGTCATGTCTGCGGGATTCTCCTTCGTATGGATCTTTACTAGTCTCAACGGTTGTCGATCCATTACCTCGCGTATCCAATGATAGCGAATATCAATATGTTTTGTACGGGAATGGTACATAGAGTTCTTGCTCAAATCTAGAGCACTCTGACTGTCACAATGTACCTTATACTCCTTTTGCTTGATTCCAAACTCTTGGAGATAACGCTTTAGCCACAACATCTCTTTTCCGGCTTCGGCGCGGCAATGTATTCGGCCAGAATTGTTGTGGACAAAGCAACGCACTTCACGTAATCGTGACCGCCATGAAACAGCTCCCCGCAAAAGTATAAATGAATCCTGAAGTAGATTTTCTACTATCAAGATCTCCGGCCAAATCTGCATCTGTATAGCCTTCCAAGATTGGATCAGCTCCCACGTAACAAAGACATAATTTCAATGTACCCTTAAGGTATCTGAGAATCCACTTTACCGCCTCCCAATGCTCTTTCCGGGGTTGGAGAGAAAACGACTCACCTTTCAGCTGCGTGAGCAATATCGGGCCTCGTACACACCATAGCATACATCAAACTTCCGGCTCTTGAAGAATATGGTACGGACGACATCTCCCCAATCTCTTCCTTGGATGAGGGACACGATCTCTTGCTCAACTTGAAATGGTTGGCCAATGGAATGCTAAGCTTGGTTTGGCATTGTTCATATTGAACCGTTCAAGTACTCGTTCAATATACTTCTCCTGAGATAGCCATAACCTCCGTTTTCCCTGTCTCGGGTGATTTGCATTCCCAATATCTGTTGAGCTGGTCCTAAGTCTTTCATGTCAAAAGACTTAGAAAGTTCCTTCTTGGTGGTGATCTTCGTTGCGTCTTTCCCCACGATCGAATATCGTCTACATATAGTAGAAGAGCAACGAAATTTCCATCGAGAAAACTTCGAATGTAGACACACTCATCTCTTCGCGGTTTTCTTGTACCCTTGACTCACCATGCACGAGTCAAATTTCTTGTACCTTTGTCTAGGTGCCCGCTTGAGACCGTACAAGCTTTTCTTGACTTACAAATGAGGTTATCCCCGAAACCTCAAAACCCAAAACTGGCTCCATGTAGATTTCTTCTTCTAAATCTCCATGAAGAAAAGCTGTCTTCACGTCCATTTGTTCAAGCTCTAAGTTCATACTTGCGACCAATCCAAGTATGACTCTAATTGAAGTCATCTTGACTACTGGTGAAAAAATCTCATCAAAGTCGATCCCCTTCTTCTGCTTTGGAATCCTTTGACTACCAACCGTGCTTTGTATTTCACCACTTTTCCACTGCCATCTTTCTTCAGCTTGAACACCCATTTATTTTTCGGTGCCTTCTTCCCTCGTGGAAGTTCTACGATCTCATAAGTTTGATTTTTCCGAGAGATTCCATCTCGTCTTGCATTGCGAGCAACCCTTTGTTCTTTGTCCTTATGAGATATCGCTTCATGGAAACTCTACGGTTCTCCATCCTCGGTAAGTAGAAGGTATTCGGATTACGGATATCTTCTCGACGAAATCGACCTCGTTCGGATCTACGAACTTACGGAGCAATTTGAGGAAATCCACCATCATCTTGGCCTTGTGATGGTTAGAACGTACGCGGTGGGGTTGTGGCTCCCCCTCAAGACCGTCATCTTCCTCATTGTCTTCTGCCGGCATTTCTTCGGCACTATATCATCATTTCTCACGAATGATTCCGATGTTGCCTACGGCACCCGAAGAGCAACATTTGTCTTACGAGATATTGTGGGCTTTTCAATATCTTCTATTGTCGGCTTTCATGGAACACCACGTCCCTACTTGATTACCATTTTTTCCTTAGGATCCCATGTCCGTATCCAAACTCTTCATTTCCATAGCCTATGAATATGCATGGAGTGGTCCTTGCATCCGGCTTCGGCTGAGCTCTTTGGATACATGTGCGTACGCTAAACACCCAAATACTCTCAAGTGGGAGTATGATGGATCCTTTCCGGACCAAAGTTTCTCGGGAACTTCAAAATCCAATGAATGCGATGGAGATCGGTTGATCAAGTAACAAGCGGCTCGGCCTTCTCCCGAATGGCTTTGGCGGCTTAGCCATGCGAGCATGCTCCGAACACGTTCCATAATTGTTCGGTTCATTCTTTGACTATACCGTTGTGTTGAGGGGTGCGTGGGACCGTCTTCTCATGTCGAATGCCATATGATCGCAATAGGCATTGAAGCGCACGGAGGAGTATTCACCTCCATTGTCGGATCGAAGACACTTCAACTTCTCTCTGTCTCACGTTCTACCATGACATGGAACGGTTTGAAGTAATCAAATACCTGGTCCTTCGTCCGTAAAAAATACACCCACCTTTCGAGAAGCATCATCGATGAACGTCGGAAAGTATCGGTTGCCGTAGAGTGATTCAACCTCCAAGGGACCGCAAACATCGAGTGTACCGGGCTTGAGCAACTCGATCTTCTCGTTGAAGAGGAATTAAACGAGACTCTATCTCGCTTACCAAACAAACAATGATTGCAAGGATCTAGTGCGGCGTCCTTGTCTACATTGATAAGCTCCTTCTTTACTAGGGTAGACAACCTCTTCTCACTCATGTGGCCGAGTCTGCGGTGCCACAGATTTTGTGACGCCTCCTTTTACGCAACGTTGAGCCAGTCGGTGCATATCTTCACATGAGTCTTGTATAGCGTGCCACAAATATGTCCTCGGCGACTATCATAGCGCCTTTTGACAACTTCCATGTGCCTTTGCGAAGTGACTATCATAGCCTTTGTTTGTCAAGAACTATTCGACAATAGATTCGGCCGAAGGTCCGGCATGGCGAACATCCTTCAAAGTGATTGTGCTCCTGGAACTTGTCTTTATCGAACATCACCAATTCCGACAATCCTGCTTAAACTTGGAATTTCCCATTTTCACGGCTCCAAAGTCACATAGGCTTTGTATGTTGTGAAGTATTCCTTGTATGGAGTCACGTGGTAGACGCTGCGGTATCTACCACCCATTCCGTGTCTTCTCGTGAGACGTGAAGGCATGTCTCATCTTGGGTTGAACAATAAGCTACATCACCGAGAGATAGTAACTAATGTTTCTCCACCCTTGTTCTTCTACGCGAATCGCTCCGGTCTTGCTCCTTTTTCCATTTGTAGCGCTTCTTCTTCATATGTCCTTCTAATCCACAATGATGGCGGTTATAAGATGGTTTTCTACCATCAATGGACCTGCCCCGCTCTGCTTACGCCTCTCGATTTGTTATTACTCTTCTTTTGTTGCCTCCCCTTCTCTTCGTGACAAGGGCATGGGTCCGTCTGCCCATGTCCTTTCTCCGCTTCTTTCGAATAGGGCATCCTTGACCATTGACATGGTAAGTTTGCCATTTGGGGGCTGAGTTCTTTGAGTGACACGACCAGCGTTTCCCAACTATCGGGAAGGGAAGCGAGTAGTAGCAACGCCTGAACTTCATCGCCAAGTGGCATCTCTACGAGACGACAAGCTGGTTGACCAAGCTCGGAACTCACTGGTATGCTCGGCAAGCGAAGTTCCACTTTAAGCTTCATGTTGACTAAACGCCTCATCAATGAGCTTTATTCCGAGCGGTCTTGGCCTGGTACATATCCTCCAACTTTTTCGAGAGGGCATATGCGTCTGTTTCTTGTGCAACATGGTGGAAGACACTATGATCAATCCATTGACGGATTTGACCAATAGTTTTTCGATTTGATTTCTTCCACTCTAACTCCTGGCGGGATCGGGATTTTTACCCATCAATTCTATGGGATCAAACAAATCTTTACAGCTTAGGAGATCTTCCATCCGAGGTCTCCACGCCAATCTGTGATAGATGTTGATATAATTTGTACTTTAACTTTGTTTTTCTAATTTATTTTTATCAAGTCAAATTTGTGGGCCTGGATGCTATGCTACAACGTGACAGGGAATTCCAATTATCAAAGATTGACATCCCTCAAAAATCTCTGCAGCGTATCAAACAGGCTTCTCAACTTTCGAGGCGTCATTTTCTTCTCTCTATTGCCTCCCTTGTTTTCCATCTTCGTTTCAGATTTCATGTTTTCTTCTTTGTTTCAGATTCATGTTTTTGGATTCGCGAGTCACCGGAGACAAGAGTTAGATGTTCTCCTTCACTTCTTCTTCCATAAAAATCATATTTTATGGTTACACTCATGCTGGAAATCGTTTCCTTGGCAGCAGACTGTCAGAATTTTTTTTTTTTTTTCTCTTCCTTCACCTTCTTCTTTCTCCATCACCTGTTGCTTCCCTTGCTCTTTTCTCTCCGTCAGAAGGTATGAAACTCCCACGAGCCACCATCAACCCTCTCCCTTCCTTCTCGTTCAGTCAATTTTGTTTCCAAAAAAAAAAAAATTTATTATTCTGACTCGGCCGGTTCAGGCCGAGTTGACTCTGTGTCAACTCAGACCCCGATTTTACTCTTAACTCCGACTGGTTCTCCGACCGATTCGTCAGTTTCTGGTCTGAACCTCCCAGTCCGGTCCAAGTTTAAGAACCTTGCTAAATATAATCGATAAACCTGAAATGACTCATATTCATAATTTTACAAGATTTCAAAAATATAGTATATTATGGTAGTTGATTTTGTCGTTAAATTTATCGATAGATTAGCAACAACAATTAAGATAATAAAGATTCTTACAATCATATAAAAATCATCCTAAAACAATAAAATTTAATTGTAAATCCTTAAAAAATATCCAAAAACATTTTTTTTATATGATCCAAAAACATTAAATAAGAAGTAACATATAAAACACAAAATATTAGGAAAAAATTGAACTGGACCATATCGGACAAGTCCAAGTAGTTTGATCAACTAGTATAAAACCCGGTCCAACCCAACTAGTTAATATAATCCGATTTCATTGTGTTACTTGGACTAGATTGGACAAACCGGGTTGGACTAAAACTAAACTACCGAATTTTTACAGTGTCATGCATGCAACCTCGTCGTAGCTAGAGAGTAGGGTGGTTCACTCAACAGGTGTCAATTATTGACCAGCTTGCATACCAACTCATATTATCTTGAGCATTTTTCCCCCTAAAAGTCAAATCGTTACAGCATAATTATCTTTCCTGTTCTTATTCATTTTTTCCCTATCCCGGAAAAATTAATTTCCATTATGATAGATATGCATGAAATATCATATAATTAAAAAATAAAAACATCATCAAATTTAACTAACGAATGAAAGAAAATGTGCAAATATCTGGCTACATAACAAAAGCAACTTTATGTAAATCGTGGCCAAAACATCAACAAAAGCTTCAAGTAATCCCCTTCGAACATTTATTTTAGGGAAAATTAGGAAGAAGGACCTAAAAGAGATAATATTTATTGAGAAAGATCGTAAAAGTTGTAATTATTTTAAAGGACCAATTGTCAAAATAAAAATTTTAAAATACTAAATTGCCCTTATTTAAACCTCCTACATTTTCTCTCATATTTCATTTTTACAACCAATATGAATATTTAAATTATATTATATTAAACATAATTTCTCTCATTTTTTTACAACTTACATATGAAGGAATCTATTAAAATAATCAATAAAGTTTAAAATATTCAAATAATAATAATGTTTAATTTTTTTGAGATAAAGCTTTTTTAATGACTAAGATGTTAGATAAAAAAATTTAACATATTCTCAATTGGTCTATTTTACTCCGAGTTTATTTTATATAAGATTATATAAATCAGGAAAAAAAAACTTAATGATTTAAATGGGTAGTGCTAATAATTAAATAATATATTGATGATATGATTATGTAGATGTCAAGTTAAAGTTTAAAAAATGATGATTTTGGTGATTGTAATTTTCGTGGAAAATAAAAATTTAAATTACTTTTAAAGTAGAATGTGGGAGAGAATGTAGGAAATTTAATCAGGACAATTTAGTATTTTTAAATTTATATTTTGTTTATTGGTCCTTTTGAATAATTACAATTTTTAAGGTTTTTCTCAATAAATATCATCGACTCTAGGTCCTTGGTTCTAATTTTCCCTTTATTTTATTCATATATAAATAATACTTTAATGAGTAGTCCTTCAATGAAATTTCCTTTTTCTTTTGGGACGACGCCAAAGGATTCAGAATGGAATCAATGGATCAAGTGAGAAAGATAGGGACAGGGCCTATCTTATAAAACATGGAAAAAAAAAATCAGAAATTAATTGTACCAGCCTCTTTTTCTGGTGCTGCCTTTGCATCCTTGCATTATTGCAAAATGACAATATTCCATATTCCCACTAGCTTTTGAAGTCAAAAAAATGGAGCCCACCTGTATTATTTCATCTACCCCTGCTGTGCAAGTTTGCGAGCATTTTCATTGTTTTTAGAAATATCTCACTCATTCCCAGAGAGATCATGGCTGCAGTCGGTGGAGCTCTTCTCTCTGCTGTCTTCAATTTGCTTTTGGAGAGGTTAACACCAGAATTGGCTGACTTGATCAACTTGATTTGTGGAAAGAAGCTGGATAACAAGTTGCTTCATCATTTGAAGCCATCCTTGCTTGCTGCAAGAGCTGTGCTCAACGACGCTGAACTCAAACAATTCACCGATCACGATGTGAAACAGTGGCTGGATGAACTCAAAGGTGCTGTTTATGACCTGGAAGATTTGATAGATGAAATTTCCCCACGAGCTGTCACTAAGAAAAAGGTCCGTTGTTTCTCCATTTCTTGTCTTAATTTGCGTGATACAAGCATGGCAAATAAGTTAGAAGCTATAACAGACAGGATTGAATATATTGTGGGACAAAAAGAAGCCCTTAATTTGAAGAAGAGCAGTGGAACTGAAACTTTGTCATGGAGACCTTTAGTTACATCTCATGTGAAAGTATCTGAAGTTTATGGAAGGAAGGAAGAAAAGGAAGATATAATTGAGCTTATGTTTAATGGAGACGGTGATAAATTGTCTATAATCCCCGTTGTGGGCATGGGCGGGGTTGGGAAGACCACTTTGGTACAATTAGTTTATAATGACAAAGATGTGAAGCAAAAATTTGATCATACTGTATGGGTTCATGTATCTGAATCATTTGATCTTTTAAAAATTGCACAGACTATAATAAAATCTATCAGTCCTGATTTTGTCTGTGATAATTTGGATCTAAATCTTCTTCAACTTCATTTGGCAGAGAAGTTAGAAAAAATAGTGTTTTTAGTTGTTCTTGATGATGTTTGGAATGACAAATATACTGATTGGGATACTTTAAAGAATTTGCTTTACAATGGAGTGGAAGGATGTAAAATTCTTGTAACAACTCGCCTAGAGCGTGTTGCTTTAATGGTTAAAACTATCCCATCATTTTATCGCCTACATGCCTTGTCTGATGAAGATTGTTTGTCAATTTTTGCTGCACATGCCTTCCATTTTAGAGATTCAACCGTGAATTCTTGCTTAGAAAAAATTGGAAGAGATGTTGCTAGCAAGTGCAAAGGATTGCCTTTAGCTGCAAAAGTACTTGGGGGACTTTTTCGATCAAGGCCTGCCTTTGAGGATTGGAATAATATATTAAAAGATGTCATGTGGGATTCAATGGAAAATGAGGTCATTCCAGCTTTAAGAGTGAGTTACTATTATCTCCCTCCCCATTTGAAACAATGTTTTGCTTATTGTTCTTTGTTTCCAGAGGATTATCAATACGATAAAGAGGAATTGATTTTGATGTGGATGGCAGAAGGTTTTTTGCAGCCATCAAAGGGGAACATCACTTTAGAAGAAGTTGGTCATGGTTACTTTGATGATTTAACTTCAAGATCATTCTTTCAGCTATTACCTAAAAATAAAGTGCACTTTGGTCTTGACTACAATGAAAGAGATGGGTGCTTTTTCATGCATGATCTCATCCACGAGTTAGCAACTCATGTTGCTGGAGACTTCTACTTTAAATTAGGGGAGAATAGTAACAAAATTGGTAGCAAGACACGCCATTTATCTTGCAACTTCCATAATTATCCATGCTTAGAACATGAGGTTTTTCAAAAATTAAAAGGATTACGAACATTTATAGGATTGAATTTTTCCAATATCCCCAGGTCTATTGGAAATTCTTCTCATATTCTATTATCAAATTCGAAATACTTGCGAACGTTGTCGCTTCGCGATTTGTCTGCTTTAAAAATAGTTCCCGAGTCAATCACTGACTTGATCAATTTGCGTTATTTGGATCTATCAAGCACAAGTATTGCAAGTTTGCCTGATTCAATATGTAAGTTGTATAAATTACAAACGTTGAAGTTGTATTATTGTACTTTTCTTAAGATTCTACCAAGTGACATGCAAGATCTTGTAAATCTTCGCTATTTAGAACTATCTTCATCAAGAAATATTGTAAGCTTGCCTCGCTCATTGTGCAAATTATACAATCTACAAACATTGAGGTTGCAATACTGTCCTTTAGAAATGCTGCCAGGTGATATGCAAGATCTTGTTAACTTGCGACATCTTGATGTAAGAGGCACTCGTTTGAAAGAAATGCCAAGAGGATTGGGTAATTTAAAAGATTTGCAATTTTTGAGTGACTTTGTTGTTGGCAAAGAGCAAGAGACCGGGATTGGAGAATTGGGAGGAATTTCAAAATTGAAGGGTTGGATTGAAATCAGTCAATTAGAGAATGTCAAGAATGGTAACGAAGCATATGATGCAAGAACATTGGAGAAGAAGCACATCAAGGGTTTAACATTATCATGGTCACAGTATGGTGATGTGGAAGATACAAGGAATGAGAGAGATATTTTGGCCAATCTCCAACCTCATTGGGACTTAGAAGAATTGGAAATTAATGGTTATGGGGACAAAATATTTCCGGATTGGTTAGGAAGTCCTTCCTACCACCACATGACTTGGTTGCGATTGTATAATTGCAAAAAGTGCTGCATTCTTCCCCCCATTGGGCAGATCCCCACTCTGAAGAGATTAGATATTTTTGGATTAGAAAGGGTAGTCAGCATTGGTGATGAGTTTTTGAAGGAAAATGATCGTGCTTTCATGATACCATTTCGATCCCTTGAAGATCTTTTAATTTCAAGTATGGCTTCCTTGGAACAATGGCATTCCATTGATATGGAAGCTTTTCCTAACCTCCAACGACTTGAAATATCTGATTGCCCTAAATTAGTTGGAAATTTACCTCACCTGCTGCCTTCCCTAGAGACTCTGCAAACTATTCGATGTCCAATGTTTTCTTCTTCTTTGCCGAGGTGTCCCAAACTTCATAATTTAGAGACACATGGAAGTGGAAATGTTGTATGGCAAGAGCAAGAGTTACCTCATTCTCTTTGCATGCTAGTAGTTTCAGGAAGTCAGATGTTGGAATCAATGTTGGAGGCACTCTCTAAACATTTGCATCTACAACAATTAACTATCAGCGATTGCTCCAATATATCAACTCCAATAATTCATTTGCCCCTGTCATTACAACATTTAATCATAAGATACTGTGAAAATGTCAATTTTATGATGAGTTCAAATGCTTCTCCTCAAAATCTCCAATCTATTTCTTTTGTATCCTGTAACTTTGTGAAGTTTATGTCGGATAATATGGAAGGTCTTCTTCCAAATTTAAGAAAGCTACACATAGACGGTTATCAACAAATGGAAGCATTTCCCCAAGGGATCCATATGCCAAGTTTGAGGGAACTTCATATTGAAGGGTGCAATATGAGGTTCATGTTATCCCTTCAAGCAGAGTGGCACCTTCTAAATAATATCACTTACCTTTGCATTTCAAGATGTATTTATGTCAAGTGTTTTCCAGAGGGGTGTTTTCTTCCTACCACCCTTACCACTTTGGAACTTGATGGCTTATATTCCTTGAAGACATTGGATTGCACAGGACTTCAGCACCTAACCTCTCTCCAACAAATCAAGATTTCGTATTGTCGCAAGCTAGACAAAGTGTTAGGTGAAAAACTGCCTACTTCTTTAAGAAAGCTTCACATTTGGGAGTGTCCGTTGCTTGAAGAAAAATACCACAACAAGGATGAAGATCTTTTGTGCAAAATATCCCACGTCCCAATCATCAATCTATTTAAACATTAAGATTATTCAATAATCCACAAGGTAAATGTTGTCACTTTATACTTAATATATGTATGGATATGGTTATCCATATAAATGTTTGTTACACATCAGTTTTCCTCTGGGTAATTTATGGGATATTAAGAAAATTATTTACTTTGATTTGTAGTGCATAACATTTCGACCCGTTTATTTTCTTTTGTAACTTTTTTAGTTATTTTTATTTACTTTTTTCCACTTTTCTTTTCTGTTGTTTTTTATTTGATAAAATCAAAAGGCCTACGTATTCATGTAATTACAACTTAATAAAGCAATATGATTTTTCTCTTTAAAGATATTAAAGCGGTTGCATTTTCACAGAAATTATTGCGCACCAATTATGTGATTTTCGCAAACTAAAGTGGTTGAAAGTATTTCTCGTTTGAACCGAAAGTGCTTCTTGATGATCTGTATATTGACAAAAATAATTATTTTTATATGAAAAAATTATTTGTACGAGTTGGAAACTATGAATATGTTGTATACATCAAACGACAATTGTGACTATATTTTGTGTTGTCTTTAACCTTTTTCTTTTTTTTGTTATAATTTATTGCATATATCTAGTGATTTTATATCCCTTTTCTGTTATTTTCCCTATAAAATTAAAATGCCTATATGCATGCATTCTTAAAATGCCTATATGCATGTATTATAAAAATAATTATTTTTATATGAAAAAATTATTTGTACGAGTTGGAAACTATGAATATGTTGTATACATCAAACGACAATTGTGACTATATTTTGTGTTGTCTTTAACCTTTTTCTTTTTTATGTTATAATTTATTGCATATATCTAGTGATTTTATATCCCTTTTCTGTTATTTTCCCTATAAAATTAAAATGCCTATATGCATGCATTCTTAGAACTAAACTAAAGTATTATAATTTGCAAAACTGGAATACTAGAATTTTAATTTGATCATAAAGATTTGTCAAGTAATTCGCTAGGTTTCTGCATTTTGCAGGGATGCAGATTCAAAAGACTCTTTTTTTCTCTCTCTCTCTGGTGTACATTATTCAATCATGTAAGGAATTATTCACAAAACTTAATAGTGAAGATATACTTCCAGACAATTTTCTGTCTATATAAAAATAGTTCCATTTCTTTTTTCCTTTTTTTTTTTTTAAAAAAAAATTGATCTTCTCTGTTTTGAGTTTTCTTATTATGGGAAAGTTGCAGGTTGAGTCTAACATGGTGTTAGTTCTACTTGATAAAAGCAACACAGTGCTTCTTCTTCACAAGGTGTAATATTCTGGTTAAGATCATTCATATATTCCGATTCTAAAGAGGTTTGGACTAAACTAACGCCTTTGATTGCCACTTCTTTTTTCTCCCATCCTTGTGCCCTTTGTAGACTAACTTTTTCTTTCAAATGCTTAAAATGCAGCATCAGCAAGGAGAACAGAGCAAGGGATTTGCAGACTTGAACTAGCACTGAGAATAAAAGCTCATTGAAATTAAACCTGATGAAGTACAATATTTTCTTGACAAAAAGATTCTTTGATTTTCTGGAAGTGATCATTTTGTGACTCTGCATTAATTTTGTTTATCCCTCCAAAGATACTTTTGGTGAAATTGTGTATGGTATGTCTGTATTTGATAAATTTCTTTGTTGAATGTGTTAGGATGAACATAATGTGTATTGTATTGTGAATACTCATGACTAGTAAAATTCTTGAGCTTCATGCTTGGGGAGAGGATGTAGGATTTGCTTTTTGAATCCGAACCTCTATATATCCTGGTGTCATCTCATTTTATTTATTTTATATTTCAAATAGACAAGGATTATACAATGAAAATGTCACGCCCAGAAATGCAACAGCGTGACCGGCACAAAGTGTACAGTGAGCTCACATCATAAACCTTTTAAATTTGCTATTTTATATATACAATCAATAAGATTTACATCATTAATGTAATATAAAACAACATTATATTAAAGAAATAACAATATTGAAAACATTTTTAAAAAAAACAAAACAAACTTGTTTCACAAGAGGAACCAACACAAAACGATCAACAGGCGTAACCTGAAGGCTACGAATAACAGGCACAACCCGAAGGTCACAAATAACAGGCACAACCTGAAGACTATGAACAACAGGCGCACTCAAAAGATCACAAATAACTGGCATAACCTAAAGGTTACGAATAACAGGTGTAATCCGAAGGCTACGAATAATAGGCGTAACCTGAAAGTCACGAATAATAGGCATGAACATACAGTCCAGGGGATAAGTAACAAATCCAGCGCTTTGTGTCTATTTCCTCTAAGAAAGAAAATATGTTCACAGCCTTATAAAAAAATTTTTTTTTTTATGTATGAAAGTTTGCCCTATAAAATACACTCGCATGTAAGTTTTAGAAAATATTCAAAAAACAAAATCTCCAACTTCCTCTCAAAGACAATATGTATACATATAGATTAATGAAAAATCAAATTAGAATTTCAATTAATATGATCAAATATTAACTTTAGCATAGCTCTATTTTGTCTTTCAAGCATTTTGATCAGTAAATTAAAAAATAGGAACACGTAAACATTGCTCATCATTTTAAATGAATCCTTGTGAAAATCAAGATGACATATGGTAGCCAGACATTTATCGACTTAAATCAACCATTTTCCCTAGACAAACAGCTAGTGCCTAAAAGAACACACTACAGAACCCATAACTTTTATAAGTATTCATGGCACAGATTTAATAAGAACAACGTCCCAGTAATACATTGATGTAGTGTATTTATTTATCGTTTTATTTTTTTTCCCACCCTTCTAGCAAAACTCAAATTTGTTAACAATGTCATAATTTCAAAACCAAATACCGAACCTAAATAGTTTTGCATTATCCTGAAGAAACTGAGTATTTTAATTTTATCTTAAACAAAATCTAATTCAAAACAGAATTGAAAATTCTTCTTTATCAGGAAATGATATATGAACAATAGTTCAAAAAAACATCTTCCTTTCGGGCATTTCATCGAACACTCAATGTGCATTTAAATTTAGCAACCTCCTGGAATATTCTTCTTCTTTAAAATCACAGCTCCCAACTATCAAACAATCCAACTATAAACCATGTTCTATTTAATAATTAAACATTGATACACAGGCACGAATTAACAAAAACCATAATTTCCCAAACCGCGTTCGGGACAGAACTAAGATAGAAAATGCAACATTATTACATACACGTTAAGAAAAGACAACAATTCAGGAAAATGAAGGATGAAGGAAGAAGGTATTCAAACATACCCGTGATGACGTACAAGAGAAGGAAGAGGAGGAGGAAGACATGCACGCACAGTTACCCACGCAATAGCCAAAAAATAGCCACCACAGATTCGATCGAACTCATAGCCACCACCGGAGAGAAATGACTTGGGCGCTGAACTCGCAAGAACATCCAACCACGTTGAGGAGTGGAGAAAAGTCTTTCGCCTCCTTTTTTCCCCCTGCTATATCCGCTCACCAGAGGAAGAGAATGAGGAAGTATGGCGGTGATTTTTTTTTTTTGCAAGGTCCAGTGCGCTTGAAGCTTCTATTCCCTTCCTTTTTAAATCGATGAAGGACGGGAGAGAAGAAAGAAAGTAAAAACAAAAAAACAAAAAAACAAAAAAAAATTCTGGAACGAAGGACAAGCAGGGAGCGCTGGTCCGGGGTTAAACGGTCTAGATTTTTTTTTTCTTTTTTTATTTTTAGTATTTGCATGGCCAAATTTTATTATTATTTTTAAAATCAAGAAATATTTTTTCAAGAACATTCGTCAATATTCTTAAGATCTTTTTTTTTTAAGGTCGGTCTTACTAAAATATTTTTTAAAATCCGAAAATAATTTTTCAATATTATAAAATATTTTTCAATACCTTAAAATATTCTTTGTAAAAATAAGAAATATTTTAGAGTCTTGATTAAGATCTTGAAAAAATACTTGATGATTCAAAAAAAACATTGGATCTTGAAAAAAAATTTCGGGGTATTGACTCAAGTATTAAAAAAGATATTTGAGATCTTGAAAAGATCTTCGTGATCTTAAAAAAATATTTTAGAATCTTGAAAAAATATTTTAGAATCGACCGATATTAAAAATATAGTTCGCTGATACTAAAAAAGTTTTTATTGACAAAAAAATGAAATCTAGACTCTGAACGGACAGATGTTGGCCACGAAGGTCTCTTCCTTTCCGTTCCAAAAATATATGATGTTTAATTTAAATTTTTTTAAAGGCATTAAAGTAAATTAAAGCGCGGTGTATTGTGGGGAAAAAGTCACCCGTCACATCATGATGAAATATGCCTATTGCATGTCACGCCATTTTTACCTGCAACTTTTTTAGATCCGGCTTCTTTCCATTGACACTCCCATCCGCTGCCTCCTTTACCTTTAAACTGTGTCATTTTGGTGGAAAAAGGGTGCCTCTCTCTATTTTTTTTTTAAAAAAAATATATTTTAGGATACTATGAATACTAAAAAGATACTTGAGGATACTGATTGGTAATAAAAAAAAATACTGACTAGTATTTTATAATTTTGAAAAATTATTTTAGCATCTTGAAAAAATATTTCATAATACTAACTAGTACTAAAAAGATATTTCAAGATGATATTCGTATTGAAAAAAATACTTTATGATCTTAAAAAATTATTTACGATCTAGAAAAAATACTTCAAGTTCCTAAAATAATTTTTCAAGATCATCAAGTGGTTTTTCAAGATCTTAGTCAAGATCCTCGATCGAGGTATCATGAAGTATCTTTTTACTTCCGGTCAGTACCCTAAAATATTTTTTCAAAATTCTAAAATAATTTTCAAGATAATGAAGTATTTTTTCAGTACCGGTCAGTATCCTGAAGTATTTTTTTAGTACCCATAGTATCTTAAAATAATAAATAAATAAATAAATAATAAAAAAAGAAGAAGAGAGGCACCTATTTTATGCCAAAACGGCACAGTTTAAAGGCAAATTAAAGGACCGGATGGTTGAAAATTATTTTAGGGCTCGAGTGCCAAAACGACGGCCGCCCACCGCGGCGGGGAAAATGAGTAAAGGGGAATGATGATGAGATAAGAAGTTCTCGGGAGATGAACGTGTTGGTGGGAATGTGAATGCAGCGACGTGTTGGTGGGAGTGGGCGAGGAATGATGATGAGGAGGAGACGGAGGATTATGGAGCCGATACTGATTTTGCAAAAGTTTTGAATCCGAGCGATGGTATCTCGGTGGATCTCTCAAATCCGCTTTGTCCGAGGTTCAGTTTGGAAGAGAAGGAAATGGAGAGGTTGTTGCGGCCCTTTCGAAGAACTTTGGTGGTGAAATTGATGGGTAGGCAACTGGCCTATGGTTTCATGTTGAAGAAATTAAGATAGTTTTGGGAGAGGAAAGGTAAGATTGATGTGTTTGATCTGGAGAATGACTTTTATTTGGTTAATTTCCAGCATTCTCAGGACTACCTGGGAGCATTGACTGGGGGGCCGTGGGTTATAGCAGATGCGTATATGAGTGTGGCTCGGTGGAAACCTGAGTTTAACCCAAGAAATGCATCGATTGAGTCGTTGGTTGCGTGGATAAGAATTCATGAACTGCCTGCGCCTTTTTTTGATAAGAAATTTCTGTTAAATCTGGGGAATGCGATAGGGAAAGCTATCCGGCTGGATGTCCATACTACTCAGCGTGCCAGAGGTAAGTTTGCGCGCATGTGTGTTGAACTGGATCTTACAAAACCGCTGGTGCCGGAGTTCATTGTGGATGGTCAGAGGCTAAGTGTGGTGTATGAAAGTCTGAATAGCCTGTGTACTAATTGTGGATGGTTTGGGCACAGCAAGGATGGATGTATTAATTTCCACAAGAAGAAGGCGGAGGAAGGGATGTCCAGGGGGCGTTGGGTAAGGATGAGGAAGGAGTAGGTGTAGTTAAAGAGGTCTGGAAGACTGTTCAACGTGTTTGGAGGCCGAGAAGGCAAGAGGGAATTACTCAGGAGCAAAAATGGTGTGGGAATAGGGTCGTAGGTTGAAATTCCATAGGCTATGCCAGCTCATGAGGTAACACCACGAGTTAAAGTGCAAAGTTCTACGGGGAAACAAGGAAAGTCGAGTGGTTTGGGGACTGAAAAGAAGGAAACGGTGAGTCAGAAGAAGGAGCGGGGGGAAGGGTGGCTCCCGTGGTGAGGAAAGTTGATGGGATAAGGAGGGATAAGGTGTTAGCAGTGGTGAATAAGGAGGAGCTTAGTAACAGATCTCAGGGGGGTGATAACTTGGCGAGTCCTCCGTTTTTCAGGATAGTAACTTGGAGAGATGTGTAGGGAAAGGGGTGAGCATGACCGAGAAGGAGAATTTACATCCTGATAGAGGGGCAGGAAGGGGAAAATTGGGGTCAGATGATGTTGTAATGCTGGGTATGGATGAGAAGTTGGTAGTTAATGAGAGTTTGGGTGTAGGGGAGACTTCTCTTACGCCTGGGCTCGCTGACTTTTAATTTGGGTGGTCTTTATGTTCCTTTACCTTTTTAATGTTGTTTATGATGAACTTCCTAATATGGAATAGCAGGGGGGGCAGCATGCAAATCGTTTGCGTATGTCCTTAAAGAGTTGAGGTATAGGTACAAGGTGGACGTTGTAGTGATATTGGAACCACGTGTGAGTGGAAGGGCTGCTGAGAAGGTAATTAAAAGCTGGGGGTTTAAATTCTCAAGGAGAGTGGAGGCTGTGGGCTTTTCAGGAGGCATTTGGGTTTTGTGGAATCTGGAGGATCTTCTCCTGGATGTGTTAACCAGCGAGGAGCAATTTATGCATTGTAGTTTAAAGCTGGGTGGCATGGAAATATTGTTCACTGCAGTCTATGCCAATCCATGTGAACTACAAAGGCAGCAAGTATGGAGGTCATTACATGAGTTGGCGGAGGAAATTAATGATCCTTGGCTAGTGGCTGGACACTTTAACGAAATTAAGTCACCTTTGGAGCAAAAGGGAGGTGGTAGAGTAAGTGAGAACCGGTGTAGGGTCTTTAATGATTGGATTCAGAACTGCAATCTGGTCGACATGGAATCAAATGGGCCTTTCTATACTTGGAGGGGCCCGAAATGGCCAGGGCTGGAAAGATTTTTTAAAAGACTTGATCGGTATTTTTGCAATGTCAATTGGCTGGAAAGGTTTGAGGATGCGGATGTCACAATTATTCCGAGAGTTGGATCGGACCACCACCCTATGTTGGTGAGGTTGAAGAGGGAGACTCCTAATTTTGGTGCTAGAAATTTCAGGTATGAGTTAGCATGGCAGATGCATAGTGGATTTCAAGAGTTCTTATCTAATCACTAGAAGGAAGGGGGCGGTTTTAATGATTTGTTGAGCTCCTTACAGCAAAGTTTGCAGATATGGAACAGGGAGGTGTTTGGGAATATTGCATATCGCAAAAGGAGAATACTAAATAGATTAAATGGCATCCAGCAAGGCATGGCGAGACACTTCAACCTGTATCTAATGCGGCTTGAAAAGGAGCTTGAGGAGGAGCTTTTGCTAATCTTAAGGCAAGAGGAAATATTATGGTTCCAAAAATCCCGGGGGCGCTGGTTGGCGGAGGGGGATCGGAATACAAGGTATTACCATACCAAAACCCTATGCAGAAGGAGGAGAAACAGGATTAGCATATTGAAAAATTCTGAAGGGGTGTGGGGGATGATGAGGAAGGAATTGTGGGGATGATACAAGACTATTATACTTCTCTGTTTCAGGAGGAAAGGGGGGATAGGGGCTGGTTGGTTATGAAACAAGGATGGGGAGTGGTAAGGATGAATGAGTTGGAGAACTTGGGAAGGGAGGTCAGTGGAGAGGAGGTCAAGAGGGCATTCTTCCTAATGGGAGCGTTTAAAGCTCCGGGTGGGGACGGATTTCCAGCAGCGTTTTACCAACACATTTGGCATACGGTGGGGAATTTAGTCACTCAATTTGTGATGGACCTGTGGGATGGTCCAGCGGAAATTGGCAAGGTGAATGACACTTTGTTGGTGCTTATACCGAAGGTAGACCAGCCGGAATTAGTAAGTCAGTTCCGACCCATTTCTCTTTGTAATGTGGTGTATAAGGGTTTATCAAAGTTAATTGTAAATAGACTGAAACCCCTCATGAATAGGTTAGTTTCGCCCTTTCAAGCTAGTTTTGTGCCGGTAGGAGTATTCATGATAACATTATCATTGCCAAAGAAATAGTGCATTCCATGAACCGTGTTAGGGGGAAGAAAGGGTACATGGTAATCAAAATTGACTTAGAAAAGGCTTATGATATGATGAATTGGAACTTTATTGGGAAGGTTTTGACTGAAATTGGGGTTGACGAAAAGCTTAGAAGGGTGATAATGGGGTTTGTTGTTTCAACAAGCATGTCGGTTATGTGGAATGGTGGGAGAAGGGAAAGTTTTGTACCGTCTAAAGGTTTGAGGCAAGGGGATCCGCTTTCTCCATACCTCTTTGTGCTAGGGATGGAGAAGCTAACCCATATGATTGTTGATTGTGCAAATGAAGGGGGTGGAAGTCGTTGAAGTTGGGGAGGCGTGGCTTGGATGTATCCCATTTGCTCTTTGCGGATGACTTGCTTTTAGTCTGCGAGGCTGATCTGAACCAGATGAGTATGGTATTGGATATATTGGGGAGGTTTGGTAAGGTGTTGGGACAAAGAGTGAATGTACAAAAAACCAGTGTGTACTTCTCTAAAAATGTGGGAAGGAGGGTGCAAAATGATATCTGTATGTTGGCTGGATTTAAAAGAATGGAGGATTTGGGGCGGTATTTGGGAGCATGTGTGTCTGGTGGGAGAGTGACTAAGGGGAGGTTCCAGGATTTTCTTGACAGGATGCAAGGAAAGTTGAGCTCTTGGAACAAACAAACTTTGTCTTTGGCTGGGAGGATTACTTTGGTCCAGGCTGTTACAAACCAAATGGCAATCTATTCCATGCAACACTCGATAATTGCAGCGTGTGTGTGTAGACAGATGGAAAAAATTCAGAGGGAGTTTATTTGGGGGAGTGAGGTGGGAAGAAGGAGAGTCCATGCGGTTAATTGGGAGTTGCTGTGTAAGAGTAGAAGGAATGGTGGGTTGGGCATTCGTGACATTGAAACAATGAATTCTGCACTACTAGGGAAGGTGGCGTGGAATGTCATTAGTAGGCCTGAGAGTCTGTGTTCAAGGGTCCTTCGAGGCAAATATGGAAGGGAGAAGGATCTCATGAAAGAATGCAAGATAACTAAGTCTGATTCTGAGCTATGGAGGAGTTTGGGAAATCTCTGGCCGGGGGTGGTGAGTAACCTTGTTTGGGAAATAGGGGATGGAGAGAGTACCAGCTTTTGGGATGATCATTGGGTGGATGTAGGGGTTAAGCTCGCTGGAAAATGTACTGGCACTGTTCCTGATGGCGTAAAAAATGCCAAAGTCAAAGACATGGTTTCTGCAGGAGGCGAGTGGGATATGGGGAAACTAAGTAATTGGCTGAGTATTGATGGGTTAAATCTCATAAGAGCAATGCACCCTCCCTGCGTTTGGAGGGGCAAAGACTCGGTCAAATGGGGAAAGAGTGTATAGGGTAATTATACTATGGCTGAAATGTACAGGCTAATGAGAAAGGAGAATGATGTGGGTGAAGGCATATGGCGGATTGTATGGAAATGGGATGGGCCTAGAAGGGTGCAGGTGTTCCTATGGCTTGCCATCCAGGACAGATTGCACACGGCAGAGCGTAGAGGGAGGTTAATGGGTGGTGCACCATTCTGTTATCGGTGCAGCAATCAGAATGAGGGTATCATGCATGTACTACGCGATTGTGTGGTGGTGTGGAGCCTATGGAAGGAACTGAAGCATGGTAAGTTCGAAGCCGAGTTCGTGCAGCTGCAAGGTAAACAATGGTTTGAGTGGAATTTGTCAAGGAGGGGGGTGACTGGGCTTTGATCTTTGGGTTGGGTTGCTGGTTTTTGTGGGGATGGAGAAACAGGAGTATGTTTGAGGAGGGTTATACCTTGCCTAGCAATTTATGCAGTGTTGTTCTTAGGTATGTGAACGAAGTTAGCCAGCCTAAAGTGGATTTTGGAAGGAGTTTGGGATGTAGGAAGGAAGTGTGCATTGGGTGGGTGGCTCCTGATGAAGGGTGGGTGAAGATCAATGTGGATGGGGCATCAAAGGGGGAGGAAGTGCAGCTGGATGTGGAGGGCTTATTCATGGCAGTCAGGGGGAATGGTGGTGCGGGTTCACGCGTAAGCTGGGTCGTGGATCAACAGTTATAGCTGAGCTATGGGCAGTGACTGTGGGATTAGAACTAGCTGTTGCTTATCAGTTTCAGAACATTGTGTTGGAATGTGACTCTGCTACTGTGGTGTCCATGCTGTGTAATATGCATGAGGATACTGCTAGGGAGCCACGAATGCTATGGATGATCCGACAATTTTTGGGTAGATTTTCTAACTTTCGAATTATACATGTATACAGGGAGGGGAATAAATGCGCTGATGTGTTGGCGAACCTTGGCTTTGTACAGGAGGAGGATGAGAAGTTTTTGGTGGAACCTCCTCAGGAATTAGCTGATTGTTTGTACAGGGATAAGATGGGGTTTGCTTACCCACGTTTTATTATGATGAATAGTTGATAAGGGCTAAGGCCCCATTTGCACAAAAAAGAAAAAGAAAAAGAGTGCAGCGGATAGGAGTGTCAGCGGAAAGAAGCGGGATCCAACTTTTTTTGTGCTTCTTTCTTCATGAATGATTTCCGATTTAGTTTGATATTATATAACTTCCTTTCATTCACAATTTTTAGGCTCCATTAAATAAAGTCCTGACGGCAATGTTCTGCTCACATAAATTTGGTGTCAGACTGGTTAGTTGATGAGCAAACAGATTCAGCTAGGATCCTTGATTTTGGTTAGATGAAAATGTGGTTTGATTATTTTTGTTACTGTCAGATTGTGATCTTGGTATGATTTTGTCTGTACTAAGGAAAAAAAGAAAAAAAGAAATTTAGCCATTTTCTGATCCATACCAAGAGCATCAGAATATTGTCACGTTTGTAATAATGATTAATGGCTGTTTTCATTCCCTTGCTTTGTTCTGATGTATACACTTCTCAAACAAGTCCTAAATAATGAGTGCTATCTGTGGCATGTAGTGTTGTCTATATTGCTTGTTGAATTTGACTCCATAACTCACAAATCCTTTTTCTTATTAAGTTTTTATATCTTCCCTTGTAATTAAATTCGTTTACCAAATGATATGTAAGTCCAAATGATTTGTTTTTGTTGATTTGGAATTTTCTTCCTTGAATACATAATGGTTGATTTTGTGCATGTTCGTATAAAACAGCATATCACCTCCTATGTACTCTGTGTTCATTGCTGGATTGTTATTGTACTTTAAAAAAAAAAATACCTTTTATATTTAATTAGTTGTTTTGGGCAGTATCCTTAATTAACTTTTCATAAATCATATTACACCTTAAATTTAAGATGTGCATCACATCTACCTTCGACTTTTGATTCTGAGAGCTCTCAGTTTCCTTGGCTGCCAATTAACTGGATTGTACCTTTGAAAAAAGCAGAAACCTCATCTTCAAATAGTGAATGAGGTGGTGCAAAGTGACACTGCATTGTACCCTAATTTGTTTGTTATGAGGGAAAAGGAGGGGAGGAGAAATTTTAATAAGTTCCATTTAAAAAAAATGGAGAAGTATAATTAAAAATTTTGAATTAATTTTTTATTTGCTTTTTATCTTAGCTTTTCTCTTTATTAAAATTTTTTGACCCCATTTATTCTTTTTTTCAAAAAATTAAACTCATTAAAATCTCTACTCCCCTCCATTTTCATAGTGCCAAACAAGCCCCTATAAAGAAGTAACATGTTGCTCACCCAGAACAAAAATAAAATTTGAAATTAGTTGCTGTAATAATTTGTAAATCACAAAAAACACTTAATACTACAAATCATGAACCATTGGTGTTAATTATGCAAAGCACAAACCAAATAGAATCCAAATAATTCTGCCAAGAAAGTTGTCAATTCTTGCCAGCCATTGTATTTGTATTGCGTTCATAAGTAACGGGTTTGATCTGTAAAGGTCTAATGCAACACCGATTCATCACTCACAGTCTCACATGATGTTTCTTAAGTAAACCTCAATAAACTAGTTTATGTTATGACATAATAATAGATGTAATAGTCATCTCCATAGCTATTGATTATGCTTTGTAATATTAAGTTGTTCCCTGAGACATTAATTGAATGTGAGAAAACACGTCCGGTATGTATATTCTTGGAATTGAACATAATGAATGCGGTTAGTAAGATAAAATCGTGATAACTTTGACAGCGAACCCAAAAATTCGGGAGAGTACAGTGGGACCTCTCCCTTTTCTATCTATTTTTCATTGTCATCATTGAGTCAAGATCTAAACTGTTTGATATTTAATACTTAATAAAATTATTGTTTATAATTTTAAATAAAAATATATAAATAAACTTAAGCACATTAAGTCAATATTATTAATAAACTGTACATTAAATCAATTTTGCTAATCAGACTTTATCACATGTTTATTCGTCAACAAAGTACAAACGATTTTTCTTCTTAATAAACTTTCCATTTCAAAATTCGCTCTCAGAGGAAGTAGAACAAGCTTTCAGATGTAAACCCCAATTCTTCTGTCTTTCTCTATAATATCTTTTATACCCAAGATCACGATGAAGATGGTGAAATACGGCGCCTTACCCTTCCCGAGGAAATCATCGTAAACATTCTGAAGTGTTTCCTGTGTGTTTGTAAATGTTGGAATAATATCATCAAGATCCAGCATATTATTCGAGAACATCTCCACCACCACTTGAGCCTTCAAAATTCTTACCTTATCGTCCAACGCAAATCACAAGGATGTTCCTTTCCACATTTGTATACTTGATTAAAAGACTCTGTTTTCCGAGATTTGAAGCCCACCCTCGATAGCTCCCGTAGTAGGTACCCAGCTGGTGGGTTCATGCCACGGCATTCCATTGATGTTGAAGCTTTCCCTAAACTTGGACGACTTGAAATATTATATTGCTACAAATTAGTTGGAAATTTACCTCATCTGTTGCTTTCTCTAGAAACTCTGGAGATTGAATTTTGTCCATTGCTTTCTTCTTGTATTTCGAGGTGTCCCAAACTTCAGAATTTAGAGATAGAAAGAAGTGAAAGTGTGGTATGGCAAGAGAAAGAGTTACATCCTTCCCTTCACAAGCTAGGAATTTCAGGATGTCATCAGATGTTGGAGGCACTCTCTAATTATTCTCATTTGCAACAATTAACTATCAGTTATTGCTCCAATAGATCGCAAGGGTTCATTTGCCCATCATTACAACATTGAATCATAAGTGAATCTGACAATGTCTGATTTTGTGATGAGTTCAAATGCTCCTGTTCAAGATCTTCAGACTGATACTTTTCAATGCTGTGGTTTTCTGAAATTCATGTGGGATGACATGGAAGGACTTATTCCCAAGTAATGCATGTTTATAGTTCATAAATGGATTTAGAGACAATTATTCTTCCACATAAATGTTTCTCAATATTAAGTTACTTGCATTGTTTGCATCGCTTCTCACATCAGTTAACCTTTTGATAATTTATATGTTATTAGCAGACTTATTCCCTTTGTTGTGTTTCGGCTTCCAGCTCTCTTTCTCTGTTTTGTTTTCCAAAACATACTTTAGCTATTTTTCTTTACCTTGCCTTTTCGTTTACTTTTTGTTTTTCTCATAAATTCACCAAGTCTATAAATTAATTCAAATAATAATTTAATTGACTTTATATATTGAGAAAATCAGTATGATAATTATCTTTAGAGATATAAAACAGTTATTTTTTGATAATAGAATTATGGATTTCGATAAACAATTGATGTGGCTCAAATCATTAATTCAGTACCTATCCTACAACACGTTGACGTAGTCCATTATACCAACATTTTCGTTTCCACGAAACTTATATCAATAGCTTTTCTAATAAGGCATGCTTTAAACGTTTTGTTTCTCCATCAGGTGTTTTTTGGCTCATGCTTTATTCAATTATGTAATGAGGAATAATTTGTAAAAATTAATCATGAAGGTACACTTCTAGACAAGTTTCTATCTATATACACCATTTCTTTACTTTTCTTTTCCTTTTTAATTTTTGTAATCTTCTCTTTTTGAGTTTTTCTTATCATGTGGTTGTTGCAGGTAGAGTCCAACATAGTTTGCTAGTTCTAATTGGTAAAAGCAACACAATACTTCTTCTTCACAATGTAATGCTGTAACTAAGATCCTTCATATATTCCTTATAAAGAGGTTTGAACTGAACCAAGCTGGCCTTTGATTTCTCTTATTTCTCTTTTATTCTGCTTTTTAATTATTCTACCTTATAGATATGCTTTGATTTGATTCGGTTTGTTCTGTCTCTGGACTCACTTACCTTTTTCATTTGCTTAAAATGCAACATCAGCAAGAAGAACATGGGTTTTGCTGAGTTGAACCTCATCAAAATCTGATGAAGATTCTCTGATTTTCTGAAAATGTTCATTGTGACTTGTGTGCATTAATTTTCTTTTTTTTTTTCAAATATACTTTTGGTGAAGGTGTGTGCGATACATCGTTATATGATGGTTTTCTTTTGTTGTGTGTGTAAATGATAGGATGAATGATGTATATTGTATGTTAAATACTTATTACTTATAAAATTGTCAAGCTTTATGCTTGGGAAGAGGATGTAGGGTTCAATTTTTAAATCTGAACCTCTATTTGAAAAAATCCAAATCATAAGAAATATTTGAAAAACGCGCAATTAGATATATGATTCTTCTGAATCAAAGAAAAGCTTGTTCTCATAACAAATATTATGAATTCTTCTTGTAACGAAATTTCAAGTCCTGTCCTTTCCTTCCATTCTTTGGTTGTTCTGTAATTTTCTACAATGACCCAAGTATTGCCCAATATTCATTCATGAGTACAATTGTTGAATTCTGCATCTACCTGCACGTGATGATCCTTCAAGGACTTTTTCCAAGAACAACATTTCATTTTTCAAAACTTTCCAAATAAATATCTGTTATAGATCCGTATTTTGGGCCCAGAGGAGATATGGCTCAATAAAGGCATACTGTAATTAAAGCCCTTCACAAGCAAGGAAAACGCTAATCTCCCTATAATCTCGGCACTAACTCGGACCGTACAGATAGTGGAGCAGAGGCATGTAGTGGAGCAGCGTTTTCTCAGATAGTGGAGCAGGCATCCAGAGAACGTGGGAGTGCATGATGTTGAAGCAATGAGCGTAGAACCAAGAGAGTGAAACCCTAGGTAATCTCTATAAATAGGAGATTACCCATCGTGCGCACACATTTCGTTCATATCCTTTTACTATATCTTTATTACACCGTGCACACACCCCACTCCCTTTGGCCATCGTCATTCTCACAGAAGACGGTGATCGACGATACTCTTTGGTGTCTTCCTCATAGACATCACTGAGTATTCATCTTCTCTTCGATATTACTTATATATTTACCGGAGATCATTTAGATCCTATATTAACCAGATACTAACCCAGAGGTTAGACATTTGTGTTCGTGGAACCAAACAATATCCAAAACGTACATGGAACGTTACTTTTCTAGATTATTTCTAGACTTGTGTGACCACAAGCAATATGGCCTTACTGTTACTTTTTCAAATCTCAATCTGCCCTGGATTTCGCGTAATATTTAAAATCTCATTTACTGATTGACTTGAGTAAATGACTCTCAGTTGATTCAATTTTGCAAGATTCTTGATTATGCAGTATATTAAGATCAACCTTTGTGGACAAATCAAGATAATCAGTAATAACATAATGATTTAGCACTGGCCTACTAATAATGGAAATTTCTTATTAGCACAAGAACACACATGAACTAATGTATATAAGCACTCGCTTTCATTTCAAATATCTCGTTGTGTCTCTTAAGCTTCTCTCAGGTTATGCTTATTGTTAATTTTGTTTCTCGTTTCCGTTCAAACAAAAAAAGCTTGTGTCTCGTTTCCGTTTAAAAAAGAACAGAAGAAGAAAAGAAACAGTGCTTTTTACTGACTTTCTATATTTATATCTCATTTCCCCGTCATCGATCCACATCGTCCATAAGGTGCCTGTTGTGTCACTCCCTTGTTCTAATTGCAAATTACAGTTTACAATTTAATCGAATACTTATATACTGAGATATGTTCCCAAAAAAAAAAAAGCATTGGTTTTATCTTTATATATTTTCAAACAACTGTTTTTTACAGGCATTATTGCACACTAATCGTATGTGATTTTCACTAACTAATGTGATTACAAGCTTTTTTTTGTTTGAACTCAGTGTTTGCCCCCCTATCTTTTTTACCCAAACCAAATTAAGTGCTTATTGATGATTTGGACGTTGGAAAAAAATAATTATTTTTATCACTTCGAATAAAGAAAATGTTGTATGTATTTTAACGACATTTGCTTTAGGTAAAAAAAAACGACATTTGCAACAATCTTTCGTGTTACTTGTGTTTAGTTCTTTTTGACAATATAATTTGTTTAAGGAAAAAACATTTCTCATGTTGTAGGAGAAGTGTATTCTCATGTCACACATACATGAAATTGTGGAACTCATATATATATATAATTAGCATTATATATATGTGGGTTCCACTATTTCATGTGTGTGTAGGAATCTTCTTCTTCTCATGCAACATGAGAAGTTTAAACCCCTTTGTTTATATATCTAGAGACTTTAAACTCTGTTTTTGATATTTTTCCTAATGAAATTAAAATGACTATGTAAGTGTGCATTTTTAGAACTAAATTAAATAATTATAATCTGCAACTTGATAATTGAAATCGAGTTAACATTTTATGTTTTTATATTTAATTATTCTATCTATCGGGTCATAGAATGATAAATTTCGGTTAGCAATATAAATGATACGGCTCAAAGCCTTAATTCATTGCTTTAGCAACTAATATTAATTGTCCTACGCTGAAACAAACGATTTAATTAACATGTTTTATTGATATCCATTATATTTAGAGTAAAATACTTTGACCACTCTCCAGTTTTGCCTTAATTACACAGATCTCCCTTCTATTTTGAAAACCCATAAAAACCTCCCTTAAAATTAAAGTAAAATATTCTGACCACCCTCCTGTTTTGCCTTAATTACACAGATTTTGAAAACCCATAAAAACCTCCTTTAAAATTAAAATGTATGTTACACAAACCTCCCTTATATTTTAAGATTCTATTTCCATCCACACAAACCGTTAATTAACCGTTAAGTTTGACTTTTGAACTTGTGTTTTTTTTTACCAAAATGTCCCTCTTCAATATTAGAATTATTTAGGTATATAAAACCAAATTTATACAACAAAAAATGTATTCTAATAGATTTCTAACTTTCTAATTTGTTAAAAAATGTATTAGTTTTGATATTATAAATTAATTTTGACTTAAAACTATAAATTAAACAGATATATTTTTATCAAATATAATAAACTATATAAGTTTGAGATTTCATGTATCATTTAAATTTCTAATTTAATAATTTTTTGAAAAATATTTATAAACACATTTGATCAAACACATGTTTATTTAAAAATTATTTGAATATTCAACATTATGTGATATTTACATTAACCAATGCTAAAATAATCAAAGAGATAACTATTTGTAAAGATAAAAAAACTCTTAAATTATTTAAAACAATATTAGTCAAAATATAAAAGTAAAACTAGGGATTAAGTATTAAGGGTAAAATAATATATAAACTTTATTTTAATATAAACTTTAATTAAAAAATATATTTTTGGAATCTTTTTAGAATATTCTTAACGGAGTTAATTATTTGAACTTAAGTGTATGTTTTCAAAATAGATGGAAGGTTTGTGTAATTAAGGCAAAACAATAGGGTGATTAAAGTATTTTACTCGATCATATAAGGGAAGTTTGTGTAACATACATTTTAATTTTAAGGGAGGTTTCTATGGGTTTTCAAAATAGAGGGGAAGGTTTGTGTAATTAAGGAAAAACAATAGGGTGGTCAATGTATTTTACTCTTATATTTACAATTTTATATGAAAGGAAAAAGGTCTTTTAATTAAATCATAATTAAACAAACGATTTGATGTGTGCCTTTTTAGTGAACATGTAGAACTAGATGAAGTGCTTCACACATTTAAATGACCCAATAAATGGACCTTCAGAATTTGGACCCAATTGAAACTAACTCAAAAGTGTATTGGGCCAAGAAATTCCATGACTTTAGTAAAGAGTTGACTTTTTATAAGTATTAAGAAAAATTAATTAAATTACTTTAAAATACTTATATTATTTTTTTAAAAAAATATTTTATCTAACTTATAAATTGATATATAATCTAATAACATATTATATCATTAAATAATTAATTTAACTTCCTTAATTTTCTATAAAAAGGTAAAGAAACCAACGTACACAGGTTTACACCCACACACACAATGAGTCTATAATTTGAACCTGTCAGTTCCAAGTCTTATTACAGCAACTTTTACTTTGGTTTGGTTCTGAGGTCACCCCAACTTTTATGAACACATATATATTCATAAGAAATTCCCCCATCTCTATTTCTTTTTCTGTGAATTCTCATCGTCTTGTTCTTTCTATCTTTGAGGTTTTTTGGCACACTCATTTTCATTTAACTATTTTCATCCGCTCAAAGGAGACCATCCTTTCCTCTGAATATTGTTCTTTAACTATTTTATTTTAAGGGGCCAAACAGAAACTTTACTTTTAAAGTTAGAGGATAAATGTATACTTCATGAAAGTATTAGGCACTCGTCTTTAACATAAGAGATAAAATGGGGAAAAATTCTTACATTTAACATCAGAATTTTGCTTCCAACTATAGGGCATAAAATATTAAGAATATGGGGAGGAAATTTATTTTAAGTATTTTATTAAATGAAAATGAGTGTGCCAAAATACCACAAGGATAGAAAGAAGAAGACGATGAGAATTCACCGAAATAGAAATAGAAATAAATGGGAAACTCTGGGCTCTAGAGACTCCTTTGTTCATTTCTTGGCAATTATGATTGCATTCTCTTTAGGTAGGATAGTGACAGAACAAACAGCATCATCATGCAGGTGGGGCAGCCTCTGAAACGTTGTACATTTATTTAAAGAGCCGTGTGGAAAAGTCACGCCTAAAACAAATGAGGTGGGGTAGAGAGAGAAAAAAAAAACTAAAGAGAAAAACATTTAATTATATATATATTACCGGAAACTTTTATTTTAGGGAAAACATTTAGGGGCCCTTTTTTACAAAAAAAAAATCCCAAAAAAGGGCCCCAAGATTTCAAGGAAATCGATATATTAACAACCCAGAAACGCGTGTATTTACAACAACTTTTAAAAACCCGGATTTTTTTCATTAAATAATTTTAGTTGTTAATGGGACCGATATTGTTGTAAATACGATGTTTTAAGTTGTAAAAATATTAACAACAACATTTAAAAACCTACATACAAATTTTTAGTTGAACTGTAATTGGCGTAATTTGATGATTGTTGTAAACTTTTTGTAATTTTTTTCGTTTTAGTTATATGAAATTTTCCCTTTATTTAGCCGTGTGGAAAAGTCACGCCTAAAACAAATGAGGTGGGGTAGAGAGAAAAAAAAATTTTAAAGAGAAAAACATTTAATTATATATATATTACCGGAAACTTTTATTTTATGAAGAGACGTAGGAGTTATGACAATAATTGAACCATGTGGGTTCATATTGTCCTCACAGTGGCTCCTTTTGTTAAAAAAGAAATGCTCTCTTGTTATAAGATAAAATTTATAATATAAATTATACTATATATAAATTTTGTCTTATAATTAAATTAGGACCAGAGTAGTAAAAACAAGAGACATTTAACTCTATATATTTTTATGGATGCTTTGCATGCCATTTAACGTGGCCCATAATTCTAATATTTTATTTAAAATATTTTCATTTTATATCCTCCTAATCTGTTCTTGAAGAGATTTTATAAATCAATATCGCATAAGCAATAATAAAAAACGATATAATAATCGCGAGACCTGAAGAAGGGGAAAATTTCATTTAAATACCATTTGAATTTGTTAAAACCCCGAAGTCCTCCGATTTGTAAAAAAACTCGAGGTACTTGGGGACCATGGGGATATCTGCAAATTCGGGTGAAATTACCTTTACCCATACTTTTAAATAAATCAAAAAATAATAAAAAAAAAAGCCCATCACCGGAGGGAGGGCCGGCCGCCGGAGGACCACCGGCTGCAGGACGCCGGAGGACCGGGCGCCGGCCGCCGGCCACCGGTGGGGGGGGGGGGGTTCTTTTGGGAGGGGGTGGGGTTTTTTTTTTTGAAAAAACCAAAACAATTTTTTGAAAGTGTAGGGGTGGGGTTCGAACCCCCACCCCCAACAAAAAACCAAAGAGGTTCTTTAATTATATATATACATTAATAAATATATATATTCTTCTTAACATTTTTCAATTGTATTTACCATTCCACAAACGCGAATTACCATTCAACAAACGCCATTTACCATTCCAAAAACGCCAATTACCATTTGTTTTCCAAGCGAGGTGCCATTTTTTTACTCTTTCATGTATGTTATGGATAACAAAAAAAAAAATGACATTTTTACCATTCCACAAACGCGAATTACCATTCCACAAACGCCAATTACCATTGTTTTCCCAGGGTGCCATTTTTTGAAAAAAAAATGTTAAGAAAAATATAATACATTTTTGAAAAAATGTATATATATAATTAAAGAACCAAGTAGCCCAACTGGTTGGGCTATTTTGGTTTTGTGTTGGGGTGGGGGGTTCGAACCCCACCCCTACACTTTCAAAAATTGTTTTGGTTTTTTCAAAAAAACCCCACCCCTTCCCAAAAAACACCCCTCACCCCCACCGGTGGCCGCCGGCGGCCGGCCGGCCCTCCGGTCGGGGGCTTTTTGATTTTTTTGATTTATTTAAAAGTAAGAGTAAAAATGTAATTTCACCCGAATTTGCGTATATATATATATATATACATTTTTAAAAAAATGTATATATATAATTAAAAAATGGCGCAGACCAATTTCTTTTGGTTTTGTGTTGGGGGTGGGGGGTTGAACCCCACCCCTACACTTTCAAAAAATTGTTTTGGTTTTTTCAAAAAAACCCCACCCTCCAAAAAAAACCCCCCACCCCCACCGCGGCCGCGGTCGGCCCTCCGGTCAAGGGCTTTTTGATTTTTTTGATTTATTTAAAAGTAAGGGTAAAAAGGTAATTTCACCCGATTTGTATATCCTCATGAGTCTTTAAGATCTTCCGAGTCTTTTTACAAATTCGGAGGACTTACGGGGGTTTTAGAAATTCAAATGGTATTTAAATGAAATTTTCCCTCTAAGAAGTATTGAGTAACAATTAAGTGATTAACCAATGCCAACCTTATTAATTAAAGCATGTGTGAGCCTTTTCCTTGGATTCCTTACTGACAGCCTACAGGATAGTCACGAGCCAAAATCAGACTTAAAGAGGATGATGGGACAGAGGCCAGCCATGGATGCTGCTACATATGTTCTCCTTACTGCAGCCTTTGGTAGTGGCTCCCATCCTCTTCCCTTCCCATTCACTTCTCATCCTCTTCTCAATCTCAACCGTTGGATTGAAATCGAACGGTTGCATTTAATCTCTTATAAAAATATTATTTTTAAATAATTTAATCTTTTATTAATATTTTTTATAAAAAGATTAAATCGAACCGTTCGATTTCAATCCAAGATGAGAAGTGGATGGGAAGGGAAGAGGATGAGAGCCACTCCCGCCTTGCCTTGCCTTGAGACAAGAGAGAGTTTCTAACTTGAAAGGAGAAATATTAAAATTCATCTACTCATAAGTTTTTAATAATAAAAGGATCACAGCGGTTAAATCAACTAATATTGACAGTTTAAAAACACGTCATTTAAAAAAATAGTGTAAAATTATCACGCATGTTTAATTAACTAACATTGATTATTTAACAAACAATCCCTATATATGCATTGTACATCATTTTGGCTCCTGACAGACTTGTCAGCCACTATAGGGCCTTTTGGGAAAAGTAATGGCTGTAGAACCCTCCTTTTATTTGGTTTCTTCTTAGTTGATAAATATTTTCAAAGAATTTGAACGCGTTAATTTCTGCGGGCTTGTTTGCATTGGCGGTAGGAGCGGTGGCTTAAAAGCTATTTGACTTTAAAAAAAGTTTGGTAGGAAAAAAGTCAGGTTGTAAATAATGATTTGTGTTTGGATTGATAGTGGTAGAAATGGTGGGGCCTATGTCAAAAAGCTGAAAGCTTTTTAGAAAAAGCTCTATGGTGGAGCTTTTTGTTAACTGACTTTTTGAATTTTTTTGACTTAAAGTCTAGTAAACTTAACGTTGTTGCCAAAGACAGTGGCAGAGAGCCACGTTGTTGCCATTGAATGCAAGTGCAGACAGAAAAATATAAAAGATTTTTTTTCGAATATCTATATGATTCAAGATACGATTCGAACGGTCAAACAAAACGACTCAGTGACTCTGTGCGATCCCCTTTCTCATCGTCTTTTTACCACGATTCTTCACACTGGTCTTGTGCATTCGCTTGCTTTTGAGTTCCATTAGGTTGTTTCCTCAACTAGTGATGGAACTGCTAATTAATGTGAGAGTGATAATTCAGTAATTTAAACTAGCAAGAATGCTCCGGGGAATGAAATCGAGTTTCAAGATCCAAAGCGTTTGGATCAGAGCAGAGTAGAACTCCACAGAGAATGCGACATGGATTTAAGAGCAATCTTTCCTCAGTCGATTTTGGGGCTGATCGAATTATCCTCGGAGTTCATGAAGGTGTTGTTAGGCTCTGGAATTTCAGGCAACATTTCAAAATCAATTGCAGAGTCGGTGCTTTTATCGGGAGGGATGAGATGAGAAAAAAGAATGCGGCGACGCAAGATCCGAACTGAGGAAAGGAAAAGCATGGGAAAAATTATATAATAATTATTATTATTATTAAAAATCCTTTTTTTTTTTTTTTTTATTTAGAAAACTTCTAATTACTATATTATTTATTTCTTAAACTCAAAACTTTTATTTTAAATTGAAATCCTACAAAAAAAATGTATCCATATTGATATCTCTTAAAATCTTAAGAAAATCTCTTTAATTTAGTATTGATGACTTCCCAAATATATCAAAATATATCTCCAATATATTAAAAATAGGAAGTCATCAAGGAATACTTTTTTGTAATCGTTCTGTTGTATTAGCTTAATTGACTCTTGATTATTATTTTTCTATGTTAAGTTGAAGTTTTCTTTTCTTTTTTTATTTATATTCTTTTATTTTTTAATGTATTTAAAAATTTTCTTAAAAAAAAATCGGGGGCAGCGCCCTGAATCCCTTCACTAATTGTGCAGACATAAACAAAAACTTCTGGCTCCGCCACTGGCCAAACAGACCAAAAATCAGTTGGCAACATTACTGGATTTTTTTTAAAAAAATTGCTGGTCCTAACGCTGCACTCCAAACAGGCTCTACAACTATGGACTAGTCATCATCAGCATTTTGTTGTCTCTTTCCAACACATGACTAATTTATAAGGGAAAATCACAGTGACATCTTAAGATATGGAAATAATCACAAAAAAGTCGTTAGAGACTTTTTTGTAATTAGTTGTAAATAAGGTACTGAATTCTCCTAACAAAAAAAAAAATCCTTACATAAAAATGGTTTTTCATGTTGTCTAAATTGTTTTATTAGTTGTTAAAATATCCCTATGAAAAACTTGTAGTGAAAATAACTTTTCGTGTTGCCAAAAATTTTCCACGTTTCTAAAATTCTACACATATGAAAAACTTAGAAATTTTTGATAACATTAGAAGTCATTTTCATGACGAGTTTTTCATAGAAACATTTTAACAATTAATAAACACATTTTGACAACATGAAAAACCATTTTTATACTAATCTAAAAAAGCCATTTATAGTGTACTATTTACGGTGGCAAATCCAATATTTTTCATAGTTGTATAATGAGATGATACAATCAAAAATATTTTTTGCCTCACTTGCAAGGCCAACATTGAGTGAATAAAATTAATCACAAGGGCAAGGATGGGAGTGCAAATTGGATGGCCAAGATTGAACCTCTACGAGTAAGGTACATTATCTATTTTTTTTTTTAAAAAAGTTTAAAGGGGATAAATGGCGATGTTAGTAAATAGCCTCACTTGCAAGGCACATGGTGAGTGAAGAAAATTAATCCGAAGGGCAAGGATGGGAGTGCAAATTGTAAGGCCATGATTGAACCTTGAAGAGTCAGGTTCATTATCTTTCTTTAAAGAAAATGTTTAAAAAGGATAAATGCAAATGTTAGGAAATAGCCTCACTTTCAAGGCGAAGAGTGAGTGAATAAAATTAATCCCAAGGGAAAAGATGGGAGTGCAAATTGGATGGCCAAGATTGAACATTGAAGAGTCAGGTTCATTCTCTTTTTTTTTTTTAAAAAAAAATCTTTAGAGGGGATAAATGACAATATTAGTAAATAGCCTCACTTGCATGACCAAGAGTGAGTGAATGACAATAATCCCAAGGGGCAAGGATTAAAGTGCAAATTGGATGGCCAAGATTGAACTTTGAAGACTCAGGTTCTTTATCAGTTTTAACGAAAAAGTTTAAAGATGATAAATGGCAACATTTGTAAATAGCCTCACTTGCTGGGCCAAGAGTGAGTGAATAAAATTAATTCGAAGGCCAAGGATGAGAGTGCAAATTGGAGGGCCATTGATTGAACCTTGAAGAGTCAGGTTCATTATATTTCTTTAAAGAAAATGTTTAAAAAGGATAAATGTAAATGTTAGGAAATAGCCCCACTTTCAAGGCCAAGAGTGAGTGAATAAAATTAATACCAAGGGCAAGGATGAGAGTGAAAATTGCATGGCCAAGATTGATCCATGATGGGTCAAGTTCATTTTTTTTAAAAAAAATGCTTAAATAGGATAAATGGTAATGTCAAGTAAATAAAGTCAATTATAAGGCCAAGAGTGAGTGAATAAAATTAGTCACAAGGGAAAGGATGAGAGTGCAAATTGGATGGCCAAGATTGAACCTTGAAGGGTCATGTTCATTAATATATATATATTTTTTTAAAAATGTTTAAAGTGGATAAATGGCAATGTTAGTAAATAGCCTCACTTGCACGACAAAGAGTGAGTGAAGAAAATTAATCCCAAGGGAAAGGATGGGATTGCAAATCTGTTGGCGAAGATTGAACCATGAAGAGTCGGATTCATTATATTTTTTTGAGGAAAATGTTTAAAGATGATAAATGGCAACGGTAGTAGATAGCCTCACTTGCCGCGGCAAGAGTTAGTGAATGAAATTAATCCCAAGGGCAAGGATGGGAGTCAAAATTGGATGGCCAAGATTGAACTTTGAAGAGTCAGGTTCATTATGTTTTTTTCAAAAAATGTTTCAAGAGGATAAATGGGAATGTTAGTATATAGCCTCACTTGCAAGGCCAACATTGAGTGAATAAAATTAATCACAAGGGCAAGGATGGGAGTGCAAATTGGATGGCCAAGATTGAACCTCTACGAGTAAGGTACATCAACTTTGTTTTTTTTTTTAAAAAAAAAGTTTAAAGGGGATAAATGGCGATGTTAGTAAATAGCCTCACTTGCAAGGCACAGGGTGAGTGAAGAAAATTAATCCGAAGGGCAAGGATGGGAGTGCAAATTGGAAGGCCATGATTGAACCTTCAAGAGTCAGGTTCATTATTATTTTTAAAACAAATGCTTAAAAAGGATAAATGACAATGTCGTAAATAGCCTTACTTGCATGGCCAAGATTGAGTGAATAAATTTAATCCCAAGGGAAAAGATGGGAGTGCAAATTGGATGGCCAAGATCGAACATTGAAGAGTTAGGTTCATTATCTTTTTTTTTTTTTTAAAAAATCTTTAGAGGGGATAAATGACAATATTAGTAAATAGCCTCACTTGCATGGCCAAGAGTGAGTGAATGACAATAATCCCAAGGGGCAAGGATCAGAGTGCAAATTGGATGGCCAAGATTGAACTTTGAAGACTCAGGTTCTTTATCAGTTTTAACGAAAATGTTTAAAGATGATAAATGGCAACATTTGTAAATATCCTCACTTGCTGGGCCAAGAGTGAGTGAATAAAATTAATTCGAAGGGCAAGGATGGAGTGCAAATTGGAAGGCCATGATTGAACCTTCAAGAGTCAGGTTCATTATCTTTGTTTAAAGAAAATGTTTAAAAAGGATAAATGCAAATGTTAGGAAATTGCCCCACTTTCAAGGCCAAGAGTGAGTGAATACAATTAATCCCATGGCCAAGGTTGGGAGTGAAAATTGCATGGCCAAGATTGAACCATGAAGGGTCAGGTTTATTATGATTTTTTTTTAAAAAAATCTTAAATAGGATAAATGGGAATGTCAGTAAATAGCCTCAATTGCAAGGCCAAGAGTGAGTGAACAAAATTAGTCACAAGGGAAAGGATGAGAGTGCAAATTGGATGGCCAAGATTGAACCTTGAAGGGTCTTGTTCATTATTATTTTTTTTTAAAAAAATGTTTAAAGTGGATAAATGGCAATGTTAGTAAATAGCCTCACTTGCACGACAAAGAGTGAGTGAAGAAAATTAATCCCAAGGGCAAGGATGTGAGTGCAAATCTGTTGCCAAAGATTGAACCATGAGGAGTCAGATTCATTATCTGTTTTTAAGAAAATGTTTAAAGATGATAAATGGCAACGTTAGTAGATAGCCTCACTTGCAGCGCCAAGAGTTAGTGAATGAAATTAATCCCAAGGGCAAGGATGGGAGTCTAAATTGGATGGCCAAGATTGAACTTTGAAGGGTCAGGTTCATTATCTTTTTTTCAAAATTTTTTTAAAGAGGATAAAGCAGAATGTTAGTAAATAGCCTCACTTGCAAGGCCAACAGTGAGTGAATAAAATTAATCACAAGGGCAAGGATGGGAGTGCAAATTGGATGGCCAAGATTAAACCTCTACGAGTAAGGTACATTATCTTTTTTTTTTTTTTTTTTTTTTTAAAAAAAATGTTTAAAGGGGATAAATGGCAATGTTAGTAAATAGCCTCACTTGCAAGGCACAGGGTGAGTGAAGAAAACTAATCCGATGGGCAAGGATGAGAGTGCAAATTGGATGGCCTTGGTTGAACCTTGAAGAGTCAGGTTCATTATCTTTCATTAAAGAAAATGTTTAAAGTGGATAAATGGAAATGTTAGGAAATAGCCTCACTTGCATGGCCAATAGTGAGTGAATAAAATTAATCCCAAGAGAAAGGATGGGAGTGCAAATTGGATGGCGATGATTTAACCTTGAAGAGTGAAGTTCATTATCTTTAAAATAAATATGTTTCAAGAGGATAAATGGGAATGTTAGTAAATAGCCTCACTTGCAATGCCAAGAGTGAGTGAATAAAATTAATCCGAAGGGCAAGGATGAGAGTACAAATTGGATGACCAAGATTGAACCCTTAAGCGTCAGGTTCATTATCTTTTTTTAAAGAAAATGTTTAAAGAGGACTAATGGAAATGGTAGGAAATAGCCTCACTTTCAAGGCCAATTGTGAGTGAATAAAATTAATCCCAAGGGAAAGGATGGGAGTGCAAACTGGATGACGAAGATTGAACCTTGAAGAGTTAGGTTCATTGTCTTTTTTTTTTAAAAAAAAAATCTTTGAAGGGGCTAAATGAGAATATTAGTAAATAGCCTCACTTGCATGGCCAAGAGTGAGTGAATGACAATAATCCCAAGGGGCAAGGATGAGAGTGCAAATTAGATGGCCAAGATTGAACTTTGAAGAGTCAGGTGCTTTATTTGTTTTAAAGAAAATGTTTAAAGATTATAAATGGCAACATTTGTAAACATCCTCACTTGCTCGGCCAAGAGTGAGTGAATAAAATTAATTTGAAGGGCAAGGATGGGAGTGCAAATTGGTAGGCCATGATTGAACGTTGAAGAATCAGGTTCATTATCTTTCTTTAAAGAAAATGTTTAAAAAGGATAAATGCAAATGTTAGGAAATTGCCCAACTTTCAAGGCCAAGTTGTGAGTGAATAAAATTAATCCCATGGCCAAGGATGGGAGTGAAAATTTCATGGCCAAGATTGAACCATGAAGGGTCAGGTTTATTATTATTATTTTTTAAAAAATCTTAAATAGGATAAATGGGAATGTCAGTAAATAGCTTCAATTGCAAGGCCAAGAGTGAGTGAACAAAATTAGTCACAAGGGAAAGGATGAGAGTGCAAATTGGATGGTCAAGATTGAACCTTGAAGGGTCTTGTTCAATATTTTTTTTTTAAAAAAATGTTTATAGTGGATAAATGGCAATGTTAGTAAAGAGCCTCACTTGCACGGCAAAGAGTGGGTGAAGAAAATTAATCCCAAGGGCAAGGATGGGAGTGCAAATCTGATGGCAAAGATTGAACCCGGAGGAGTCGGATTCATTATCTTTTTTTAAGAAAATGTTTAAAGATGATAAATGGCAACGTTAGTAGATAGCCTCACTTGCAGCGCCAAGAGTTAGTGAATGAAATTAATCCCAAGGGCAAGGATGGGAGTCTAAATTGGATGGCCAAGTTTGAACCTTGAAGAGTCAGGTTCATTATCTTTTTTTCAAAAAATGTTTAAAGAGGATAAAGCAGAATGTTAGTAAATAGCCTCACTGGAAAGGCCAACAGTGAGTGAAGAAAATTAATCACAAGGGCAAGGATGGGAGTGCAAATTGGATGGCCAAGATTAAACCTCTACGAGTAAGGTACATTATATATATATTTTTTTAAAAATGTTTAAAGGGGATAAATAGCAATGTTAGTAAATAGCCTCACTTGCAAGGCACAGGGTGAGTGAAGAAAATTAATCCGAAGGGCAAGGATGAGAGTGCAAATTGGATGGCCAAGATTGATCCTTGTAGGGTCTGGTTCATTATTTTTTTTAAAAAAAATGTTTAAAGTGGATGAATGGCAATGTTAGTAAATAGCCTCACTTGCATGACGAAGAGTGAGTGAGGAAAATTAATCCCAATGGCAAGGATGGGATTGCAAATATGATGGCGAAGATTGCAACATGAAGATTCGAGTTCATTATCTTTTTTGAAATAAATATTTAAAGATGATAAATGAGAACGTGAGTAGATAGCCTCACTTGCAGCGCCAAGAGTGAGTGAATGAAATTAATCTTAAGGGCAAGGATGGAAGTCTAATTTGGATGGCCAAGATTGAACCTTGAAGAGTAAGGATCTTTATCTTTTTTTTTTAATTTTTTTAAAAGAGGATAAATGGCAACGTTAAAAAATAGACTCACCTGCAGGCCAAGAGTGAGTGAATGAAATTTTTCCCAAGGGAAAGGATGGGAGTGCAAATTGGATGGCCAAGATGGAACCTTGAAGAGTGAGGTTCATTATGTTTTTTTTTTTTAAAAAAAAATGTTTAAAGGGGATAAATGGGAATGTTAGAAAATAGCCTCACTTGCAAGGCCAAGAGTGAGTGAATGACATTAATCCCAAGGGGCAAGGATGAGAGTGCAAATTGGATGGCCAAGATTGAACTTTGAAGAGTCACGTTATTTATCTGTTTTAAAGAAAATGTTTAAAGATGATAAATGGCAACATTTGTAAATAGCCTCACTTGCAGGGCCAAGAGTGAGTGAATAAAATTAGTTCAAAGGGCAAGGATGAGAGTGCAAATAGGATGGCCAATATTGAACCTTAAAGAGTCAGGTTCATTATCTTTTTTCGACTTGGACATTATTTCAGCTTAAATCAGATTCAAGCCTAGCCTCAATTATTACCATATGCAATCTAACATCCTCATGGCGTCTCTATGGATTACCATATGTCATACCTCGAAGTATTCAGGCCTTAAATTAAGGAATTTCGACTTCGTATGATACTTGCCAGGGGTTCACCCATCCCGAAATTTTCTTCGCCTAAGCACGCTTAACCTTAAAGTACCACTAAGATCTAAGGATCTAAATCATATCCTATCTCAATATCAAAAACCTTGAACTTAGCAACAGAATCTATATTCTGTGCTTATCCCATTTATCACTAAAGCCTTAACTCACTTGAGCTGCAACCTTCATCCTTAGTTCTCTTATTACTATTGTTCCATCTTCGACTATTATGTAACCAATATTTGTCACACTTCCGTGTGGTTCATATCATTCTTGCTCTGTCTTCATATAACCAAGATCATATCAGTACACTATTATGATATTGCCCAAACCAGGCTCTGATACCACAATTGTTACACCCCTATCGGCCTCGCCTTCACAGGTGGCGGGTAGTGTGATACCTCTTATTTATTAAATCCAACTGTTACACTTTTCCAATATAATATCACATATCAAAGCAATATAACGCAGCGTAGTGGTAAAACAGTTTAGGCATATGGTTAAAATATAATTACATAAAATCTCTACAACAATTCTTCGAATATCTTGGAACTGGTCCAACATCTTCATCTACTAATATCCGCCTGGGAGCTATATCCAATAAACTGTACAACATACAGGTAGCAACAGAGGCTGGATTCCCGAAGGATTCCAGAGTAACCGTTAATCTCATATACAAAGTATAATCAAAGCATGTAAGAAAACCATAAGCACAAACTGTAAAGCATTCAGTAGGTCACACATAGCGAGGCACAAAGCCTAATCTGGAACAAGCAGTCTCTATAGCACATAGCATAGACTGCAGGGCACAACAAGGCCCTAGTCGCACACAGCGGGTCGCACACAGTGGTTCCGGTACCAAAGCGCTTGGCAAATAACAACATCGAATGCATACACACTCATGGTAAAGCATACATACAAAGACATACAAAGTATATGAGAATTAAAGTTACTACCTGACAAACTTATACTGTCAATTACTTTCTCCAAACTCTTTTAAAAGCTCCCGGCGACGACACTTCTTGTTCTAGACCTTAACTTCCCTTTGAAACGTCTCCTCCTTAAAGCCCTTTGCAGTTTCGGTCAAGACTTGATAACACCATCCAAGAATCATTCATTAAGATCTTAGGAATGTCTATGAAGATTGAAGGAAGTAGAGCAAGAATCTAAGTCCTACTTACCTTGATTCTGTGATTGATTTGGAGATCCGACAGCACCTCCACCATGTAAACATCACCAAACACCTCATACCAAGAATCCAAACCCGTAGAAACGTTGCTTTCACCAAGAGGAACAACATTGGGGAAGGCTCCGGGAGCTAAAAATGCCAAATCGGAGGCGAAATCAGCCCCACTTCTCCTCCCTCTCTCTCCATTTCGTTTTTCTCTCTCTCTCCCCTCTTTTTCCATGTTTTGGCCAAGAATGACCTAAAGACAAATGTGGGGGAAGGGGTATATATAGAACACGGGTGCGGTCTAGAACGCGCCACATGTCTGGTCCATAATGCGCTGCGTGTATGATCTAGAATGCGCCACGTGTCCTCTTTCCATTGGACCACATAAAAGTGCTTTATGCCTGTCATGAATACGGGACACGTGTCATGCTCTTGTGGCGCTGACTCAAAAGCTATGCCATAATGAGGAGACACGTGTCGCATTCCTATTTGACCAACAAAAGTAACTTTTGACTTGTCATGATGGTGGACACGTGTCATGTTTCTATTGGACCAACACAAAAGTAGCTTTTTCACTTGTCATGATGAGTCAACACGTGTCACGTTCTCATTGCGCCAACACAAAAGCAGCTTTATGCTCTGTCATGATGAGGGACACGTGTCATGATCTTGTGGTGACGACTCAAAAGTTATGTCATCATTTGTCATCATGACCTTACTTTATTAAAGTCACTTTATCGGTGCCATCTCCCAAAAACGCAGGGTACACGAATATGTCCTGGAAATGCGATGTACGCACTTATACCGACACATTTTTGCACAACTAAACGTCCTATGCGTTAGGACATAGTTGGGTAACATCTTCTTCCAACAAAATGGCATCGTATAGGTCTTCTGTGCCCCTTTTTCATTGGCACTTTAATTTCACGACTTATCATACGAGGTCCGCCAATTTTAGGCTTATTCTCCATTCTCAGGGTCCGAAATTTGGGGTGTAACACCAAGAGTGAGTGAATGAAATTAATCCCAAGGGGCAAGGATGAGAGTGCAAATTGGATTGCCAAGATTGAACTTTGAAGAGTCAGGTTATTTATTTGTTTTAAAGAAAATGTTTAAAGATGATAAATGGCAACATTTGTAAATAGCCTCACTTGCAGGGCCAAGAGTGAGTGAATAAAATTAATTCGAAGGGCAAGGATGAGAGTGCAAATTGGATGGCCAATATTGAACCTTAAAGAGTCAAGTTAATTATCTTTTTTAAAGAAAATGTTTTAAGGAGGATAAAAGGCAATGTTAGGAAATAACCTCCCTTGCAAGGCCAAGAGTGAGTGGATAAAATTAATCCCAAGGGCAAGGATGGGAGTGAAAATTGCATTGCCAAGATTGAACCATGAAGGGTCAGGTTCATTATTCTTTTAAAAACAAATGCTTAAATAGGATAAATGGCAATGTCAGTAAATAGCCTCACTTGCAAGGCCAAGAGTGAGTGAATAAATTTAATCCCAAGGGCAAGGATGAGAGTGCAAATTGGATGGCCAAGATTGAACTTTGAAGAGTCAGGTTCTTTATCATTTTTTTTTTAAAAGTTTACAGTGGATAAATGACATTGTTTGTAAATAGCCTCACTTGCAAGGCCAAGAGTAAGTGAATAAAATTAATCCCAAAGACAAGGATGGGAGTAAAAATTGGATGACCAAGATTGAACCTTGAAGAGTAGGGTTAATTCTCTCTTTTTTTTTTTTTTAACAAAAATGTTTAAAGATGAAAATGGGAATGTTAGTAAATAGCCTTACTTGAAACGCCAAGAGTGAGTGAATAAAATTAATCCCAAGGGCAAGGATGAGAGTCCAAATTGGATGGCCAAGTTTGAACCTTGAAGAGTCAATTTCATTATCTTTTTTAAAGAAAATGTTCAAAGATGATAAATGGCAACGTTAGAAAATAGGCTCACCTGCAAGGCCAAGAGTGAGTGAATGAAATTTATCCCAAGGGAAAGGATGCGAGTGCATATTGGTTGGCCAAGATTGAACCATGAAGAGTCAGGTTCATTATCTTTTTTTCAAAAAATGTTTAAAGAGGATAAATGGGAATGTTAGTAAATAGCTTCAGTTGCAAGGCCAACAGTGAGTGAATAAAATTAATCCCAAGGGAAAGGATGGGAGTGCAAATTGGATGGCGAAGATTTAACATTGAAGAGTCAAGTTCATTATCTTTTTATAAAAAAATGTCCTAAGAGGATAAATCGAATGTTAGTAAATAGCCTCACTTGCAAGGCCAAGAGTGAGTGAATGAAATTAGTCCCAAGGGGCAAGGATGAGAGTGCAAATTGGATGCCCAAGATTGAACTTTGGAGAGTCGGTTATTTATAAGTTTTGAAGAAAATGTTTAAAGATGATTAATGGCAACATTTGTAAATAGCCTCACTCTCGGGGCCTAGAGTGAGTGAATAAAATTAATTCGAAGGGCAAGGATGAGAGTGCAAAATAGATGGGCATGATTAAACCTTGAAGAGTCAAGTTCATTATCTTTCTTTAAAGAAAATGTTTAAAAAGGATAAATGGAAATGTTAGGAAATAGCCCCACGTTCAAGGCCAAGAGTGAGTGAATAAAATTAGTCACAAGGGAAAGGATGCGAGTGCATATTGGTTGGCGAAGATTGAACCTTGAAGAGTCAGGTTCATTATCTTTTATTCAAAAAAGTTAAAAGAGGATAAATGGGAATGTCAGTAAATAGCTTCAGTTGCAAGGCCAACAGTGAGTGAATAAAATTAATCCCAAGGGAAAGGATGAGATTGCAAATTGGATGGCGAAGATTTAACCTTGAAGAGACAAGTTCATTATCTTTTTTTTAAAACAATGTCTCAAGAGGATAAATCTGAATGTTAGTAAGTAGCCTCACTTGCAAGGCAGAGAGTGAGTGAATAAAATTAATCCCAAGGACAAGGATGGGAGTACAAAGTGGATGACCAAGATTGAACCTTGAAGAGTTAAGTTCATTCTCTCTCTCTCTCTCTCTCTCTCTTTTTTTTTTAAAAAATGTTTAAAGAGGAAAGTGGGAATGTTAGTAAATAGCCTCACTTGCAAGGCCAAGTGTGAGTGGATAAAATTAATACTAAGGGCAAGGATGGGAGTCCAAATTGGATGGCCAAGTTTGAACCTTGAAGAGTCAGGTTCATTATCTTTTTTTAAAGAAAAAGTTAAAAGATGATAAATGGCAATGTTAGAAAGTAACCTCACCTGCAGGGCCAAGAGTGAGTGACTGAAATTAATACCAAGCGTAAGGATGAGGGTGCATATTGGATGGCCAAGATTTAAACTTGAAGAGTCAGGTTCATTATCTTTTTTTCAAAAAATGTTTAAATAGGATAAATGGAAATGTTAGGAAATAGCCTCAATTTCAAGGCCAAGAGTGAGTGAATAAAATTAATCCCAAGGGAAAGGATGGGAGTGGAAATTGGATGGCCAAGATTGAAACTTGAAGAATCGGTTCATCATCTTTTTTTTTTTTAAAAAAATCTTTAAAGGGGATAAAAGGGAATGTTAGAAAATAGCCTCACTTGCAAGGCCAAGAGTGAGTGAATGAAATTAGTCCCAAGGGGCAAGGATGAGAGTGCAAATTGGATGGAAGATTGAACTTTGAAGAGTTAGGTTATTTATAAGTTATAAAGAAAATGTTTAAAGATGATTAATGGCAACATTTGTAAATAGCCTCACTTGCAGGGCCTAGAGTGAGTGAATAAAATTAATTCGAAGGGCAAGGATTAGAGTGCAATGTAGATGGCCATGATTGAATCTTGAAGAGTTAGGTTCATTATCTTTCTTTAAAGAAAACGTTTAAAGAGGATAAATGGAAATGTTAGGAAATAGCCCCACGTTCAAGGCCAAGAGTGAGTGAATAGAATTAGTCACAAGGGAAATGATGTGAGTGCATAAAATTAATCCCAAGGCCAAGAGTGAGTGAATAAAATTAATCCCAAGGACAAGGATGGGAGTACAAAGTGGATGACCAAGATTAAACCTTGAAGAGTCAAGTTCATTCTCTTTTTTTTTTTTAAAAAAAAATGTTTAAAAAGGAAAGTGGGAATGTTAGTAAATAGCCTCACTTGCAAGGCCAAGTGTGAGTGAATAAAATTAATACCAAGGGAAAGGATGGGAGTCCAAATTGGATGGCCAAGTTTGAACCTTGAAGAGTCAGGTTCATTATCTTTTAAAAAAAAAATCTTTAAAGGGGATAAATGGGAATGTTAGAAAATAGCCTCACTTGCAAGGCCAAGAGTGAGTGAATGAAATTAGTCCCAAAGGGCAAGGATGAGAGTGCAAATTGGATGCCCAAGATTGAACTTTGGAGAGTCAGGTTATGTATAAGTTTTGAAGAAAATGTTTAAAGATGATTAATTGCAACATTTGTTGATAGCCTCACTTGCAGGGCCTAGATTGAGTGAATAAAATTAATTCGAAGGGCAAGGATGAGAGTGCAAGTTGGATGGCCAATATTGAACCTGAAAGAGTGAGGTTAAGTATCTTTTTAGAAGAAAGTGTTTAAAGAAGAAAAATGGCAATGTTAGGAAATAGCCCCACGTTCAAGGCCAAGAGTGAGTGAATAAAATTAGTCACAAGGGAAAGGATGCGAGTGCATATTGGTTGGCCAAGATTGAACCTTGAAGAGTCAGGTTCATTATCTTTTCTTCAAAAAACGTTTAAAGAGGATAAATGGGAATGTTAGTAAATAGATTGAGTTGCAAGGTCAACGGTGAGTGAATAAAATTAATCCCAAGGGAAAGGATGGGATTGCAAATTGGATTTCGAAGATTTAACCTTGAAGAGTCAAGTTCATTATCTTTTTTTGAAAAAATGTCTCAAGAGGATAAATCTGAATGTTAGTAAATAGCCTCACTTGCAAGGCCAAGAGTGAGTGAATAAAATTAATCCCAAGGACAAGGATGGGAGTACAAAGTGGATGACCAAGATTGAACCTTAAAGAGTCAAGTTCATTCTCTCTCTGTTTTTTTTTTAAAAAAATGTTTAAAGAGGAAAGTGGGAATGTTAGTAAATAGCCTCACTTGCAACGCCAAATGTGAGTGAATAAAATTAATACCAAGGGCAAGGATGGGAGTGCAAAATTGGATGGCCAAGTTTGAACCTTGAAGAGTCAGGTTCATTATCTTTTTTTTAAAAAATCTTTAAAGGGGATAAATGGGAATGTTAGAAAATAGCCTCACTTGCAAGGCCAAGAGTGAGTGAATGAAATTAGTCCCAAGGGTCAAGGATGAGAGTGAAAATATGAAGGCCAAGATTGAACTTTGAAGAGTCAGGTTATTTATAAGTTATAAAGAAAATGTTTAAAGATGATTAATGGCAACATTTGTTGATAGCCTCACTTGTAGGGCCTAGATTGAGTGAATAAAATTAATTCGAAGGGCAAGGATGAGAGTGCAAATTGGATGGCCAATATTGAACCTGAAAGAGTGAGGTTAATTATCTTTTTTAAAGAAAGAGTTTAAAGAAGATAAATGGCAATGTTAGGAAATAGCCCCACGTTCAAGGCCAAGAGTGAGTGAATAAAATTAGTCACAAGGGAAAGGATGCGAGTGCATATTGGTTGGCCAAGATTGAACCTTGAAGAGTCGGTTCATTATCTTTTCTTCAAAAAATGTTTAAAGAGGATAAATGGGAATGTTAGTAAATAGCTTCAGTTGCAAGGCCAACAGTGAGTGAATAAAATTAATCCCAAGGGAAAGGATGAGATTGCAAATTGGATGGCGAAGATTTGACCTTGAAGAGTCAAGTTCATTATCTTTTTTTTTTTAAAAAATGTCTCAAGAGGATAAATCTGAATGTTAGTAAATAGTCTCACTTGCAAGGCCAAGAGAGAGTGAATAAAATTAATCCCAAGGACAAGGATGGGAGTACAAAGTGGATGACCAAGATTGAACCTTGAAGAGTCAAGTTCATTCTCTTCTTTTTTTTTTTTTTTTTTAATGTTTAAAGAGGAAAGTGGGAATGTTAGTAAATAGCCTCACTTACAAGGCCATGTGTGAGTGAATAAAATTAATACCAAGGGCAAGGATGGGAGTCCAAATTGGATGGCCAAGTTTGAACCTTGAAGAGTCAGGTTCACTATGTTTTTTAAAGAAAATGTTAAAAGATGATAAATGGCAATGTTAGAAAGTAGCCTCACCTGCAGGACCAAGAGTGAGTGACTGAAATTAAAACCAAGGGTAAGGATGAGAGTGCATATTGGATGGCCAAGATTGAACCTTGAAGAGTCAGGTTCATTATCTTTTTTTCAAAAAATTTTTAAACAGGATAAATGGAAATGTTTGGAAATAGCCTCACTTTCAAGGCCAAGAGTGAGTGAATAAAATTAATCCCAAGGGAAAGGATGGGAGTGCAAATTGGATGGCCAAGATTGAAACTTGAAGAATCAGGTTCATTATCTTTTTTAAAAAAAATCTTTAAAGGGGATAAATGAGAATGTTAGAAAATAGCCTCACTTGCAAGGCCAAGAGTGAGTGAATGAAATTAGTCCCAAGGGGAAAGGATGAGAGTGCAAATTGGATGGCCAAGATTGAACTTTGAAGAGTCAGGTTATTTATAAGTTTTAAAGAAAATGTTTAAAGATGATTAATGGCAACATTTGTTAATAGCCTTACTTGCAGGGCCTAGAGTAATTGAATAAAATTAATTCGAAGGGAAAGGATGAGAGTGCAAATTGGATGGCCAATATTGAACTTGGAAGAGTCAGGTTAATTATCTTTTTTTAAAGAAAGTGTTTAAAGAAGATAAATGGCAATGTTAGGAAATAGCCCCACGTTCAAGGCCAAGAGTGAGTGAATAAAATTAGTCACAAGGGAAAGGATGCGAGTAAATATTGGTTGGCCAAGATTGAACCTTGAAGAGTCAGGTTCATTACATTTTCTTCAAAAAATGTTTAAAGAGGATAAATGGGAATGTTAGTAAACAGCTTGTGTTGCAAGGCCAACAGTGAGTGAATAAAATTAATCCCAAGGGAAAGGATGGGATTGCAAATTGGATGGCGAAGATTTAACCTTGAAGAGTCAAGTTCGTTATCTTTTTTAAAAAAAATGTCTCAAGAGGATAAATCTGAATGTTAGTAAATAGCCTCACTTGCAAGGCCAAGAGTGAGTGAATAAAATTAATCCCAAGGGGCAAGGATGAGAGTGCAAATTGGATGGCCAAGATTGAACTTTGAAGAGTCAGGTTATTTATAAGTTTTAAAGTGTTAGTTCTCTGTATGTTTTTGATTATAACTGACAATTGTAAACGCAATTTAAAGAATGTTAAAAACTTGCTGTCAAAGTCATACTCAAGTATAGGTATCTATACTCGAGTATGGACTTATCAGAGAATTGCGCAAAATTGATTTGACTGAACTATACTCAAGTATACAAAGATAAACTCAAGTATAGTCCTCACAGAGAGCACTCTTAGTTTTACACCCAGCTACACTCGAGTATGAATTTGTATACTCCAGTATAGATCACACAGAGACTACTTGAATATTTGTCTAAGTCTTCTAAACTCAAGTATACAAATGTACACTCAAGTATGGAACCTACAGAGGCTATCTAACGTTTCTTTTGAGATTAATCATACTCAAGTATATGAATGCACACTCGAGTATAGTCTGATCAAATAGCTTTCAAATCTCTCTCATGCCTATCCATACTCAAGTATACATGTGCATACTCAAGTATTCGTCTTACAGAAAGTTACAAAAGTTTCATGCATAAGCATACTCGAGTATGAAGACACACACTCGAGTATGAGTCATACAGAAAGATATTCTTCTTTCCCCAAAGCTTTGTAAACTCAAGTATGACTTTACATACTCAAGTATGGACGCAAAACAAATTTCAAAAAGCTTTTCAAAATTATTGTATACTCGAGTATGGCTGTACACACTCGAGTATAGGACAAACAGAAAGCTCTTTTCTTTTTGAAAGACTTGCATACTCAGGTATGGATCTACATACTCAAGTATAGAGATTTTGGACTTAAACTTATTTTCATATTAAAAGGTTTACACTCGAGTATGTAATGACAAACTCGAGTATGACTCCTACTTCAAAGACATGGTCCAAAGCTTAAGTCACGATGTTCCTCTCTCGTAAGAATCATACTCAAGTATCACTCATCATACTCAAGTATAGACATTAGTGCAAGTGACACACTCGAGTATAGAAGAACATACTCAAGTATGAGTCGTAGAATTTGAAACTCAAATCTGACGAATTTGTGAAACATTCATGTTTGATCTTAATACTTCCCATTATCAATTCTCTATATTCCTAGCTATGTCTAACCACTTTGTTAGTGAGTTTCAGATAAATTAGATTATGATTAATGAGGCTTTAAAGCTAAAGCAAAAAGGTGTGTCAACACATTAAATGCAAGACCCAGAAAGTTGCATACTTTTGGGTAATCCATCTGCACACACTTGCAAAGCGAGAAAAGAATGATTACCACTTCCAAAGAAACACGACTCCAACGGATTTATTTACAAGAAGTCAACTCGAACTTCGCCACCTGGATTAAGTGAAGATTAGTGAGAGAAGATGACCAAGACACTTCCTAATCCTTGGTTAAAGTCTCCAACGGTTATATGAAGGATTACAACGGTCAATTAATGCACTCTCAGCATAAATAGAGCTGCATTCAATACCTCTCAACAACTAAGACCTCAGAAAGCGAAAATCATTAAAGCCTTCATTTACTCTTGAGTCTTTCTGTACTAAGTATCACGTTGATACATTCAATCTTCGTGTTTATCATTATCTACTCTTAGAGAGAGTTCATTGATTGTAAACCATTTATTGTGAGAATCTCAAGTCTGGGGACTTGGAGATTGGGTTCATTGATTACAACTTGTAAGGGGGAGTAAGTTCTAGTGAGAGAATTACTCTTGAGTGCAGAGTGTGTAATCAATTGTGATAGTGAAAAACCCGTGAGAGTATGGGGATTTGGATGTAGGTCAAGAGATTGGACCGAACCAGTATAATCCCTTGTGTCTTGCTATTCTTCTCTACTCCATAGTCTACTCTGTTTTAGTTTCGAAAAACAGAGCTTTCCTGGAAGAATTTTTAAAATCCCCAATTCACCCCCTCTTGGTGATTAAGCTCCACTTTCATAAAGAAAATGTTTAAAGATGATTTATGGCAACATTTGTTGATAGCCTCACTTGCAGGGCCTAGAGTGAGTGAATAAAATTAATTCGAAGGACAAGGATGAGTGTGCAAATTGGATGGCCAATATTTAACCTAAAAGATTCAAGTTAATTATCTTTTTTAAAGATAGTGTTTAAAGAAGATAAATGGCAATGTTAGGAAATAGCCTCCCTTGAAAGGCCAAGAGTGAGTGAATAAAATTAATCCCAAGGGCAAGGATGTGAGTGAAAATTGCATGGCCAAGATTGAACCATGAAGGGTCAGGTTCATTATTCTTTAAAAAACAAATGCTTAAATAGGATAAATGGCAATGTCAGTAAATAGCCTCACTTGCAAGGCCAAGAGTGAGTGAATAAATTTAATCCCAAGGGCAAGGATGAGAGTGCAAATTGGATGGCCAAGATTGAACTTTGAAGAGTCGAGTTCATTATCTTTTTTTTTTTTTTGTAAAAAAAAACTCTTTAAAGGGGATAAATGGGAATGTTAGAAAATAGCCTCACTTGCAAGACCAAGAGTGAGTGAATGAAATTAATCCCAAAGGGCAAGGATGAGAGTGAAAATTGGATGGCCAAGATTGAACTTTGAAGAGTCAGGTTCTTTATCTGTTTTAAAGAAAATGTTTAAAGATGACTAATGGCAACATTTGTAAATAGCAAGGTAATTAAACCCGGATCATTGGTGAAAGTCACCTTTGGGTTAAGGGTCGATGGGTCGGGACCGGAGTCAACCCGGATCAAGGACAAACCCGTGAGGAATTAAAAAATGAGAAATAATTTAATTTCTTATCACATAATCCATAATTCCAAATACTATATATTATTTCAAGACTTTAAATCAGTAGCCAAATAATTATATACTTGTCAAATATTGTTTACAATTTTCTTTACAAATTGATATCAAAGCATCATATACCACTCAATGACACCTGAATTTGTAATGGAATCACAAACATTCAGCATAACAAAATATCAAAAACCAAATATATGATAACAAAATACTCCCACCTACATCATAAAAAATATTCTCACCTTCAATCACTAAACTAATAATCATCAACATGATAATCATCATTAAGATCAATCAACTCCCTAGGTAAAATCGGAATATGAAGGACATACGTTGATAATAATTTTGACTTTATAAAGATGTAAAATATGCATAAGTTTAAAGGAACTGTATCATTTAATTTGTATATGTAATTGATTGAACCATATTTTGATGTGTTATTTCATGATTCAGTTGGGGTTTAATCATATTAATTGGGCCAAAAATGTATTATTTATAATTAATTTGGATTAACGAGTGATTACATGAATAATGTGGTAAAAAGGGTAAAATTGTCATAATTATTGTAATTACTCTTATGAATTATTTTTTGGGAAGATTTGATGTTGGCTTGATTGGTTTAAATTGTAGGTGTTTGAAGAAATTAGACCAAATTGGAAATGGAAGTTTGGACTCAAGTTGTGAAAAATTTCAATTTGGTCCCTCGTGCAAAACTTTTTAAAAGTTGCAATGAGGTCCTGCAAAGCAAAGCTGTGCGTTTTTGAGTAAATTAGGTTTGCTTTTCATTCGATTGAAAAAGGCTGACCCGAGAGAGAGCTGGGAGGTCCGACATTCAAGAGGGGCGCAAAGAGCGAGGGAAAAAGGAAAGGAGAGAGCGCCGCATACGAGAAGAAAGAGAAATTTTGAGAGACATTATCGAAGGATCAAAAATTGAGGGAGATTGTGCTACTGGACTTGGGGGATTATTCATTGAAGAGATTGAGATATCATTACGGGAATTCATTTACGCAGAAGAAAAGGGTTCAGCATTATTCAACATTCACGCATTCATATCCGGATTATCACCTTCGACTTGGAATTTCACGCTATCTTGCACTTCATTATAAATCACTCATTCTCATCTCCATCAAGAAATTCCTTTGTCTTCATCCAGCCGTGAATGTGGTTTAATCTGCTTCTTGAATCCATGGCAATGAGTGGCTAAAATCCTTGCATCTTGGTGATGGAGACTTGTGGCTTGAGCAATTGTGCTTCAATAGGGGAGTTCTTTAATTAAATCTTTTGCTTAGACTATTAATTTGATTCCCTTGTTTAGGTTTATCATTTTGTAGTTGTGAGACTTGGATTGCTGTTATGTGTTCATGTGGATTGATTGATGTAGTTTTAATTGGATGATGTATTTTGATTTTTAAATCTCCATATTTCTTTAAATGCTTGATTAAATTATGCTTGTTGTGTCATGTTTGTGAATGGTAAACATAGTTGATTTTAGCTCTTGAATGGTTCGTTAGAACATTCCAATTGAGAAGAACAATTTGCATCATCCCAATTTCAATTACACATTAAGTGGATTTTAACAATATTTCAAGAGATAGTAGTTTGCTATGTTTGTAGGAGCTACTATTAATTGAAATTATTGGACTCAAGTGTTATCTTGAGGTTGTTTTTTTTAGACTTAATGAAATTTGAACTCCTAAATATATTTTAGCAAGGATAGCCACCTTCTTCATTACCAAGAATATCTATTATTAATCCCTTTTAATCCAAAGTACTTTTTTCATTATTTTCCAAAAATACCAAAAAGAATAGAATTAGTTTCTTATTATTTTAATGAATTTTAGTTATAGAAAACCAATTTCAAAACCCCATTTCTAACCATGATTTTAGCACTTAGTTTAACATAGGAATTCAAAATAAATTGGCTCCTTGATAAAGAGAATGATCCCGAGTTGTTTGCACTATATTGCATTTTAATTTATGGTAAATTGTGATTTGACCCTTAGGCGACTAAGGTTCTTGTCAAATCAATGGCGCCGTTGTCGGGGAGTCAATTTTGACTCCTTTGGTTTACTAAGTGTCAATTGGTTTTAATTGACCAGGGTTTGCCCTTGTGAGCCTATTAGGTTTTCTTTCATTTTTCGTAATTTTCAAAAAAAAAATTTAAAATTCATAGTTTGTTTTCTTGCATCAAAATTTTGAGAAAAACAACCAAATATCTTGATTTTCTTTATTTTTACATTTGCATTTGCATTCTAGCATTTTTACTCCATACACATCATACATACTCACATACACTTCTACTCCTTCCACTCGGCACACATTTTCTTGCTTGAATTTGTGTGCAAGATAGCTTTGGTACTCCATTGTTTCACCGCTTTCTTGATGACTTTATATGTCCGACCTATTTGAGGGGGAATCTGATCATTCTTTTAATCTTGATTTTTTCATTGACTTAAGTGATTGTGCTTCACAAGGTACAGCTATGGAAGGTGAAAACAATCCTCCACCAAGAAGGAGAACTATTAGGGATGTAACAAGATCGGATGTCACTCAGGATCCTTTCAACAATGCATGCCCTAACCTTGAGGTCAATTTTGAGCTTAAAGGTCCTTTTCTTAATTCATTACCACATTTCCATGGACTTGAAAAGGAAGACCCTTATAGCCATCTCAATGCTTTGCACGTGGCTTGCTCAAATATGAAACCTGTTGGTGCTCGCATAGAAGATGTGCAATTAAAGGTGTTCTATTTTACTCTGGAGGGGAAAACTAAAGAGTGGTACATGATGCTACCTAGGCATATTAATGATGCTCTTCATTCATGGGCTAATTTGAAGAAAGCCTTCTTGGAAAAGTACTTTCCGATTCAAGGATTGGGGAGCTTAAAAAAGAGATTTACTCTATCAAACAAGACCCTCGGAGTCCTTCTATGAATATTGGAGTCGCTTTCAGGAGCTTTTAGCTAAGTGTCCACACCATCAAATTGTTGATGAACAATTAATTACATATTTTCGTGACGGTCTTCTGCCTAATGAGAAAGGCATTCTAGATGCTTCAGCTGGGGGTTCTTTAGAAGATTGCACGGCTGAAGAGGCATGGGCTCAAATTCGAATGAGGGCTCGAAATACTCAACAATATAATGTGAGAGAGATAAGAGGAGTTTGTGATATAGGTTCCAACCAAAGAATGGTCTCACTTGAGTCTAAGATGGATACAGTTACTTCACAACTTTCTCTAATCACATCTGAGCTTCATAATCTGAGTATTCAACAAGCAACTCATTCTCCTACTTCACAAGCTCTTGTTGCACCTAGTTGTGATGGTTTGTGGTTCAATGATGCACATTACAAGTTTATGCCCTAATCACCATGAGGAAGTTAATGCTATGTATCAAGGAAGGCCCAATCAACAACAACAAAGATGAGATTCTAACACTACCACCTACAATGAAGGTAGAAGACCTAATTCTAATTTTGGTTAGAGAAATCAAGAAGGTTCATCACATCACGTCCAACCATATGGGTCAAACCGTGGGCAAATGGTGCCTATTCAAGAAACTAAGGGTGATGAGACCAATCAATTGTTGAAGAGTGTGGTTTCTCAACTTACTAGTATGAACAACCGGATGATGGAAGCTAAAGCCGTGAATGAGAGTCAATTCTCTTCTCGTTTCCAATACCCTACAAAAGCTACAAAGTGATGTGGCAAGTGATGGTAAACAAATGGCTCATATGTGCAAGAAGTTGGAAGAATTGGAGTTGAAGAATAACAATGTGCAATCCCACTTGACTCAACTCTCAAATTCTGTGAGTGATGTGCATGCTAAGACAAGTGGTTCCATTCCTTCAAATAATGTCATCAATCCTAAATCACTCAATGCCATTGAGTTAAGGAGTGGTAAGAAGGTACGTTTCCTTGAAGAGGTTGACGATGAGGTGGATGAGGAAATAGAGGTTGAAAGTCCACCATTGAGCCCAATGAAGCTACCTGAATCTGAAAGCCTTAAAGAGAAGGCTATCCTCGAGAAGAAGAATAGCAAAGCAATTGACCAACCTCAAGTGGAACAACAACCACTTTTGAGAGAGGTTGGCTCCAAGGAAAGAAGCACTTATGAGGAAGGTGAGACAAGCGAGCAAGGCATCTTACCTAGTACTAATGGTAAGGAGGTAAAAATTTCTCAACTCCCTTTTCCTAAAGCTTACTTTCAAGGCAAGAAAATACATGAGGAACAAAATGAGAAAGAAATGTATGATTTGTTTAGCAAGTTGCATATCAATGTTCCTTTCTTTCAACTTGTTAAGTCTATGCCGAGTTATTGCAAATTCTTGAAAGAGCTTTGTACTAACAAGAGGAAGTTTAGGCCTAATGAGAGAGTGCAAATTAGCCCTAATGTGTCTGCCCTTTTCAAACCCCAACTCCCTGTTAAGTGCAAGGATCTCGGCTATTAATTTATCTTGTTACAAAATAGAGGAAAAATAGAATAAGGGGAAGGAATTAAGATTCTTTTGTGGGACAAAACATTAGAAAAGTGGTTTTTGGATTCTAGCCTATTCTCTTTTTTTTTTTTAAAAAAAAAAACTCCGGTTTAGACCAGTCAAACCGGCGGTTAGGTTCGGGTCACACGGTTTCACCCAGACATCTTCGGTTCAGGGGTTAACCCGGTTTCCGACTTGTTTCGAGACGGTTCCGAGTCCGGTTCGACGGTTTGGTCCTGAACCCCCGGTCCGGTCCGGTTTTGATAACCATGGTAAATAGCCTCACTTGCAGGGCCTAGAGTGAGTGAATAAAATTAATTCGAAGGACAAGGATGAGAGTGAAAATTGGATGGCCAATATTTAACCTGAAAGAGTCAGGTTAATTATCTTTTTTAAAGAAAGTGTTTAAAGAGGATAAATGGCAATGTTAGGAAATAGCCTCCTTTGAAAGGCCAAGAGTGAGTGAATAAAATTAATCCCAAGGGCAAGGATGGGAGTGAAAATTGCATGGCCAAGATTGAACCATAAAGGGTCAGGTTCATTATTTTTTAAAAAACAAATGCTTAAATAGGATAAATGGCAATGTCAGTAAATAGCCTCACTTGCAAGGCCAAGAGTGAGTGAATAAATTTAATCCCAAGGGTAAGGATGAGAGTGCAAATTGGATGGCCAAGATTGAACTTTGAAGAGTCAGGTTCATTATCTTTTTTTTTTTTTGTAAAAAAAATCTTTAAAGGGGATAAATGGGAATGTTAGAAAATAGCCTCACTTGCAAGGCCAAGAGTGAGTGAATGAAATTAGTCCCAAGGGGCAAGGATGAGAGTGAAAATTGGATGACCAAGATTGAACTTTGAAGAGTCAGGTTCTTTATCTGTTTTAAAGAAAATGTTTAAAGATTATAATTGGCAACATTTGTAAACAACCTCACTTGCTGGGCCAAGAGTGAGTGAATAAAATTAATTCGAAGGGCCAGGATGAGAGTGCAAATTAGATGGCCATGATTGAACCTTGAAGAGTCAGGTTCATTATCTTTCTTTAAAGAAAACGTTTAAAGAGGATAAATGGAAATGTTAGGAAATAGCTCCACGTTCAAGGCCAAGAGTGAGTGAATAAAATTAGTCACATGGGAAAGGATGCGAGTGCATATTGGTTGGCCAAGATTGGACCATGAAGAGTTAGGTTCATTATCTTTTTTTCAAAAAATGTTTAAACAGGATAAATGGAAATGTTAGGAAATAGCCTCACTTTCAAGCCCAAGAGTGAGTGAATAAAATTAATCCCAAGGGAAAGGATGGGAATGCAAATTGGATGGCCAAGATTGAAACTTGAAGAATCAGGTTCATTATTTTTTTTTTAAAAAAAATCTTTAAAGGTGATAAATGGGAATGTTAGAAAATAGCCTCACTTGCAAGGCCAAGAGTGAGTGAATGAAATTAGTCCAAAGGAACAAGGATGAGAGTGAAAATTGGATGGCCAAGATTGAACTTTGAAGAGTCAGGTTATTTAAAAGTTTTAAAGAAAATGTTTAAAGATGATTAATGGCAACATTTGTAAATAGCCTCACTTGCAAGGCCTAGAGTGAGTGAATAAAATTAATTCGAAGGGCAAGGATGAGAGTGCAAATTGGATGGCCAATATTGAACCTCAAAGAGTCAGGTTAATTATCTTTTTTAAAGAAAGTGTTTAAAGAAGATAAATGGCAATGTTAAGAAATAGCCTCCCTTGAAAGGCCAAGAGTGAGTGAATAAAATTAATCCCAAGGGCAAGGATGAGAGTGAAAATTGCATGGCCAAGATTGAACCGTGAAGGGTCAGGTTCATTATGTTTTTAAAAACAAATGCTTAAATAGGATAAATGGCAATATCAGTAAATAGCCTCACTTGCAAGGCCAAGAGTGAGTGAAAAAATTTAATCCCAAGGGCAAGGATGAGAGTGAAAATTGGATGGCCAAGATAGAACTTTTAAGAGTCAGGTTCATTATCTTTTCTTTTGTAAAAAAAAAATCTTTAAAGGGATAAATGGGAATGTTAGAAAATAGCCTCACTTGCAAGGCCAAGAGTGAGTGAATGAAATTAATCCCAAGGGGCAAGGATGAGAGTGAAAATTGGATGGCCAAGATTGAACTTTGAAGAGTCAGGTTCTTTATCTGTTTTAAAGAAAATGTTTAAAGATGAGAAATGGTAACATTTGTAAACAACCTCACATGCTGGGCCAAGAGTGAGTGATTAAAATTAATTCGAAGGGCCAGGATGAGAGTGCAAATTAGATGGCCAAGATTGAACCTTGAAGAGTGAGGTTCATTATCTTTCTTTAAATAAAACGTTTAAAGAGGATAAATGGAAATGTTAGGAAATAGCCCCACGTTCAAGGCCAAGAGTGAGTGAATAAAATTAGTCACAAGGGAAAGGATGCGAGTGCATATTGGTTGGCCAAGATTGAACCTTGAAGAGTCATGTTTATTATCTTTTCTTCAAAAAATGTTTAAAGAGGATAAATGGGAATGTTAGTAAATAGCTTCAGTTGCAAGGTCACCAGTGAGTGAATAAAATTAATCCCAAGGGAAAGGATGGGATTGCAAATTGGATGGCGAAGATTTAACCTTGAAGAGTCAAGTTCATTATCCATTTTTAAAAAAATGTCTCAAGAGGATAAATCTGAATGTTAGTAAATAGTCTCACTTGCAAGGCCAAGAGTGAGTGAATAAAATTAATCTCAAGGACAAGGATGGGAGTATAAAGTAAATGACTAAGTTTGAATGAAGAGTCAAGTTCATTCTCTCTCTCTCTCTCTCTCTTTTTTTTTTTAAAAAAAAAGTTCAAAGAGGAAAGTGGGAATGTTTTCAAATAGCCTCACTTGCAAGGCCAAGTGTGGGTGAATAAAATTAATACCAAGGGCAAGGATGGGAGTCCAAATTGGATGGCCATGTTTGAACCTTGAAGAGTCAGGTTCATTATCTTTTTTAAAGAAAATGTTAAAAGATGATAAATGTCAATGTTAGAAAGTAGCCTCACCTGCAGGGCCAAGAGTGAGTGACTGAAATTAAAACCAAGGGTAAGGATGAGAGTGCATATTGGATGGCCAAGATTGAACCTTGAAGAGTCAGGTTCATTATCTTTTTTTCAAAAAATGTTTAAACAGGATAAATGAAAATGTTAGGAAATAGTCTCACTTTCAAGGCCAAGAGTGAGTGAATAAAATTAATCCCAAGGGAAAGGATGAGAGTGCAAATTTGATGGCCAAGATTGAAACTTCAAGAATCAGGTTCAGTATCTTTTTTTAAAAAAATCTTTAAAGGGGATAAATGGGAATGTTAGTAAATAGCCTCACTTGCAAGGCGAAGAGTGAGTGAATAAAATTAGTCTCAAGGGGCAAGGATGAGAGTGCAAATTGGATGGCCAAGATTGAACTTTGAAGAGTCAGGTTATTAATAAGTTTTAAAGAAAATGTTTAAAGATGACTAATGGCAGCATTTTTGATAGCCTCACTTGCAGGGCCTAGAGTGAGTGAATAAAATTAATTCGAAGGGCAGGGATGAGAGTGCAAATTGGATGGCCAATATTTATCCTGAAAGATTTAGGTTAATTATCTTTTTTAAAGAAAGTGTTTAAAGAAGATAAATGGCAATGTTAGGAAATAGCCTCCCTTGAAAGGCCAAGAGTGAGTGAATAAAATTAATCACAAGGGCAAGGATGGGAGTGAAAATTGCATGGCCAAGATTGAACCATGAAGGGTCAGGTTCATTATTCTTTAAAAAACAAATTCTTAAATAGGATAAATGGCAATGTCAGTAAATAGCCTCACTTGCATGGACAAGAATGAGTGAATAAATTAAATCCCAAGGGCAAGGATGAGAGTGCAAATTGGATGGCCAAGATTGAACTTTGAAGAGTCAGGTTCATTATCTTTTTTTTTTGTAAAAAAAAAACTTTAAAGGGGATAAATGGGAATGTTAGAAAATAGCCTCACTTGCAAGGCCAAGAGTGAGTGAATGAAATTAATCCCAAGGGGCAAGGATGAGAGTGAAAATTGGATGGCCAAGATTGAACTTTGAAGAGTCAGGTTCTTTCTCTGTTTTAAAGAAAATGTTTAAAGATGACTAATGGCAACATTTGTAAATAGCCTCACTTGTAGGGCCAAGAGTGAGTGAATAAAATTAAGTCGAAGGGCAAGGATGAGAGTGCAAATTGGATGGCCAATATTTAACCTGAAAGAGTCAGGTTAATTATCTTTTTTAAAGAAAGTGTTTAAAAAAGATAAATGGCATTGTTAGGAAATAGCCTCCTTTGAAAGGCCAAGAGTGAGTGAATAAAATTAATCCCAAGGGCAAGGATGGGAGTGAAAATTGCATGGCCGAGATTGAACCATAAAGGGTCAAGTTCATTATTTTTTTAAAAACAAATGCTTAAATAGTATAAATGGCAATGTCAGGAAATAGCCTCACTTGCAAGGCCAAGAGTGAGTGAATAAATTTAATCCCAAGGGCAAGGATGAGAGTGCAAATTGGATGGCCAAGAATGAACTTTGAAGAGTCAGGTTCATTATCTTTTTTTTTTTTTTGTAAAAAATAATCTTTAAAGGGGTTAAATGGGAATGTTAGAAAATAGCCTCACTTGCAAGGCCAAGAGTGAGTGAATGAAATTAGTCCCAAGGGGCAAGGATGAAAGTGAAAATTGGATGGCCAAGATTGAACTTTGAAGAGTCAGGTTCTTTATCTGTTTTAAAGAAAATGTTTAAAGATTATAAATGGCAACATTTGTAAACAACCTCACTTGCTGAGCCAAGAGTGAGTGAATAAAATTAATGCGATGGGCCAGGATGAGAGTGCAAATTAGATGGCCATGATTGAACCTTGAAGAGTCAGGTTCATTATCTTTCTTTAAAGAAAACGTTTAAAGAGGATAAATGGAAATGTTAGGAAATAGCCCCACGTTCAAGGCCAAGAGTGAGTGAATAAAACTAGTCACAAGGGAAAGCATGCGAGTGCATATTGGTTTGCCAAGATTGAACCTTGAAGAGTCAGGTTCATTATCTTTTCTTCAAAAAATGTTTAAAGAGGATAAATGGGAATGTTAGTAAATAGCTTCAGTTGCAAGGCCAACAGTGAGTGAATAAAATTAAACCCAAGAGAAAGGATGGGATTGCAAATTGGATGGCGAAGATTTAACCTTGAAGAGTCAAGTTCATTATCTTTTTTTTTTTTTTTTAAATGTCTCAAGAGGATAAATCTGAATGTTTGTAAATAGCCTCACTTGCAAGGCCAACAGTGAGTGAATAAAATTAATCTCAAGAAAAAGGATGGGAGTACAAAGTAGATGACCAAGATTGAACCCTGAAGAGTCAAGTTCATTCTCTTTTTTTTTAAAAAAATGTTTAACGAAGAAAGTGGGAATGTTAGTAAAAAGCTTCACTTGCAAGGCCAAGTGTGAGTGAATAAAATTAATCCCAAGGGCAAGGATGGGAGTCCAAATTGTATGGCCAAGTTTGAACCTTGAAGAGACAGGTTCATTATCTTTTTTAAAGAAAATGTTCAAAGATGAAAAATGGCAATGTTAGAAAATAGCCTCACCTGCAGGGCCAAGAGTGAGTGAATGAAATTAATCCCAAAGGAAAGGATGAGAGTGCATATTTTATGGCATAGATTGAACCTTGAAGAGTCAGGTTCATTATCTTTTTTTCAAAAAATGTTTAAAGAGGATAAATGGAAAGTTAGGAAATAGCCTCACTTTCAAGGGCAAGATTGAATGAATAAAATTAATCCCAAGGGAAAGGATGAGAGTGCAAATTGGATGGCCAAGATTAAACCTTGAAGATTCTAGTTCCTTATCTTTTTTTTTTTTTTTTTAAAATGTTTCAAAGATGATCAATGGCAACGTTAGAAAATTGCCTCACTTGCAGGGCCAAGAGGGAGTGATTGAAATTAATCCCAAGGGAAAGGATGAGAGTGCATATTAGATGGCCATGATTGAACCTTGAAGAGTCAGGTTCATTATCTTTTTTCCAAAAAATGTTTAAACAGGATAAATGGAAATGTTTGGAAATAGCCTCACTTTCAAGGCCAAGAGTGAGTGAATAAAATTAATCCCAAGGGCAAGGATGTGAGTGAAAATTGCATGGCCAAGATTGAACCATGAAGGGTCAGGTTCTTTATTATTTTTTAAAACAAATGCTTAAAAAGGATAAGTGGCAATGTCAGTAAATAGCCTTACTTGCATGGCCAAGACTGAGTGAATAAATTTAATCCCAAGGGCAAGGATGAGAGTGCAAATTGGATGCCCAAGATTGAACTCTGAAGAGTCAGGTTCATTATCTTTTTTTTTTTTTTTAAAAAAATCTTTAAAAGGGATAAATGGGAATGTTAGAAAATAGCCTCACTTAGAAGGCCAAGAGTGAGTGAATGAAATTAATCCCAAGGGGCAAGGATGAGAGTGCGAATTGGATGGCCAAGATTGAACTTTGAAGAGTCATGTTCTTCATCTGTTTTAAAGAAAATGTTTAAAGATGATATATGGCAACATTTGTAAACAGCCTCACTTGCCGGGCCAAGAGTGAGTGAATAAAATTAAATCGAAGGGCAAGGATGAGAGTAAAAATTAGATGGCCATGATTGAATCTTGAAGAGTCAGGTTCATTGTCTTTCTTTAAAGAAAATGTTTAAAGAGGATAAATGGAAATGTTAGGAAATAGCCCCATGTTCAAGGCCAAGAGTGAGTGAATAAAATTAGTCACAATGGAAAGGATGCGAGTGCAAATTGGTTGGCCAAGATTGAACCTTGAAGAGTCAGGTTCATTACCCTTTTTTCAAAAAATGTTTAAAGAGGATAAATGGGATTGTTAGTAAATAGCTTCAGTTGCAAGGCCAACAGTGAGTGAATAAAGTTAATCCCAAGGGAAAGGATGGGAGTGCAAATTGGATGGCGAAGATTTACCCTCTAAGAGTCAAGTTCATTATCTTTTTTTTAAAAAAATGTCTCAAGAGGATAAATCTGAATGTTAGTAAATAGCCTCACTTGCACGGCCAACAGTGAGTGAATAAAATTAATCCCAAAGACAGGGATGGGAGTACAAAGTGGATGACCAAGATTGAACCTTGAAAAGTCAGGTTCATTCTCTTTTTTTTTTTTTTTTTAAAAAAAAGTGTTTCAAGAGGAAAGTGGGAATGTTAGTAAATAGCCTCACTTGCAAAGCCAAGTGTGAGTGAATAAAAATAATCCCAAGGGAAAGGATGGGAGTCCAAATTGGATGGCCAAGTATGAACCTTGAAGCGTCAGGTTCATTATCTTTTTTAAAGAAAATGTTCAAAGATGATAAATGGCAACGTTAGAAAATTGCCTCAACGGGGCCAAGAGGAGTGAATGAAATTAATCCCAAGGGAAATGATGAGAGTGCATATTAGATGGCCAAGATTGAACCTTGAAGAGTCAGGTTCATTATCTTTTTTTAAAAAAATGTTTAAACATGATAAATGGAAATGTTTGGAAATAGCCTCACTTTCAAGGCCAAGAGTGAGTGAATAAAATTAATCCCAAGGGCAAGGATGTGAGTGAAAATTGCATGGCCAAGATTGAACCATGAAGGGTCAGGTTCATTATTTTTTTTAAAACAAATGCTTAAAAAGGATAAATGGCAATGTCAGTAAATAGCCTTACTTGCATGGCCAAGACTGAGTGAATAAATTTAATCCCAAGGGCAAGGATGAGAGTGCAAATTGGATGCCCAAGATTGAACTCTGAAGAGTCAGGTTCATTATTTTTTTTTAAAAAAAATCTTTAAAAGGGATAAATGGGAATGTTAGAAAATAGCCTCACTTAGAAGGCCAAGAGTGAGTGAATGAAATTAATCCCAAGGGGCAAGGATGAGAGTGCAAATTGGAAGGCCAAGATTGAACTTTGAAGAGTCAGGTTCTACATTGTTTTAAAGAAAATGTTTAAAGATGATAAATGGCAACATTTGTAAACAGCCTCACTTTATGGGGCAAGAGTGAGTGAATAAAATTAATTCGAAGGGCAAGGATGAGAGTGCAAATTAGATGGCCATGATTGAATCTTGAAGAGTCAGGTTCATTATCTTTCTTTAAAGAAAATGTTTAAAGAGGATAAATGGAAATGTTTGGAAATAGCTCCACGTTCAAGGCCAAGAGTGAGTGAATAAAATTAGTCACAAGGGAAAGGATGCGAGTGCATATTGGTTGGCCAAGATTGAACCTCTAAGAGTCAGGTTCATTACCCTTTTTTCAAAAAATGTTTAAAGAGGATAAATGGGATTGTTAGTAAATAGATTCAGTTGCAAGGCCAACAAGGATGAGTGAATAAAGTTAATCCTATTATAAAGAAAATGTTTAAAGATGATAAATGGAGGAAAGGATGACAAGGATGGGAGCAAATTGGATGGCGAAGATTTAACCTCTAAGAGTCAAGTTCATTATCTTTTTTTTTTCACAAAAAAAATGTCTCAAGAGGATAAATCAAAATGTTAGTAAATAGCCTCACTTGCATTACTTTTTTTCAAAAAATGTTTAAAGAGGCCAAAGAGTGAGTGAATAAAATTAATCCCAAAGACAAGGATGGGAGTACAAAGTGGATGACCAAGATTGATCCTTGAAAAGTCAGGTTCATTCTCTTTTTTTTTTTAAAAAAAATTGTTTAAAGTGGAAAGTGGGCATGTTAGTAAATAGCCTCACTTGCAAGGCCAAGTGTAAGTGAATAAAAATAATCCCAAGGGCAAGGATGGGAGCCCAAATTGGATGGCCAAGTATGAACCTTGAAGCGTCAGGTTCATTAACTTTTTTAAAGAAAATGTTCAAAGATGATAAATGGCAACGTTAGAAAATTGCCTCACTTGCAGGGCCAAGAGGGAGTGAATGAAATTAATCCCAAGGGAAAGGATGAGAGTGCATATTAGATGGCCAAGATTGAACCTTGAAGAGTCAGGTTCATTATCTTTTTTTCAAAAAATGTTTAAAGAGGATAAATGGGAATGTTAGTAAATAGCCTCACTTGCAAGGCCAAGAGTGAGTGAATAAAATTAATCCCAAGGGAAAGGATGGGAGTGAAAATTGGATGTCGAAGATTTAACCTTGAAGAGTGAAGTTCCTTATCTTTTTAAAAATAAATTTTTCAAGACGATAAATGGGAAAGTTTGTAAATAGCCTCACTTGCAATGCCAAGAGTGAGTGAATAAAATTAATCCCAAGGTCAAGGATTAGAGTACAAATTGGATGACCAATATTAAACTTTGAAGCGTCAGGTTAGTTATTTTTTTTTTAAGAAAATAATTAAAGAGTATAAATGGAAATGTTAGGAAATAGCCTCACTTTGAAGGCAAAGAGTGAGTGAATAAAATTAATCCCCAGGGAAAGGATGGGAGTGCAAATTGGATGGCCAAGATTGAACCTTGAAGAGTCATGTTCATTATATTTTTTTTAAAAAAAAAACCTTTAAAGGGGATAAATGAGAATGTTAGAAAATAGCCTCACTTGCAAGGCCAAGAGTGAGTGAATGAAATTTATCCCGAGGGGCAAGGATGAGAGTGCAAATTGGATGGCAAAGATTTAACCTTGAAGAGTCAAGTTCAATATAATTTTTTTAAAAAAAAAAATTTCAAGAGGATAAATGGGATTGTTAGTAAATAGCCTCACTTGCAATGCCAAGAGTGAGTGAATAAAATTAATCCCAAGGGTAAGGATGGGAGTACAAATTGGATGACCAAGATTGAACCTGGAAGTGTCAGGTTCACTATCTGTTTTTTAAAGAAAATGGTGAAAGAGTATAAATGGAAATGTTAGGAAATAGCCTCACTTTCAGGGCCAAGAGTGAGTGAATAAAACTAATCCCAAGGGAAAGGATGGGATTGCAAGTTGCATGGCCAAGATTGAACCTTGAAGAGTCAAGTTCCTTAGCTTTTTAAAAATAAATGTTTCTAGACGATAAATGGGAATGTTAGAAAATAGCCACACTTGCAAGGCCAAGATTGAGTGAATGAAATTTATCCCAAGGGGCAAGGATGAGAGTGCAAATTGATAAATGGCCAAGATTGAACTTTTAATTCTCGGGTTCTTTATCTATTTTAAAGAAAATGTTTAAAGATGATAAATGGCAACATTTGTAAATAGTCTCACACTAAAATTAGTCACAAGGGAAAGGCGAGTGCATATTGGTTGGGCCAAGAGTGAGTGAATAAAATTAATCCCAAAGACAAGGATGGGAGTACAAATTGGAAGGCGAAGATTTAACCTCTAAGAGTCAAGTTAATTATCTTTTTTTTTTAAATGTCTCAAGAGGATAAACCTGAATGTTAGTAAATAGCCTCACTTGCAAGGCCAACAGTGAGTGAATAAAATTAATCCCAAAGACAAGGATGGGAGTACAAGTGGGATGAACAAGATTGAACCTTGAAAAGTCAGGTTCATTCTCTTTTTTTAAAGAAAATGATCAAAGATGGTAAATGGCAATGTTAGAAAATAGCCTCACTTGCAAGGCCAAGAGTGAGTGAATGAAGTTAATCCCAAGGGAAAGGATGAGAGTGCATATTAGATGGCCAAGATTGAAACTTGATGAGTCAGGTTCATTATCTTTTTTTCAAAAAATCTTTAAAGAGGATAAATGAGAATGTTAGTAAATAGCATCAGTTGCAAGGCCAACAGTGAGTGAATAAAATTAATCCCAAGGGAAAGGATGGGAGTGAAAATTGGATGTCGAAGATTTAACCTTGAAGAGTCAAGTTCCTTATCTTTTTAAAAATAAATGTTTCAAGACGATAAATGGGAAAGTTAGTAAATAGCCTCACTTGCAATGCCAAGAGTGAGTGAATAAAATTAATCCCAAGGTCAAGGATTAGAGTACAAATTGGATGACCAATATTAAACTTTGAAGCGTCAGGTTAGTTATTTTTTTTTAAGAAAATGATTAAAGAGTATAAATGGAAATGTTAGGAAATAGCCTCACTTTGAAGGGAAATAGTGAGTGAATAAAATTAATCCCAAGGGAAAGGATGGGAGTGCAAATTGGATGGCCAAGATTGAACCTTGAAGTGTAATGTTCATTATATATATATTTTTTTAAAAAAAACCATTAAAGGGGATAAATGAGAATGTTAGAAAATAGCCTCACTTGCAAGGCCAAGAGTGAGTGAATGAAATTTATCCCGAGGGGCAAGGATGAGAGTGCAAATTTGATGGCAAAGATTTAACCTTGAAGAGTCAAGTTCAATATAATTTTTTTTTTAAAAAAAATTTCAAGAGGATAAATGGGAATGTTAGTAAATAGCCTCACTTGCAATGCCAAGAGTGAGTGAATAAAATTAATCCCAAGGGCAAGGATGGGAGTACAAATTGGATGACCAAGATTGAACCTGGAAGCGTCAGGTTCACTATCTTTTTTTTAAAGAAAATGGTTAAAGAGTATAAATGGAAATGTTAGGAAATAGCCTCACTTTCAGGGCCAAGAGTGAGTGAATAAAACTAATCCCAAGGGAAAGGATGGGATTGCAAGTTGCATGGCCAAGATTGAACCTTGAAGAGTCAAGTTCCTTAGCTTTTTAAAAATAAATGTTTCTAGACGATAAATGGGAATGTTAGAAAATAGCCACACTTGCAAGGCCAAGATTGAGTGAATGAAATTTATCCCAAGGGGCAAGGATGAGAGTGCAAATTGATGGCCAAGATTGAACTTTTAATTCTCGTGTTCTTCATCTATTTTAAAGAAAATGTTTAAAGATGATAAATGGCAACATTTGTAAATAGTCTCACACTCTGGGCCAAGAGTGAGTGAATAAAATTAATCCCAAAGACAAGGATGTGAGTACAAATTGGAAGGCGAAGATTTAACCTCTAAGAGGGAAGTTAATTATCTTTTTTTTTAAATGTCTCAAGAGGATAAACCTGAATGTTAGTAAATAGCCTCACTTGCAAGGCCAACAGTGAGTGAATAAAATTAATCCCAAAGACAAGGATGGGAGTACAAAGCGGATGACAAGATTGAACCTTGAAAAGTCGGTTCATTCTCTTTTTTTAAAGAAAATGATCAAAGATGATAAATGGCAATGTTAGAAAATAGCCTCACTTGCAAGGCCAAGAGTGAGTGAATGAAGTTAATCCCAAGGGAAAGGATGAGAGTGCATATTAGATGGCCATGATTGAAACTTGAAGAGTAGGTTCATTATCTTTTTTTCAAAAAATGTTTAAAGAGGATAAATGAGAATGTTAGTAAATAGCATCGTTGCAAGGCCAACGGTGAGTGAATAAAATTAATCCCAAGGAAAGGATGGGAGTGAAAATTGGATGTCGAAGATTTAACCTTGAAGAGTCAAGTTCCTTATCTTTTTAAAAATAAATGTTTCAAGACGATAAATGGGAAAGTTAGTAAATAGCCTCACTTGCAATGCCAAGAGTGAGTGAATAAAATTAATCCCAAGGTCAAGGATTAGAGTACAAATTGGATGACCAATATTAAACTTTGAAGCGTCAGGTTAGTTATTTTTTTTTTAAAGAAAATGATTAAAGAGTATAAATGGAAATGTTAGGAAATAGCCTCACTTTGAAGGCAAAGAGTGAGTGAATAAAATTAATCCCAAGGGAAAGGATGGGAGTGCAAATTGGATGACCAAGATTGAACCTTGAAGAGTCATGTTCATTATCTTTTTTTTTTTAAAAAAAAAACTTTAAAGGGGATAAATGAGAATGTTAGAAAATAGCCTCACTTGCAAGGCCAAGAGTGAGTGAATGAAATTTATCCCGAGGGGCAAGGATGAGAGTGCAAATTGGATGGCGAAGATTTAACCTTGAAGAGTCAAGTTCAATATAATTTTTTTAAAAAAAAAAATTTCAAGAGGATAAATGGGAATGTTAGTAAATAGCCTCACTTGCAATGCCAAGAGTGAGTGAATAAAATTAATCCCAAGGGCAAGGATGGGAGTACAAATTGGATGACCAAGATTGAACCTGGAAGCGTCGGAGTTCACTATATTTTTTTTAAAGAAAATGGTTAAAGAGGATAAATGGAAATGTTAGGAAATAGCCTCACTTTCAGGGCCAAGAGTGAGTGAATAAAACTAATCCCAAGGGAAAGGATGGGATTGCAAGTTGCATGGCCAAGATTGAACCTTGAAGAGTCAAGTTCCTTAGCTTTTTAAAAATAAATGTTTCTAGACGATAAATGGGAATGTTAGAAAATAGCCACACTTGCAAGGCCAAGATTGAGTGAATGAAATTTATCCCAAGGGGCAAGGATGAGAGTGCAAATTGATGGCCAAGATTGAACTTTTAATTCTCAGGTTCTTTATCTATTTTAAAGAAAATGTTTAAAGATGATAAATGGCAACATTTGTAAATAGTCTCACTTGCTGGGCCAAGAGTGAGTGAATAAAATTAATCCCAAAGACAAGGATGGGAGTACAAATTGGAAGGCGAAGATTTAACCTCTAAGAGTCAAGTTAATTATCTTTTTTTTTTTAAATGTCTCAAGAGGATAAACCTGAATGTTAGTAAATAGCCTCACTTGCAAGGCCAACAGTGAGTGAATAAAATTAATCCCAAAGACAAGGATGGGAGTACAAAGCGGATGACCAAGATTGAACCTTGAAAAGTCAGGTTCATTCTCTTTTTTTAAAGAAAATGTTCAAAGATGATAAATGGCAATGTTAGAAAATAGCCTCACTTGCAAGGCCAAGAGTGAGTGAATGAAGTTAATCCCAAGGGAAAGGATGAGAGTGCATATTAGATGGCCATGATTGAAACTTGAAGAGTCAGGTTCATTATCTTTTTTTCAAAAAATGTTTAAAGAGGATAAATGAGAATGTTAGTAAATAGCATCAGTTGCAAGGCCAACAGTGAGTGAATAAAATTAATCCCAAGGGAAAGGATGGGAGTGAAAATTGGATGTCAAGATTTAACCTTGAAGAGTCAAGTTCCTTATCTTTTTAAAAATAAATGTTTCAAGACGATAAATGGGAAAGTTAGTAAATAGCCTCACTTGCAATGCCAAGAGTGAGTGAATAAAATTAATCCCAAGGTCAAGGATTAGAGTACAAATTGGATGACCAATATTAAACTTTAAAGCGTCAGGTTAGTTTTGTTTTTTTAAAGAAAATGATTAAAGAGTATAAATGGAAATGTTAGGAAATAGCCTCACTTTGAAGGCAAAGAGTGAGTGAATAAAATTAATCCCAAGGGAAAGGATGAGAGTGCAAATTGGATGACCAAGATTGAACCTTGAAGAGTCATGTTCATTATCTTTTTTTTTTTTAAAAAAAAACTTTAAAGGGGATAAATGAGAATGTTAGAAAATAGCCTCACTTGCAAGGCCAAGAGTGAGTGAATGAAATTTATCCCGAGGGGCAAGGATGAGAGTGCAAATTGGATGGCGAAGATTTAACCTTGAAGAGTCAAGTTCAATATAATTTTTTTTAAAAAAAAAATTTCAAGAGGATAAATGGGAATGTTAGAAAATAGCCTCACTTGCAATGCCAAGAGTGAGTGAATAAAATTAATCCCAAGGGCAAGGATGGGAGTACAAATTGGATGACCAAGATTGAACCGGAAGCGTCGGGTTCACTATTTTTTTTAAAGAAAATGGTTAAAGAGTATAAATGGAAATGTTAGGAAATAGCCTAACTTTCGGGGCCAAGAGTGAGTGAATAAAACTAATCCCAAGGAAAGGATGGGATTGCAAGTTGCATGGCCAAGATTGAACCTTGAAGAGTCAAGTTCCTTAGCTTTTTAAAAATAAATGTTTCTAGACGATAAATGGGAATGTTAGAAAATAGCCACACTTGCAAGGCCAAGATTGAGTGAATGAAATTTATCCCAAGGGGCAAGGATGAGAGTGCAAATTGATGGCCAAGATTGAACTTTTAATTCTCGGTTCTTTATCTATTTTAAAGAAAATGTTTAAAGATGATAAATGGTAACATTTGTAAATAGCCTCACTTGGAAGGCCAAGAGTGAGTGAATAAAATTAATCCCAAAGACAAGGAAGGAGTACAAATTGGATGGCGAAGATTTAACCTCTAAGAGTCAAGTTAATTATCTTTTTTTTTTTTAAATGTCTCAAGAGGATAAATGGAAATGTTAGTAAATAGCCTCACTTGCAAGGCCAACGAGTGAGTGAATAAAATTAATCCCAAAGACAAGGATGGGAGTACAAAGCGGATGACCAAGATTGAACCTTGAAAAGTCGGGTTCATTCTCTTTTTTAAAGAAAATGATCAAAGATGCTAAATGGCAATGTTAGAAAATAGCCTCACTTGCAAGGCCAAGAGTGAGTGAATGAAGTTAATCCCAAGGGAAAGGATGAGAGTGCATATTAGATGGCCATGATTGAAACTTGAAGAATTAGGTTCATTATCTTTTTTTCAAAAAATCTTTAAAGAGGATAAATGAGAATGTTAGTAAATAGCATCAGTTGCAAGGCCAACAGTGAGTGAATAAAATTAATCCCAAGGGAAAGGATGGGAGTGAAAATTGGATGTCAAGATTTAACCTTGAAGAGTCAAGTTCCTTATCTTTTTAAAAATAAATGTTTCAAGACGATAAATGGGAAAGTTAGTAAATAGCCTCACTTGCAATGCCAAGAGTGAGTGAATAAAATTAATCCCAAGGTCAAGGATTAGAGTACAAATTGGATGACCAATATTAAACTTTGAAGCGTCAGGTTAGTTATTTTTTTTTTAAAGAAAATGATTAAAGAGTATAAATGGAAATGTTAGGAAATAGCCTCACTTTGAAGGCAAAGAGTGAGTGAATAAAATTAATCCCAAGGGAAAGGATGGGAGTGCAAATTGGATGGCCAAGATTGAACCTTGAAGAGTCATGTTCATTATTTTTTTTTTTTAAAAAAAAAAACTTTAAAGGGGATAAATGAGAATGTTAGAAAATAGCCTCACTATATTTTTTTTTAAAGAAAATGGTTAAAGAGGATTGAAAAGGCCAAGAATGAGTGAATAAAACTAATCCCAAGGGAAAGGATGGGATTGCAAGTTGCATGGCCAAGATTGAACCTTGAAGAGTCAAGTTCCTTAGCTTTTTAAAAATAAATGTTTCTAGACGATAAATGGGAATGTTAGAAAATAGCCATACTTGCAAGGCCAAGATTGAGTGAATGAAATTTATCCCAAGGGGCAAGGATGAGAGTGCAAATTGGATGGCCAAGATTGAACTTTTAATTCTCAGGTTCTTTATCTATTTTAAAGAAAATGTTTAAAGATGATAAATGGCAACATTTGTAAATAGTCTCACTTGGAAGGCCAAGAGTGAGTGAATAAAATTAATCCCAAAGACAAGGATGGGAGTACAAATTGGATGGCCAAGATTTAACCTCTAAGAGTCAAGTTAATTATCTTTTTTTTTTTAAAATGTTTAAAGATGATAAATGGAAATGTTAGGAAATAGCCTAACTTTCAGGGCCACGAGTGAGTGAATAAAACTAATCCCAAGGGAAAGGATGGGAGTACAAAGCGGATGACCAAGATTGAACCTTGAAAAGTCAGGTTCATTCTCTTTTTTTAAAGAAAATGATCAAAGATGATAAATGGCAATGTTAGAAAATAGCCTCACTTGCAAGGCCAAGAGTGAGTGAATGAAGTTAATCCCAAGGGAAAGGATGAGAGTGCATATTAGATGGCCATGATTGAAACTTGAAGAGTCAGGTTCATTATCTTTTTAAAAAAAAATCTTTAAAGGGGATAAATGGGAATGTTAGTAAATAGCATCAGTTGCAAGGCCAACAGTGAGTGAATAAAATTAATCCCAAGGGAAAGGATGGGAGTGAAAATTGGATGTCCAAGATTTAACCTTGAAGAGTCACGTTCCTTATCTTTTTAAAAATAAATGTTTCAAGACGATAAATGGGAAAGTTAGTAAATAGCCTCACTTGCAATGCCAAGAGTGAGTGAATAAAATTAATCCCAAGGTCAAGGATTAGAGTACAAATTGGATGACCAATATTAAACTTTGAAGCGTCAGGTTAGTTATTTTTTTTAAAGAAAACGATTAAAGAGTATAAATGGAAATGTTAGGAAATAGCCTCACTTTGAAGGCAAAGAGTGAGTGAATAAAATTAATCCCAAGGGAAAGGATGGGAGTGCAAATTGGATGGCCAAGATTGAACCTTGAAGAGTCATGTTCATTATCTTTTTTTTAAAAAAAAAAAACTTTAAAGGGGATAAATGAGAATGTTAGAAAATAGCCTCACTTGCAAGGCCAAGAGTGAGTGAATGAAATTTATCCCGAGGGGCAAGGATGAGAGTGCAAATTGGATGGCGAAGATTTAACCTTGAAGAGTCAAGTTCAATATCTTTTTTTTTTAAAAAAAAAAAATTCAAGAGGATAAATGGGAATGTTAGAAAATAGCCTCACTTGCAATGCCAAGAGTGAGTGAATAAAATTAATCCCAAGGGCAAGGATGTGAGTACAAATTGGATGACCAAGATTGAACCTGGAAGCGTCAGGTTCACTATATTTTTTTTTAAAGAAAATTGTTAAAGAGGATAAATGGAAATGTTAGGAAATAGCCTAACTTTCAGGGCCACGAGTGAGTGAATAAAACTAATCCCAAGGGAAAGGATGGGATTGCAAGTTGCATGGCCAAGATTGAACCTTGAAGAGTCAAGTTCCTTAGCTTTTTAAAAATAAATGTTTCAAGACGATAAATGGGAATGTTAGAAAATAGCCTCACTTGCAAGGCCAAGAGTGAGTGAATGAAATTAATCCCAAGGGGCAAGGATGAGAGTGCATATTGGATGGCTAAGATTGAACTTTGACGACTCAAGTTCTTTATCTATTTTAAAGAAAATGTTTAAAGATGATAAATGGCAACATTTGTATAGGCTCACTTGCTGGGCCAAGAGTGAGTGAATAAAATTAATTCGAAGGGCAGGGATGGGAGTAAAAATTGGATGGCCAATATGGAACATTAAAGAGTCCAGTTCATTATCTTTTTTAAAGAAAGTATTTATGGAGGATAAAGGGCAATGTTAGGAAATAGCCTCACTTTCGCAAGGCAAAGAGTGAGTGAATAAAATTAATCCCAAGGGCAAGGATGGGAGAGAAAGTTGCGTGGCCAAGATTAAAACGTGGAGGGTCAGGTTCATTATTTTTTTTAAAAAAAAAATGCTTAAATAGGATAAATGGCAATGTTAGTAAATAGCCTCACTTGCAAGGCCATGAGTGAGTGAATAAAATTAGTCACAAGGGAAAGGATGAGAGTGCAAATTGGATGGCCAAGATATAACCTTGAAGGTCAAGTTCATTATTTTTTAATAAAATGTTTAAGTGGATAAATGGCAATGTTAGTAAATAGCCTCACTTGCAATGACAAAGAGTGAGTGAAGAAAAAATAATCCCAAGGGCAAGGATGGGATTGCAAATTGGATGGCCAACATTGAACCTTTGAAGAGTCGGGTTCATTTTTTTTTAAAGAAAATGTTTAAAAAAGATAAATGGAAATGTTAGGAAATAGCCTCACTTTTGAGGTCAAGAGTGAGTGAATAAAATTAATCCCAAGGGAAAGGATGGGAGTGCAAATCGATGGCCAAGATTGAACCTTGAAGAGTCATGTTCATTATCTTTTTTTTTTTAAAAAAAAACTTTAAAAAAAAAAATCTTTAAAGGGGATAAATGGGAATGTTAGAAAATAGCCTCACTTGTTAGAAAATGGCCAAGAGTGAGTGAATGAAATTATTCCCAAGGGATAAAGGAATGAGAGTGCAATTTCGATGGCCAAGATTGAACTTTGAAGGCTCAAGAGTTCTTTATCTTTTTTAAAGAAAATGTTTAAACATGATAAATGGCAACATGTTGTAAATAGCCTCACTTGCAAGGCCAAGAGTTAGTGAATAAAATTAATTCGAAGGGCAAGGATGGGAGTGCAAATTGGATGGCCAAGATTGAACTTTGAAGGCTCAGGTTCTTTATCTGTTTTAAAGAAAATTTTTAAACATGATAAATGGCAACATTTGTAAATAGCCTCACTTGCTGGGCCAAGAGTGAGTGAAAAAAATTAATTCGAAAGGCAAGGATGGGAGTGCAAATTGGATGGCCAATATTGAACGTTAAAAGAGTCTGGTTCATTATCTTTTTTAAAGAAAGTGTTTATGGAGGATAGAGGGCAATGTTAGGAAAAAAGCCTCACTCGCCAGGCAAAGAGTGAGTGAATAAAATTAATCCCAAGGGCAAGGATGGGAGAGAAAGTTGCGTGGCCAAGATTAAAAAGTGGAGGGTCAGGTTCATTATTTTTTTTAAAAAAAAAAATGCTTAAATAGGATAAATGGCAATGTGAGTAAATAGCCTCACTTGCAAGGCCATGAGTGAGTGAATAAAATTAGTCACAAGGGAAAGGATGATAGTGCAAATTGGATGGCCAAGATATAACCCTTGAAGGGTCCGGTTCATTATTTTTTAATAAAATGTTTAATGTGGATAAATGGCAATGTTAGTAAATAGCCTCACTCTGATGACAAAGAGTGAGTGAAGAAAAATAATCCCATGGGCAAGGATGGGATTGCAAATCGATGGCGAAGATTGAACCATGAAGAGTCGGGTTCATTTTCTTTTTTGAAGAAAATTTTTATGAGGATAAATGGAAATGTTGGAAATAGCCTCACTTTTGAGGTCAAGCGTGAGTGAATAAAATTAATCCCAAGGGAAAGGATGACAAAGTGCAAATTGGATGGCCAAGATTGAACCTTTATCGGTCCGGTTCATAAAAGTTTTTATAAAATGTTTAAAGTGGATAAATGGCAATGTTAGTAAATAGCCTCACTTGGATGACAAAGAGTGAGTGAAGAAAATTAATCCCAAGGGCAAGGATGGGAGTGCAAATCTGATGGCGAAGATTCAACCATGAAGAGTCGGGTTCATTTCCTTTTTCGAAGAAAATGTTTAAAAAAGATAAATGTAAATGTTAGGAAATAGCCTCACTTTTGAGGTCAAGAGTCAGTGAATAAAATTAATCCCAAGGGAAAGGATGGTAGTGCAAATTGGATGGCCAAGATTGAACCATGAAGAGTCAGGTTCATTATCTTTTTTTTTGTTTTAAAAAATCTTTAAAGGGGATAAATGGGAATGTTAGAAAATGGCCTCACTTGCATGGCCAAGAGTGAGTGAATGAAATTATTCCCAAGGGGCAAGGATGAGAGTGCAAATTGGATGGCCAAGATTGAACTTTGAAGGCTCAGGTTCTTTATTTATTTTAAAGGAAATGTTTAAACATGATAAATGGCAACATTTGTAAATAGCCTCACTTGCTGGGCCAAGAGTGAGTGAATAAAATTAATTCGAAGGGCAAGGATGGGAGTGCAAATTGGATGGCCAATATTGAACGTTAAAGAGTATGGTTCGTTATCTTTTTTAAAGAAAGTGTTTATGGAGGATAAAGGGCAATGTTAGGAAATAGCCTCACTCGCAAGGCAAAGAGTGTGTGAATAAAATTAATCCCAAGGGAAAGGATGGGAGAGAAAATTGCGTCACCAAGATTAAAACATGAAGGGTCAGGTTCCTTATTTTTATTAAAAAAATGCTTAAATGGGATAAATGGCAATGTCAGTAAATAGCCTCACTTGCAAGGCCAGGAGTGAGTGAATAAAATTACTCACAAAGGAAAGGATGACAGTGCAAATTGGATGGCCAAGATTGAACCTTATGGGTCCGGTTCATAATTTTTTTATAAAATGTTTAAAGTGGATAAATGGCAATGTTAGTAAATATCCTCACTTGGATGACAAAGAGTGAGTGAAGAAAAATAATCCCAAGGGGAAGGATGGGAGTGCAAATCTGATGGCGAACATTGAACCATGAAGAGTCGGGTTCATTTCCTTTTTCGAAGAAAATGTTTAAAAAAGATAAATGCAAATGTTAGGAAATAGCCTCACTTTTGAGGTCAAGAGTGAGTGAATAAAATTAATCCCAAGGGAAAGGATGGGAGTGCAAATCTGATGGCCAAGATTGAACCTTGAAGAGTCAGGTTCATTATCTTTTTTTTTAAAAAAAAAATATTTAAAGGGGATAAATGGGAATGTTAGAAAATAGCCTTCACAAGAGTGAGTGAATGAAATTATTGCATGGCCAAGAGAACTTTGAGTGAAGAAAAAATTAAATGGCAACATTTGTAAATAGGCAAGGAAGAGTGAGTGCAAATTGGATGGCCAAGATTGAACTTTGAAGGCTCGGGTTCTTTATCTATTTTAAAGAAAATGTTTAAACATGATAAATGGCAACATTTGTAAATAGCCTCACTTTGTGGGCCAAGAGTGAGTGAATAAAATTAATTCGAAGGGCAAGGATGGGAGGCAAATTGGATGGCCAATATTGAACGTTAAAGAGTCTGGTTCACTATCTTTTTTAAAGAAAGTGTTTATGGAGGATAAAGGGCAATGTTAGGAAACAGCCTCACTCGCCAGGCAATGAGTGAGTGAATAAAATTAATCCCAAGGGCAAGGATGGGAGAGAAAGTTGCGTGGCCAAGATTAAAACGTGAAGGGTCAGGTTCATTATTTTTTTTTAAAAAAATGCTTAAATAGGATAAATGGCAATGTGAGTAAATAGCCTCACTTGCAAGGCCATGAGTGAGTGAATAAAATTAGTCACAAGGGAAAGGATGAGAGTGCAAATTGGATGGCCAAGATATAAACCTAAAGGGTCCGGTTCATTATATTTTAATAAAATGTTTAATGTGGATAAATGGCAATGTTAGTAAATAGCCTCACTCTGATGACAAAGAGTGAGTGAAGAAAAATAATGCCATGGGCAAGGATGGGATTGCAAATCGATGGCGAAGATTGAACCATGAAGAGTCGGGTTCATTTTCTTTTTTGAAGAAAATTTTTAATGAGGATAAATGGAAATGTTTGGAAATAGCCTCACTTTTGAGGTCAAGCGTGAGTGAATAAAATTAATCCCAAGGAAAGGATGACAAAGTGCAAATTGGATGGCCAAGATTGAACCTTTATCGGTCCGGTTCATAAAAGTTTTTATAAAATGTTTAAAGTGGATAAATGGCAATGTTAGTAAATAGCCTCACTTGGATGACAAAGAGTGAGTGAAGAAAATTAATCCCAAGGGCAAGGATGGGAGTGCAAATCGATGGCGAAGATTCAACCATGAAGAGTCGGGTTCATTTCCTTTTTCAAGAAAATGTTTAAAAAAGATAAATGTAAATGTTAGGAAATAGCCTCACTTTTGAGGTCAAGAGTCGATGAATAAAATTAATCCCAAGGGAAAAGATGGTAGTGCAAATTGGATGGCCAAGATTGAACCTTGAAGAGTCAGGTTCATTATCTTTTTTTAAAAAAAAAATTCTTTAAAGGGGATAAATGGGAATGTTAGAAAATAGCCTCACTTGCATGGCCAAGAGTGAGTGAATGAAATTATTCCCAAGGGGCAAGGATGAGAGTGCAAATTGGATGGCCAAGATTGAACTTTGAAGGCTCGCAAAGTTCTTTATCTGCTTTAAAGAAAATGTTTAAACATGATAAATGGCAACATTTGTAAATAGCCTCACTTGTGGGCCAAGAGTGAGTGAATAAAATTAATTCGAAGGGCAAGGATGGGAGTGCAAATTGGATGGCCAATATTGAACGTTAAAGAGTATGGTTCATTATCTTTTTTAAAGAAAGTGTTTATGGAGGATAAAGGGCAATGTTAGGAAATAGCCTCACTCGCAAGGCAAAGAGTGTGTGAATAAAATTAATCCCAAGGGAAAGGATGGGAGAGAAAATTGGGTCACCAAGATTAAAACATGAAGGGTCGGAGTTCCTTATTTTTATTAAAAAAATGCTTAAATGGGATAAATGGCAATGTCAAGAAATAGCCTCACTTGCAAGGCCGGGAGTGAGTGAATAAAATTACTCACAAAGGAAAGGATGACAAAGTGCAAATTGGATGGCCAAGATTGAACCTTATGGGTCCGGTTCATAATTTTTTTATAAAATGTTTATAGTGGATAAATGGCAATGTTAGTAAATATCCTCACTTGGATGACAAAGAGTGAGTGAAGAAAAATAATCCCAAGTTAGGGAAGGATGGGAGTGAAAAATGATGGCAAACATTGAACCATGAAGAGTCGGGTTCATTTCCTTTTTCAAGAAAATGTTTAAAAAAGATAAATGCAAATGTTAGGAAATAGCCTCACTTTTGAGGTCAAGAGTGAGTGAATAAAAATTAATCCCAAGGGAAAGGATGGGAGTGCAAATTGGATGGCCAAGATTGAACCTTGAAGAGTCGTTCATTATCTTTTTTTTAAAAAAAATATTTAAAGGGGATAAATGGGAATGTTAGAAAAGAGCCTCACTTGCATGGCCAAGAGTGAGTGAATGAAATTATTCCCAAGGGACAAGGAAGAGAGTGCAATTTCGATGGCCAAGATTGAACTTTGAAGGCTCGTGTTCTTTATCTATTTTAAAGAAAATGTTTAAACATGATAAATGGCAACATTTGTAAATAGCCTCACTTGCTGGGCCAAGAGTGAGTGAATAAAATTAATTCGAAGGGCAAGGATGGGAGTGCAAATTGGATGGCCAAGATTGAACTTTGAAGGCTCAGGTTCTTTATATGTTTTAAAGAAAATGTTTAAACATGATAAATGGCAACATTTGTAAATAGCCTCACTTGCTGGGCCAAGAGTGAGTGAATAAAATTAATTCGAAGGGCAAGGATGGGAGTGCAAATTGGATGGCCAATATTGAACGTTAAAGAGTCCGGTTCATTATCTTTTTTAAAGAAAGTGTTTATGGAGGATAAAGGGCAATGTTAGGAAACAGCCTCACTCGCCAGGCAAAGAGTGAGTGAATAAAATTAATCCCAAGGGCAAGGATGGGAGAGAAAGTTGCGTGGCCAAGATTAAAACGTGAAGGGTCAGGTTCATTATTTTTTTTAAAAAAATGCTTAAATAGGATAAATGGCAATGTGAGTAAATAGCCTCACTTGCAAGGCCATGAGTGAGTGAATAAAATTAGTCACAAGGGAAAGGATGAGAGTGCAAATTGGATGGCCAAGATATAACCCTGAAGGGTCCGGTTCATTATTTTTTAATAAAATGTTTAATGTGGATAAATGGCAATGTTAGTAAATAGCCTCACTCTGATGACAAAGAGTGAGTGAAGAAAAATAATGCCATGGGCAAGGATGGGATTGCAAATATGATGGCGAAGATTGAACCATGAAGAGTCGGGTTCATTTTCTTTTTTGAAGAAAATTTTTAATGAGGATAAATGGAAATGTTTGGAAATAGCCTCACTTTTGAGGTCAAGCGTGAGTGAATAAAATTAATCCCAAGGGAAAGGATGACAATGCAAATTGGATGGCCAAGATTGAACCTTTATCGGTCCGGTTCATAAAAGTTTTTATAAAATGTTTAAAGTGGATAAATGGCAATGTTAGTAAATAGCCTCACTTGGATGACAAAGAGTGAGTGAAGAAAATTAATCCCAAGGGCAAGGATGGGAGTGCAAATCTGATGGCGAAGATTCAACCATGAAGAGTCGGGTTCATTTCCTTTTTCGAAGAAAATGTTTAAAAAAGATAAATGTAAATGTTAGGAAATAGCCTCACTTTTGAGGTCAAGAGTCAGTGAATAAAATTAATCCCAAGGGAAAGGATGGTAGTGCAAATTCGATGGCCAAGATTGAACCTTGAAGAGTCAGGTTCATTATCTTTTTTTTTAAAAAAAAATTCTTTAAAGGGGATAAATGGGAATGTTAGAAAAAAGCCTCACTTGCATGGCCAAGAGTGAGTGAATGAAATTATTCCCAAGGGGCAAGGATGAGAGTGCAAATTGGATGGCCAAGATTGAACTTTGAAGGCTCAGGTTCTTTATCTGTTTTAAAGAAAATGTTTAAACATGATAAATGGCAACATTTGTAAATAGCCTCACTTGCTGGGCCAAGAGTGAGTGAATAAAATTAATTCGAAGGGCAAGGATGGGAGTGCAAATTGGATGGCCAATATTGAACGTTAAAGAGTCTGGTTCATTATGTTTTTTAAAGAAAGTGTTTATGGAGGATAAAGGGCAATGTTAGGAAATAGCCTCACTCGCAAGGCAAAGAGTGTGTGAATAAAATTAATCCCAAGGGAAGGATGGGAGAGAAAATTGCGTCACCAAGATTAAAACATGAAGGGTCAGGTTCCTTATTTTTATTAAAAAAATGCTTAAATGGGATAAATGGCAATGTCAGTAAATAGCCTCACTTGCAAGGCTAGGAGTGAGTGAATAAAATTACTCACAAGGGAAAGGATGACAAAGGCAAATTGGATGGCCAAGATTGAACCTTTGGGTCCGGTTATAATTTTTTTTATAAAATGTTTAAAGTGGATAAATGGCAATGTTAGTAAATAGCCTCACTTGGATGACAAAGAGTGAGTGAAGAAAATTAATCCCAAGGGAAGGATGGGAGTGCAAATCGATGGCAAAGATTCAACCAAGAAGAGTCGGGTTCATTTCCTTTTTCAAGAAAATGTTTAAAAAAGATAAATGCAAATGTTAGGAAATAGCCTCACTTTTGAGGTCAAGAGTAAGTGAATAAAATTAATCCCAAGGGAAAGGATGGGATTGCAAATCGATGGCCAAGATTGAACCTTGAAGAGTCAGGTTCATTATCTTTTTTTTTAAAAAAAAATATTTAAAGGGGATAAATGGGAATGTTAGAAAATAGCGTCACTTGCATGGCCAAGAGTGAGTGAATGAAATTATTCCCAAGGGGCAAGGAAGAGAGTGCAATTTCGATGGCCAAGATTGAACTTTGAAGGCTCAGGTTCTTTATCTGTTTTAAAGAAAATGTTTAAACATGATAAATGGCAACATTTGTAAATAGCCTCACTTGCTGGGCCAAGAGTTAGTGAATAAAATTAATTTGAAGGGCAAGGATGGGAGTGCAAATTGGATGGCCAAGATTGAACTTTGAAGGCTCAGGTTCTTTATCTGTTTTAAAGAAAATGTTTAAACATGATAAATGGCAACATTTGTAAATAGCCTCACTTGCTGGGCCAAGAGTGAGTGAATAAAATTAATTCGAAGGGCAAGGATGGGAGTGCAAATTGGATGGCCAATATTGAACGTTAAAGAGTCTGGTTCATTATCTTTTTTAAAGAAAGTGTTTATGGAGGATAAAGGGCAATGTTAGGAAATAGCCTCACTCGCCAGGCAAAGAGTGAGTGAATAAAATTAATCCCAAGGGCAAGGATGGGAGAGAAAATTGCGTGGCCAAGATTAAAACGTGAAGGGTCAGGTTCATTATTTTTTTTAAAAAAATGCTTAAAACATGATAAATGGCAAAGATTAAAACATGATAAATGGCAAAGTGAGTAAATAGCCTCACTTGCAAGGCCATGAGTGAGTGAATAAAATTAGTCACAAGGGAAAGGATGAGAGTGCAAATTGGATGGCCAAGATATAACCTTGAAGGGTCAGGTTCATTATTTTTTAATAAAATGTTTAATGTGGATAAATGGCAATGTTAGTAAATAGCCTCACTCTGATGACAAAGAGTGAGTGAAGAAAAATAATGCCATGGGCAAGGATGGGATTGCAAATCTGATGGCGAAGATTGAACCATGAAGAGTCGGGTTCATTTTCTTTTTTGAAGAAAATTTTTAATGAGGATAAATGGAAATGTTTGGAAATAGCCTCACTTTTGAGGTCAAGCGTGAGTGAATAAAATTAATCCCAAGGGAAAGGATGACAAAGTGCAAATTGGATGGCCAAGATTGAACCTTTATCGGTCCGGTTCATAAAAGTTTTTATAAAATGTTTAAAGTGGATAAATGGCAATGTTAGTAAATAGCCTCACTTGGATGACAAAGAGTGAGTGAAGAAAATTAATCCCAAGGGCAAGGATGGGAGTGCAAATCTGATGGCGAAGATTCAACCATGAAGAGTCGGGTTCATTTCCTTTTTCAAGAAAATGTTTAAAAAAGATAAATGTAAATGTTAGGAAATAGCCTCACTTTTGAGGTCAAGAGTCGAGTGAATAAAATTAATCCCAAGGGAAAGGATGGGAGTGCAAATTGGATGGCCAAGATTGAACCTTGAAGAGTCAGGTTCATTATCTTTTTTTTTTTAAAAAAAAATCTTTAAAGGGGATAAATGGGAATGTTAGAAAATAGCCTCACTTGCATGGCCAAGAGTGAGTGAATGAAATTATTCCCAAGGGGCAAGGATGAGAGTGCAATTGGATGGCCAAGATTGAACTTTGAAGAGTCAAGTTCATTATGGGAGTTTTTTTTTTTTTTAAAAAAAAATGTTTAAAGGGGATAAATGGGAATGTTAGAAAATAGCCTCACTTGCATGGCCAAGAGTGAGTGAATGAAATTATCCCAAGGGCAAGGATGAGAGTGCAAATTGGATGGCCAAGATTGAACTTTGAAGGCTCAGGTTCTTTATCTGTTTTAAAGAAAATGTTTAAACATGATAAATGGCAACATTTGTAAATAGCCTCACTTGCTGGGCCAAGAGTGAGTGAATAAAATTAATTCGAAGGGCAAGGATGGGAGTGCAAATTGGATGGCCAATATTGAACGTTAAAGAGTCTGGTTCATTATCTTTTTTAAAGAAAGTGTTTATGGAGGATAAAGGGCAATGTTAGGAAATAGCCTCACTCGCAAGGCAAAGAGTGTGTGAATAAAATTAATCCCAAGGGAGAGGATGGGAGAGAAAATTGCGTCACCAAGATTAAAACATGAAGGGTCAGGTTCCTTATTTTTATTAAAAAAATGCTTAAATGGGATAAATGGCAATGTCAGTAAATAGCCTCACTTGCAAGGCCAGGAGTGAGTGAATAAAATTACTCACAAGGGAAAGGATGACAGTGCAAATTGGATGGCCAAGATTGAACCTTATGGGTCCGGTTCATAATTTTTTTTATAAAATGTTTAAAGTGGATAAATGGCAATGTTAGTAAATATCCTCACTTGGATGACAAAGAGTGAGTGAAGAAAAATAATCCCAAGGGGAAGGATGGGAGTGCAAATCTGATGGCGAACATTGAACCATGAAGAGTCGGGTTCATTTTCTTTTCGAAGAAAATGTTTAAAAAAGATAAATGCAAATGTTAGGAAATAGCCTCACTTTTGAGGTCAAGAGTGAGTGAATAAAATTAATCCCAAGGGAAAGGATGGGAGTGCAAATTGGATGGCCAAGATTGAACCTTGAAGAGTCAGGTTCATTATCTTTTTTTTTTTAAAAAAAAAATCTTTAAAGGGGATAAATGGGAATGTTAGAAAATAGCCTCACTTGCATGGCCAAGAGTGAGTGAATGAAATTATTCCCAAGGGGAAGGAAGAGTGCAATTTCGATGGCCAAGATTGACTTTGAAGGCTCGGGTTCTTTTTTTTTTAAAGAAAATGTTTAAACATGATAAATGGCAAATGTTGTAAATAGCCTCACTTTTGAGGTCAAGAGTTAGCGAATAAAATTAATTTGAAGGGCAAGGATGGGAGTGCAAATTGGATGGCCAAGATTGAACTTTGAAGGCTCGTGTTCTTTATCTTTTTTTTTTTTTTTAAAGAAAAAATCTTTAAACATGATAAATGGCAACATTTGTAAATAGCCTCACTTGCATGGCCAAGAGTGAGTGAATAAAATTAATTCGAAGGGCAAGGATGGGAGTGCAAATTGGATGGCCAAGATTGAACTTTGAAGGCTCAAGTTCTTTATCCTGTTTTAAAGAAAATTTTTAAACATGATAAATGGCAACATTTGTAAATAGCCTCAGTTGCTGGGCCAAGAGTGAGTGAAAAAAATTAATTCGAAGGGCAAGGATGGGAGTGCAAATTGGATGGCCAATATTGAACGTTAAAAGAGTCTGGTTCATTATCTTTTTTAAAGAAAGTGTTTATGGAGGATAGAGGGCAATGTTAGGAAATAGCCTCACTCGCAAGGCAAAGAGTGTGTGAATAAAATTAATCCCAAGGGAGAGCATGGGAGAGAAAATTAATGGCCAAGATTAAAACAAGAAGGGTCGGGTTTATTTTTTTAAAAAAAAATGCTTAAATAGGATAAATGGCAATGTTAGTAAATAGCCTCACTTGCAAGGCCAAGAGTGAGTGAATAAAATTACTCACAAGGGAAAGGATGACAGTGCAAATTGGATGGCCAAGATTGAACCTTTATGGGTCCGGTTCATAATTTTTTTTATAAAATGTTTAAAGTGGATAAATGGCAATGTTAGTAAATAGCCTCACTTGGATGACAAAGAGTGAGTGAAGAAAATTAATCCCAAGGGCAAGGATGGGAGTGCAAATCGATGGCAAGATTCAACCATGAAGAGTCGGGTTCATTTCCTTTTTTTTCAAGAAAATGTTTAAAAAAGATAAATGCAAATGTTAGGAAATAGCCTCACTTTTGAGGTCAAGAGTTAGTGAATAAAATTAATCCCAAGGAAAGGATGGGGATGGTGAGTGCAAATGAAAAAAAATCTTTCGGGGATGGCCAAGATTGAACATTGAAGAAGTTCATTATTTTTTTTTAAAAAAAAATATTTAAAGGGGATAAATGGGAATGTTAGAAAATAGCGTCACTTGCATGGACAAGAGTGAGTGAATGAAATTATTCCCAAGGGGCAAGGAAGAGAGTGCAATTTCGATGGCCAAGATTGAACTTTGAAGGCTCTTAGGTTCTTTATTTTTTTTTAAAGAAAATGTTTAAACATGATAAATGGCAACATGTTGTAAATAGCCTCACTTTTGGGCCAAGAGTGAGTGAATAAAATTAATTTGAAGGGCAAGGATGGGAGTGCAAATTGGATGGCCAAGATTGAACTTTGAAGGCTCGTGTTCTTTATCTTTTTTAAAGAAAATGTTTAAACATGATAAATGGCAACATTTGTAAATAGCCTCACTTGCTGGGCCAAGAGTGAGTGAATAAAATTAATTCGAAGGGCAAGGATGGGAGTGCAAATTGGATGGCCAAGATTGAACTTTGAAGGCTCAGGTTCTTTATCTTTTTTAAAGAAAATTTTTAAACATGATAAATGGCAACATTTGTAAATAGCCTCATTCTTTGGGCCAAGAGTGAGTGAAAAAATTAATTCGAAGGGCAAGGATGGGAGTGCAAATTGGATGGCCAATATTGAACGTTAAAGAGTCCGGTTCATTATCTTTTTTAAAGAAAGTTTTTATGGAGGATAAAGGGCAATGTTAGGAAATAGCCTCACTCGCAAGGCAAAGAGTGTGTGAATAAAATTAATCCCAAGGGGCAAGGATGGGAGAGAAAATTAAGTGGCCAAGATTAAAACAAGATGGGTCGGGTTATTTTTTTTTTTAAAAAAAAATGCTTAAATAGGATAAATGGCAATGTCAGTAAATAGCCTCACTTGCAAGGCCAAGAGTGAGTGAATAAAATTACTCACAAGGGAAAGGATGACAGTGCAAATTGGATGGCCAAGATTGAACCTTTATGGGTCCGGTTCATATTTTTTTATAAAATGTTTAAAGTGGACAAATGGCAATGTTAGTAAATAGCCTCACTTGGATGACAAAGAGGAGTGAAGAAAATTAATTCCAAGGGAAAGGATGGGAGTGCAAATTGGATGGCCAAGATTGAACCATGAAGAGTCGGGTTCATTTCCTTTTTCGAAGAAAATGTTTAAAAAAGATAAATGCAAATGTTAGGAAACAGCCTCACTTTTGAGGTCAAGAGTTAGTGAATAAAATTAATCCCAAGGGAAAGGATGGGAGTGCAAATCTGATGGCCAAGATTGAACATTGAAAAGTAAAGTGGATAAATGGCTAAAGTTCATTATCTTTTTTTTTTAAAAAAATATTTAAAGGGGATAAATGGGAATGTTAGAAAATAGCCTCACTTGCATGGACAAGAGTGAGTGAATGAAATTATTCCCAAGGGGCAAGGAAGAGAGTGCAAATTCGATGGCCAAGATTGAACTTTGAAGGCTCGGGTTCTTTATCTTTTTTTAAAGAAAATGTTTAAACATGATAAATGGCAACATTGTAAATAGCCTCACTTTTGGGCCAAGAGTTAGTGAATAAAATTAATTTGAAGGGCAAGGATGGGAGTGCAAATTGGATGGCCAAGATTGAACTTTGAAGGCTCGGGTTCTTTATCTTTTTTTAAAGAAAATGTTTAAACATGATAAATGGCAACATTTGTAAATAGCCTCACTTGCTGGGCCAAGAGTGAGTGAATAAAATTAATTCGAAGGGCAAGGATGGGAGTGCAAATTGGATGGCCAAGATTGAACTTTGAAGGCTCAGGTTCTTTATCTGTTTTAAAGAAAATTTTTAAACATGATAAATGGCAACATTTGTAAATAGCCTCGATTCTTTGGGCCAAGAGTGAGTGAAAAAAATTAATTCGAAGGGCAAGGATGGGAGTGCAAATTGGATGGCCAATATTGAACGTTAAAAGAGTCTGGTTCATTATCTTTTTTAAAGAAAGTTTTTATGGAGGATAGAGGGCAATGTTAGGAAATAGCCTCACTCGCAAGGCAAAGAGTGTGTGAATAAAATTAATCCCAAGGGAGAGCATGGGAGAGAAAATTAAGTGGCCGATATTAAAACAAGATGGGTCAGGTTTATTTTTTTTAAAAAAAAATGCTTAAATAGGATACATGGCAATGTCAGTAAATAGCCTCACTTGCAAGGCCAAGAGTGAGTGAATAAAATTACTCACAAGGGAAAGGATGACAGTGCAAATTGGAAGGCCAAGATTGAACCTTTATGGGGCCGGTTCATAATTTTTTTTATAAAATGTTTAAAGTGGATTAATGGCAATGTTAGTAAACAGCCTCACTTGGATGACAAAGAGGGAGTGAAGAAAATTAATCCCAAGCGCAAGGATGGGAGTGCAAATCTGATGGCGAAGATTCAACCATGAAGAGTCGGGTTCATTTCCTTTTTCAGAAGAAAATGTTTAAAAAGGATAAATGGAAATGTTAGGAAATAGCCTCACTTTTGAGGTCAAGAGTGAGTGAATAAAATTAAACCCAAGGGAAAGTATGGGAGTGCAAATTGGATGGCCAAGATTGAACCTTGAAGAGTCACCTTCATTATCTTTTTTTTAAAAAAAAAATCTTTAAAGGGGATAAATGGGAATGTTAGAAAATAGCCTCACTTGCATGGCCAAGAGTGAGTGAATGAAATTATTCCCAAGGGGAAAGGTTGAGAGTGCAAATTGGACGGCGAAGATTGAACGTTGAAGAGTCAGGTTCATTATCTTTTTTAAAAAAAAATCTTTAAAGGGGATAAATGGGAATGTTAGAAATTAGCCTCACTTGCATGGCCAAGAGTGAGTGAATAAAATTAATCCCAAGGGAAAGGATGGGAGTGCAAATTGGATGGCCAAGATTGAACCTTGAAGGGTCAGGTTCATTATTTTTTTTTTAAAAAAATCTTTAAAGGGGATAAATGGGAATGTTTGAAAATAGCCTCACTTGCATGGCCAAGACTAAGTGAATGAAATTATTCCCAAGGGGCAAGGGTGAGAGTGCAAATTGGATGGCCAAGATTGAACCTTGATGGCTCAGGTTCTTTATCTGTTTTGTAGAAAATGTTTAAACATGATAAATGGCAACATTTGTAAATAGCCTTACTTGCTGGGGCAAGAGTGAGTGAATAAAATTAATTTGAAGGGCAAGGAAGGGAGTGCAAATTGGATGGCGAATAATGAACGTTAAAGAGTCTGGTTCATTATCTTTTTTAAAGAAAGTGTTTATGGAGATGAAGGGCAATGTTAGGAAATAGCCTCACTCGCAAGGCAAAGAGTGTATGAATAAAATTAATCCCAAGGGTGAGGATGGGAGAGAAAATTGCGTCGCCGAGATTAAAACATGAAGGGTCAGGTTCATTATTTTTTTAAAAAAAATGCTTAAATAGGATAAATGGCAATGTCAGTAAATAGCTTCACTTGCAAGGCCAAAAGTGAGTGAATAAAATTACTCACAAGGGAAAGGATGACAAACGATGGCAAAGATTGTGCAAATTGGATGGCCAAGATTGAACCTTTATGGGTCCCGGTTCATTTATTTTTTTTATAAAATGTTTAAAGTGGATAAATGGCAAATTTGTAAATAGCCTCACTTTTGGGCCAAAAGAGTGAGTGAATAAAATTAATCCCAAGGGAAAGGATGGGAGTGCAAATTGGATGGCCAAGATTGAACCTTGAAGAGTCAGCTTCATCATCATTTTTTTTAAAAAAAATCTTTAAAGGGGATAAATGGGAATGTTAGAAAATAGCCTCACTTGCATGGCCAAGAGTGAGTGAATGAAATTATTCAAAAGGGGCAAGGATGAGAGTGCAAATTGGATGGCCAAGATTGAACGTTGAAGAGTCAGGTTCATTATCTTTTTTAAAAAAAAATCTTTAAACGGGATAAATGGGAATGTTAGAAATTAGCCTCACTTGCATGGCCAAGAGTGAGTGACCAAAATTAATCCCAAGGGAAAGGATGGGAGTGCAAATTGGATGGCCAAGATTGAACCTTGAAGGGTCAGGTTCATTATCTTTTTTTAAAAAAATCTTTAAAGTGGATAAATGGGAATGTTAGAAAATAGCCTCACTTGCATGGCCAAGAGTGAGTGAATGAAATTATTCCCAAGGGGCAAGGATGAGAGTGCAAATTGGATGGCCAAAATTGAACCTTGAAGGCTCGGTTCTTTATATCCTGTTTTGAAGAAAATGTTTAAACATGATAAATGGCAACATTTGTAAATAGCGTCACTTGCTGGGCCAAGAGTGAGTGAATAAAATTAATTTAAAGGGCAAGGAAGGGAATGCAAATTGGATGGCCAATAATGAACGTTAAAGAGTCTGGTTCATTATCTTTTTTAAAGAAAGTGTTTATGGAGATAAAGGGCAATGTTAGGAAATAGCCTCACTCGCAAGGCAAAGAGTGTCTGAATAAAATTAATCCCAAGGGAGAGGATGGGAGAGAAAATTGCGTCGCCGAGATTAAAACATGAAGGGTCAGGTTCATTATTTTTTTTAAAAAAATGCTTAAATAGTATAAATGGCAATGTCAGTAAATAGCCTCACTTGCAAGGCCAAAAGTGAGTGAATAAAATTACTCACAGCGAAAGGATGACAGTGCAAATTGGATGGCCAAGATTGAACCTTTATGGGTCCGGTTCATTTTTTTTTTATAAAATGTTTAAAGTGGATAAATGGCAACATTTGTAAATAGCCTCACATGCTGGGCCAAGAGTGAGTGAAGAAAATTAATCCCAAGGGAAAGGATGGGAGTGCAAATCTGATGGCAAAGATTGAACCATGAAGAGTCGGGTTCATTTCCTTTTCGAAGAAAATGTTTAAAAAGGATAAATGGAAATGTTAGAAAATAGCCTAACTTTTGAGGTCAAGAGTGAGTGAATAAAATTAATCCCAAGGGAAAGGATGGGAGTGCAAATTGGATGGCCAAGATTGAACCTTGAAGAGTCAGGTTCATTATCTTTTTTTTAAAAAAAAATCTTTAAAGTGGATAAATGGGAATGTTATAAAATAGCCTTACTTGCATGGCCAAGAGTGAGTGAATGAAATTATTCCCAAGGGGAAAGGATGAGAGTGCAAATTGGATGGCTAAGATTGAACCTTGAAGGCTCAGGTTGTTTATCTGTTTTAAAGAAAATGTTTAAACATGATAAAAGGCAACATTTGTAAATAGCCTCACTTGCTAGGCAAAGAGTGAGTGAATAAAATTAATTCGATGGGCAAGGATGGGAGTGCAAATTGGATGGCAATATTGAACGTTAAAGAGTCTGGTTCATTATCTTTTTTATAGAAAGTGTTTATGGAGGATAATGGGCAATGTTAGGAAATAGCCTCACTCGCAAGGCAAAGATTGTGTGAATAAAATTAATCCCAAGGGAGAGGATGGGAGAGAAAATTGCGTCGCTGAGATTAAAACATGAAGGGTCAGGTTCCTTATTTTTATTAAAAAAAATCCTTTAGTAGGATAAATGGCAATGTCAGTAAATAGCCTCACTTGCAAGGCCAAGAGTGAGTGAATAAAATTACTCACAAGGGAAAGGATGACAGTGCAAATTGGATGGCCAAGATTGAACCTTTATGGGTCCGGTTCATAATGTTTTTTAATCAAATGTATAAAGTGGATAAATGGCAATGTTAGTAAATAGCCTTACTTGGATGACAAAGAATGAGTGAAGAAAATTAATCACAAGGGCAAGGATGGGAGTGCAAATCTGATGGCGAAGATTGAACCATGAAGAGTCGGGTTCATTTCCATTTTCGAAGAAAATGTTTAAAAAGGATAAATGGAAATGTTAGAAATAGCCTCACTTTTGAGGTCAAGCGTGAGTGAATAAAATTAATCCCAAGGGAAAGGATGGGAGTGCAAATTGGATGGCCAAGATTGAACCTTGAAGAGTCAGGTTCATTATCTTTTTTTCAAAAAATCTTTAAAGGGGATAAATGGGAATGTTAGAAAATAGCCTCACAAGCAAGGCCAAGAGTGAGTGAATGAAATTATTCCCAAGGGGCAAGGATGAGAGTGCAAATTGGATGGCCAAGATTGAACCTTGAAGAGTCAAGTTCATTCTCTTTTTTTTTAAAAAAAATCTTTAAAGGGGATAAATGGGAATGTTAGAAAATAGCCTCACTTGCATGGCCAAGAGTGAGTGAATAAAATTAATCCCAAGGGAAAGGATGGGAGTGCAAATTGGATGGCCAAGATTGAACCTTGAAGGGTCAGATTCATTATCTTTTTTAAAAAAAATCTTTAAAGGGTATAAATGGGATTATTAGAAAATAGCCTCACTTGCATGGCCAAGAGTGAGTGAATGAAATTATTCCCAAGGGGCAAGGATGAGAGTGCAAATTGGATGGCCAAGATTGAACCTTGAAGGCTCAGGTTGTTTATCTGTTTTAAAGAAAATGTTTAAACATGATAAATGGCAACATTTGTAAATAGCCTCACTTTCTTTGGGCCAAGAGTGAGTGAATAAAATTAATTCGAAGGGCAAGGATGGGAGTGCAAATTGGATGGCCAATATTGAACGTTAAAGAGTCTCGGTTCATTATCTTTTTAAAGAAAGTGTTTATGGAGGATAAAGGGCAATGTTAGGAAATAGCCTCACTCCCAAGGCAAAGAGTGTGTGAATAAAATTAATCCCAAGGGAGAGGATGGGAGAGAAAATTGCGTGGCCGAGATTAAAACATGAAGGGTCGTTCCTTATTTTTTTAAAAAAATGCTTTAATAGGATAAATGGCAATGTCAAGTAAATAGCCTCACTTGCAAGGCCAATAGTGAGTGAATAAAATTACTCACAAGGGAAAGGATGACAGTGCAAATTGGATGGCCAAGATTGAACGTTTATGGGTCCGGTTCATAATGTTTTTTATAAAATGTATATAGTGGATAAATGGCAATGTTAGTAAATAGCCTTACTTGGATGACAAAGAGTGAGTGAAGAAAATTAATCCCAAGGGTAAGGATGGGAGTGCAAATCTGATGGCGAAGATTCAAGCATGAAGAGTCAGGTTCATTTCCTTTTTCGAAGAAAATGTTTAAAAAGCATAAATGGAAATGTTAGGAAATAGCCTCACTTTTGAGGACAAGAGTGAGTGAATAAAATTAAAGGGAAAGGATGGGAAATTGGAAAGTGCAAATTGGATGACCAAGATTGAACCATGAAGAGTCGGGTTCATTTCCTTTTTCGAAGAAAATGTTTAAAAAGGATAAATGGAAATGTTAGGAAATAGCCTCACTTTTGAGGTCAAGAGTGAGTGAATAAAATTAATCCCAAGGGAAAGGATGGGAGTGCAAATTGGATGGCCAAGATTGAACCTTGAAGAGTCAGGTTCATTATCTTTTTTTTAAAAAAAAAATCTTTAAAGTGGATAAATGGGAATGTTAGAAAATAGCCTTACTTGCATGGCCAAGAGTGGGTGAATGAAATTATTCCCAAGGGGCAAGGATGAGAGTGCAAATTGGATGGCCAAGATTGAACCTTGAAGGCTCAGGTTGTTTATCTGTTTTAAAGAAAATGTTTAAACATGATAAATGGCAACATTTGTAAATAGCCTCACTTGCTAGGCAAAGAGTGAGTGAATAAAATTAATTCGAAGGGCAAGGATGGGAGTGCAAATTGGATGGCAATATTGAACGTTAAAGAGTCTGGTTCAATATCTTTTTTACAGAAAGTGTTTATGGAGGATAATGGGCAATGTTAGGAAATAGTCTCACTCGCAAGGCAAAGATTGTGTGAATAAAATTAATCCCAAGGGAGAGGATGGGAGAGAAAATTGCGTCGCCGAGATTTAAACATGAAGGGTCAGGTTCCTTATTTTTATTAAAAAAATTCTTTAGTGGGATAAATGGCAATGTCAGTAAATAGCCTCACTTGCAAGGCCAAGAGTGAGTGAATAAAATTACTCAAAAGGGAAAGGATGACAGTGCAAATTGGATGGCCCAGATTGAACCTTTATGGGTCCGGTTCATAATGTTTTTTGATCAAATGTATAAAGTGGATAAATGGCAATGTTAGTAAATAGCCTCACTTGGATGACAAAGAGTGAGTGAAGAAAATTAATCACAAGGGCAATTATGGGAGTGCAAATCTGATGGCGAAGATTGAACCATGAAGAGTCGGGTTCATTTCCATTTTCGAAGAAAATGTTTAAAAAGGATAAATGGAAATGTTAGGAAATAGCCTCACTTTTGAGGTCAAGCGTGAGTGAATAAAATTAATCCCAAGGGAAAGGATGGGAGTGCAAATTGGATGGCCAAGATTGAACCTTGAAGAGTCAGGTTCATTATCTTTTTTTAAAAAAAATCTTTAAAGGGGATAAATGGGAATGTTAGAAAATAGCGTCACATGCAAGGCCAAGAGTGAGTGAATGAAATTATTCCCAAGGGGAAAGGATGAGAGTGCAAAATGGATGGCCAAGATTGAACCTTGAAGAGTCAAGTTCATTCTCTTTTTTTAAAAAAAATCCTTTAAAGGGGATAAATGGGAATGTTAGAAAATAGCCTCACTTGCATGGCAAAGAGTGAGTGAATAAAATTAATCCCAAGGGAAAGGATGGGAGTGCAAATTGGATGGCCAAGATTGAACCTTGAAGGGTCAGGTTCATTATCTTTTTTAAAAAAAATCTTTAAAGGGTATAAATGGGATTGTTAGAAAATAGCCTCACTTGCGTGGCCAAGAGTGAGTGAATGAATTTATTCCCAAGGGGCAAGGATGAGATTGCAAAGTGGATGACCAAGATTGAACCTTGAAGGCTCAGGTTCTTTTTCTGTTTTAAAGAAAATGTTTAAACATGATAAATGGCAACATTTGTAAATAGCCTCACTTGCTGGGCCAAGAGTGAGTGAATAAAATTAATTCGAAGGCCAAGGATGGGAGTGCAAATTGGATGGCCAATATTGAACGTTAAAGAGTCTGGTTCTTTATCTTTTTTAAAGAAAGTGTTTATGGAGGATAAAGGGCAATGTTAGGAAATAGCCTCACTCGCAAGGCAAAGAGTGTGTGAATAAAATTAATCCCAAGGGAGAGGATGGGAGAGAAAATTGCGTGGCCTAGATTAAAACATGAAGGTCAAGTTCCTTATTTTTATTAAAAAAATGCTTTAATAGGATAAATGGCAATGTCAGTAAATAGCCTCACTTGCAAGGCCAAGAGTGAGTGAATAAAATTACTCACAAGGGAAAGGATGACAGTGCAAATTGGATGGCCAAGATTGAACGTTTATGGGTCCGGTTCATAATGTTTTTTATAAAATGTATAAAGTGGATAAATGGCAATGTTAGTAAATAGCCTCACTTGGATGACAAAGAGTTAGTGAAGAAAATTAATCCCAAGGGTAAGGATGGGAGTGCAAATCGATGGCGAAGATTCAAGCATGAAAGTCGGGTTCATTTCCTTTTTCGAAGAAAATGTTTAAAAAGGATAAATGGAAATGTTAGGAAATAGCCTCACTTTTGAGGACAAGAGTGGGTGAATAAACTTAATCCCAAGGGAAAGGATGGGAGTGCAAATTGGATGGCTAAGATTGAACCTTGAAGAGTCAGCTTCATTATCTTTTTTTTTAAAAAAATCTTTAAAGGGGATAAATGGGACTGTTAGAAAATAGCCTCACTTGTATGGCCAAGAGTGAGTGAATGAAACTATTCCCAAGGGGCAAGGATGAGAGTGCAAATTGGATGGCCAAGATTGAACGTTGAAGAGTCAGGTTCATTATCTTTTTAAAAAAAAAATATTGAAAGGGGATAAATGGGGATGTTAGAAATTAAAATCACTTGCATGGCCAAGAGTGAGTGAATAAAATTAATCCCAAGGGAAAGGATGGGAGTGTAAATTGGATGGCCAAGATTGAACCTTGAAGGGTCAGGTTCATTATCTTTTTTAAAAAAATTCTTTAAAGGGGATAAATGGGAATGTTAGAAAATAGCCTCACTTGCATGGCCAAGAGTGAGTGAATGAAATTATTCCCAAGGGGCAAGGATGAGAGTGCAAATTGGATGGCCAAGATTGAACCTTGAAGGCTCAGGTTGTTTATCTGTTTTAAAGAAAATGTTTAAACATGATAAATGGCAACATTTGTAAATAGCCTCACTTGCTGGGCCAAGAGTGAGTGAATAAAATTAATACGATGGGCAAGGATGGGAGTGCAAATTGGATGGCCAATATTGAACGTTAAAGAGTCTGGTTCATTATCTTTTTTAAAGAAAGTGTTTATGGACGATAAAGGGCAATGTGAGGAAATAGCCTCACTCGCAAGGCAAAGAGTGTGCGAATAAAATTAATCCCAAGGGAGAGGATGGGAGTGAAAATTGCGTGGCCGAGATTAAAACATGAAGGGTCAGGTTCATTATTATTATTTTTAAAAAATGCTAAAATAGGATAAATGGCAATGTCAGTAAATAGCCTCACTTGCAAGGCCAAGAGTGAGTGAATAAAATTACTCACAAGGGAAAGGATGACAGTGCAAATTGGATGGCCAAGATTGAACCTTTATGGGTCCGATTCATAATGTTTTTTTATAAAATGTTTAAAGTGGATAAATGGCAATGTTAGGAAATAGCCTCACTTGGATGACAAAGAGTGAGTGAAGAAAATTAATCCTGTGGGCAAGGATGGGAGTGCAAATCTGATGGCGAAGATTGAACCATGAAGAGTCGGGTTCATTTCCTTTTTCGAAGAAAATGTTTAAAAATGATAAATGGAAATGTTAGGAAATAGCCTCACTTTTGAGGTCAAGAGTGAGTGAATAAAATTAATCCCAAGGGAAAGGATGGGAGTGCAAATTGGATGGCCAAGATTGAACCTTGAAGAGTCAGGTTCATTATCTTTTTAAAAAAAAATCTTTAAAGGGGATAAATGGGAATGTTAGAAAATAGCCTCACAAGCAAGGCCAAGAGTGAGTGAATGAAATTATTCCCAAGGGGCAAGGATGAGAGTGCAAATTGGATGGCCAAGATTGAACCTTGAAGAGTCAAGTTCATTCTCTTTTTTTTAAAAAAATCCTTTAAAGGGGATCAATGGGAATGTTAGAAAATAGCCTCACTTGCATGGCCAAGAGTGAGTGAATAAAATTAATCCCAAGGGAAAGGATGGGAGTGCAAATTGGATGGCCAAGATTGAACCTTGAAGGGTCAGGTTCATTATCTTTTTAAAAAAAAATCTTTAAAGGGTATAAATGGGATTGTTAGAAAATAGCCTCACTTGCATGGCCAAGAGTGAGTGAATGAAATTATTCCCAAGGGGCAAGGATGAGAGTGCAAAGTGGATGACCAAGATTGAACCTTGAAGGCTCAGGTTCTTTATCTGTTTTAAAGAAAATGTTTAAACATGATAAATGGCAACATTTGTAAATAGCCTCACTTGCTGGGCCAAGAGTGAGTGAATAAAATTAATTCGAAGGCAAGGATGGGAGTGCAAATTGGATGGCCAATATTGAACGTTAAAGAGTCTCGGTTCTTTATCTTTTTTAAAGAAAGTGTTTATGGAGGATAAAGGGCAATGTTAGGAAATAGCCTCACTCCCAAGGCAAAGAGTGTGTGAATAAAATTAATCCCAAGGGAGAGGATGGGAGAGAAAATTGCGTGGCCGAGATTAAAACATGAAGGGTCAGGTTCCTTATTTTTATTAAAAAAATGCTTTAATAGGATAAATGGCAATGTCAGTAAATAGCCTCACTTGCAAGGCCAAGAGTGAGTGAATAAAATTACTCACAAGGGAAAGGATGACAGTGCAAATTGGATGGCCAAGATTGAACCTTTATGGGTCCGGTTCATAATGTTTTTTATAAAATGTATAAAGTGGATAAATGGCAATGTTAGTAAATAGCCTCACTTGGATGACAAAGAGTGAGTGAAGAAAATTAATCCCAAGGGTAAGGATGGGAGTGCAAATCTGATGGCGAAGATTCAAGCATGAAGAGTCGGGTTCATTTCCTTTTTCGAAGAAAATGTTTAAAAAGGATAAATGGAAATGTTAGGAAATAGCCTCACTTTTGAGGACAAGAGTGAGTGAATAAAATTAATCCCAAGGGAAAGGATGGGAGTGCAAATTGGATGGCCAAGATTGAACCTTGAAGAGTCAGCTTCATTATCTTTTTTAAAAAAAAATCTTTAAAGGGGATAAATGGGAATGTTAGAAAATAGCCTCACTTGCATGGCCAAGAGTGAGTGAATGAAACTATTCCCAAGGGGCAAGGATGAGAGTTCAAATTGGATGGCCAAGATTGAACGTTGAAGAGCCAGGTTCATTATCTTTTAAAAAAAAAATCTTGAAAGGGGATAAATGGGGATGTTAGAAATTAACCTCACTTGCATGGCCAAGAGTGAGTGAATAAAATTAATCCCAAGGGAAAGGATGGGAGTGTAAATTGGATGGCCAAGATTGAACCTTGAAGGGTCAGGTTGATTATCTTTTTTTTTAAAAAATCTTTAAAGGGTATAAATGGGATTGTTGGAAAATAGCCTCACTTGCATGGCCAAGAGTGAGTGAATGAAATTATTCCCAAGGGGCAAGGATGAGAGTGCAAATTGGATGGCCAAGATTGAACCTTGAAGGCTCGGGTTGTTTATGTTTTAAAGAAAATGTTTAAACATGATAAATGGCAACATTTGTAAATAGCCTCACTTTCAAGGCCAAGAGTGAGTGAATAAAATTAATTCGAAGGGCAAGGATGGGAGTGCAAATTGGATGGCCAATATTGAACGTTAAAGAGTCATGTTCATTATGTTTTTTAAAGAAAGTGTTTATGGAGGATAAAGGGCAATGTTAGGAAATAGCCTCACTCGCAAGGCAAAGAGTGTGTGAATAAAATTAATCCCAAGGGAGAGGATGGGAGAGAAAATTGCGTCTCCGAGATTAAAACATGAAGGGTCAGGTTCATTATTTTTTTAAAAAAATGCTTAAATAGGATAAATGGCAATGTCAGTAAATAGCCTCACTTGCAAGGCCAAAATTGAGTGAATAAAATTACACACAAGGGAAACGATGACAGTGCAAATTGGATTGCCAAGATTGAACCTTTATGGGTCCGGTTCATAATTTTTATTATAAAATGTATAAAGAGGATAAATGGCAATGTTAGTAAATAGCCTCACTTGGATGACAAAGAGTGAGTGAATAAAATTAATCCCGAGGGCAAGGATGGGAGTGCAAATCTGATGGCGAAGATTCAACCATGAAGACTCGGATACATTTCCTTTTTCGAAGAAAATGTTTAAAAAGGATAAATGGAAATGTTAGGAAATAGCCTCACTTTTTTGGTCAAGAGTGAGTAAATATAATTAATCCCAAGGGAAAGGATGGGAGTGCAAATTGGATGGCCAAGATTGAACCTTGAACGCTCAGGTTCTTTATCTGTTTTAAAGAAAATGTTTAAACATAATAAATGGCAACATTTGTAAATAGCCTCACTTGCTGGGCCAAGAGTGAGTGAATAAAATTAATTCGAAGGGCAAGGATGGGAGTGCAAATTGGATGGCCAATATTGAACGTTAAAGAGTCTGGTTCATTATCTTTTTTAAAGAAAGTGTTTATGGAGGATAAAGGGCAATGTTAGGAAATAGCCTCACTCGCAAGGCAAAGAGTGTGTGAATAAAATTAATCCCAAGGGAGAGGATGGGAGAGAAAATTGTGTGGCCGAGATTAAAACATGAAGGGTCAGGTTCATTATTTTTTTTTAAAAAAAGCTTAAATAGGATAAATGGCAATGTCAGTAAATAGCCTCACTTGCAAGGCCAAGAGTGAGTGAATAAAATTACTCACAAGGGAAAGGATGACAGTGCAAATTGGATGGCCAAGATTGAACCTTTATGGGTCCGGTTCATAATGTTTTTTTATAAAATGTTTAAAGTGGATAAATGGCAATGGTAGTAAATAGCCTCACTTGGATGACAAAGAGTGAGTGAAGAAAATTAATCCCGAGGGCAAGGATGGGAGTACAAATCTGATGGCGAAGATTGAACCATGAAGAGTCGGGTTCATTTCCTTTTTCGAAGAAAATGTTTAAAAAGGATAAATGGAAATGTTTGGAAATAGCCTCACTTTTGAGGTCAAGAGTGAGTGAATAAAATTAATCCCAAGGGAAAGGATGGGAATGCAAATTGGATGGCCAAGATTGAACCTTGAAGAGTCAGGTTCATTATCTTTTTAAAAAAAAAATCTTTAAAGGGGATAAATGGGAATGTTAGAAAATAGCCTCACTTGCCTGGCCAAGAGTGAGTGAATGAAATTATTCCCAAGGGCAAGGATGAGAGTGCAAATTGGATGGCCAAGATTGAACCTTGAAGGCTCAGGTTGTTTATCTGTTTTAAAGAAAATGTTTAAACATGATAAATGGCAACATTTGTAAATAGCCTCACTTGCTGGGCCAAGAGTGAGTGAATAAAATTAATTCGAAGGGCAAGGATGGGAGTGCAAATTGGATGGCCAATATTGAACGTTAAAGAGTCAGTTCATTATCTTTTTTAAAGAAAGTGTTTATGGAGCATAAAGGGCAATGTTAGGAAATAGCCTCACTCGCAAGGCAAAGAGTGTGTGAATAAAATTAATCCCAAGGGAGAGGATGGGAGAGAAAATTGCGTGGCCGAGATTAAAACATGAAGGGTCAGGTTCATTATTTTTAAAAAAAAATGCTTAAATAGGATAAATGGCAATGTCAGTAAATAGCCTCACTTGCAAGGCCAAGAGTGAGTGAATAAAATTACAAGGGAAAGGAAATGTGCAAATTGGATGGCCAAGATTGAACCTTTGATGCAAGGCCAAGATTGAATACAATTAACCAAGGGAAAGTATGACATTGCAAATTGGATGGGTCTTGAAGAGTTAGGGTTCATAATTTTTTTTATAAAATGTTTAAAGTGGATAAATGGCAATGTTAGTAAACAGCCTCACTTGGAAGACAAAGAGGGAGTGAAGAAAATTAATCCCAAGGGCAAGGATGGGAGTGCAAATCTGATGGCGAAGATTGAACCATGAAGTGTCGGGTTCATTTCCTTTTTCGAAGAAACTGTTTAAAAATGATAAATGGAAATGTTAGGAAATAGCCTCACTTTTGAGGTCAAGAGTGAGTGAATAAAATTAATCCCAAGGGAAAGGATGGGAGTGCAAATTGGATGGCCAAGATTGAACCTTGAAGAGTCGTTCATTATCTTTTTTAAAGAAAAAAAAATCTTTAAAGGGGATAAATGGGAATGTTAGAAAATAGCCTCACTTGCATGGCCAAGAGTGAGTGAATGAAATTATTCAATGTTAGTAAATAGCCTAACTTGGGCAAGGATGAGAGTGCAAATTGGATGGCCAAGATTGAACCTTGAAGGCTCGAGTTGTTTATCTTTTTTTCGAAAGAAAATGTTTAAACATGATAAATGGCAACATTTGTAAATAGCCTCACTTGCAAGGCCGAAAGTGAGTGAATAAAATTAATTCGAACGGAAAGGATGGGAGTGCAAATTGGATGGCCAATATTGAACGTTAAAGAGTCTGGTTCACTATCTTTTTTAAAGAAAGTGTTTATGGAGGATAAAGGGCAATGTTAGGAAATAGCCTCACTCGCAAGGCAAATAGTGTGTGAATAAAATTAATCCCAAGGGAGAGGATGGGAGAGAAAATTGTGATGGCCAAGATTAAAACATGAAGGGTCGGGTTCATTATTTTTTTAAAAAAATGATTAAATAGGATAAATGGCAATGTTAGTAAATAGCCTCACTTGCAAGGCCAAAATTGAGTGAATAAAATTAATCACAAGGGAAACGATGACAGTGCAAATTGGATTGCCAAGATTGAACCTTTATGGGTCCGGTTCATTATCTTTTTTAAAGAAAATATTCAAAGATGATAAATGGCAACGTTAGAAAATAGCCTCACCTGCAGGGCCAAGAGTGAGTGAATGAAATTTATCCCAAGGAAAAAGATGAGAGTGCATACTGGATGGCCAAGATTGAACCTTGAAGAGTAAGGTACATTATCTTTTTTAAATAAATTGTTTAAAGGGGATAAATGGAAATGTTAGTAAATAGCCTCACTTGCAAGGCAAAGGGTGAGTGGAGAAAATTAATCCCAAGGGCAAGTATGGGAGCGCAAATTGGATGACCAAGTTTGAACCTTCAAGAGTCAGGTTGATTATATTGAGAGAAAATGTTTAATGATGATAAATGGCAACGTTAGTAAGTAGCCTCACTTTCTGGGCCAAGAGTGATGGAATAAAATTAATCCCAATGGAAAGGATGGGCATGCAAATTGGATGGCCAAGATTGAATTATGAAGATTCAAGTTCTTTTTCTTTTTTTAAAAAAAATGTTTAAAGGGGATAAATGACAATGTTAGTAAATAGCGTCACTTGAAAGGCAAAGGGTGAGTGAAGAAAATTAATCCCAAGGGCAAGGATGTGTGTGCAAATTGGATGGCCAAGATTGAACCTTGAAGAGTAAGTTTCATTTTCTTTTTTAAAAGAAAATGTTGAAAGATAAATGGCAACGTTAGAAAGTAGCCTCACTTGTAGGGCGAAGAATGAGTGAATGAAATTAATCCCAAGGGAAAGGATGGGAGTGCAAATTGGGTGGTTAAGATTTCAACCTTGAAGAATTAGGTTCCTTACCTTTTTTTTTTTTGAAAAAAAAATGTTTATAGAACATAGATGGCTACATTTGTAAATAGCATCACCTGTATGGCCAAGAGTGAGTGAGTAAAATTAATCCCTAGGGCAAGGATGAGAGTTCAAATTAGATGGCCAAGATTGAACCTTGAAGTGTCAGGTTCATTATTATTTTTTTAAAAAAAAAAATTAATCCCAAGGGCAAGAATGGGAGTGCAAATTGGTTGGCCAATACTAAACCATGAAGAGTCACGTTCATAATCTTCTTTTTAAAAAATGTTTAAAGAGGATAAACGGTACAGTTACTAAATAGCCTCACTTGCAAAGCCAAGAGTGAGTGAATTAAATTAATCCCAAGGGCAAGGATGGGAGTGCAAATTGGATGGCCAAGATTGAACCATGAAGAGTCAGGTTCATTATCTTTTTTTGAAAAGAATGTTTAAAGAGGATAAATGGCAATGTTAGTAAATAGCCTCACTTGCAAGGCCAAGAGTGAGTGAATCAAATTAATCCCAATGGCAAGGATGGGAGTGCAAATTGGATGGCCAAGATTGAACTTTTAAGAGTTAGGTTCTTTATCTTTTTTTTTAAAAAAAAAAACTGTTTAAAGAGGATAAACAGTACAGTTAGTCAATAGCCTCACTTGCAAGGCCAAGAGTGAGTGAATTAAATTAATTCCAAGGGCAATAATGGGAGTGCAAATTAGTTGGCCAAGACTGAACCATGAAGAGTCAGGTTTATTATCTTCTTTTAAAAAAATGTTTAAAGAGGATAAACAGTATAGTTAGTAAATAGCCTCACTTGCAAGGCCAAGAGTCAGTGAATAAAATTAATCCCAAGGGCAAGGATGGGAGTACAAATTGGATGACCAAGATTGAATTATGAAGATTCAGGTTCATTTTCTTTTCTTTTTTAAAAAATGTTTAAAGAGGATAAATGACAATGTTAGAAAATTGTTGGGATCCGTACACGCAGCGGAAGGATTTTAATCCATTAAAATTTTGGATCCCTTGAGAGGATCCATCAACGGCGTTTAAATCAAGGTTCGTTAGAAACAGTACCTATGTGAACTCGTGAGCATGTCGACCTCGTGTGCGTCTCGAACGTCGTGCGTCTCGGACGTCGTACGTCTCGAACGTAGTGCCTTTTTGTTTGATGAAACAGGAGCTGACTTTGCGAGTCCACTCCCTCTACCGGTATCCACACGAACAGCCTCCAACACTGACGGCAGCGTGCTAGCGCCTTCAGTATTTTCGCGTATCTCTCTTTTCTCTCTAGGGTTTCTCGCGGCTTTTCTAATACGTCAGACAAAGTGTCACGTAGGTTTTTCAAAACCCAATAGGCGTATTATATATTCAAAATTAATCCTTATTAATCTTGAAATTTTAATTTGGATTAAAATAATATATTAATTAAATCTATCCAATAGATCTAATCTAATCTATTTATTTAATCCGAATTAAAAAGCCTTCGATTTAATTTATCTCTATAAATTAAATCGAGATATGATATCTGTCTATTTAATTAAATCGAGATACTATATCTCAATTCAAATTAAATTAGATATATGATATCTATATTCGAAAATTAAATCGAGATACAATATCTCAATTTGTTTTTGATATTTAATTTATCAAAAAAATTAAATACAAAAACAAATATTATATAATAATATTATAATCTCTATTAAATAATATTATTATATTATTTTCAAATTATATATATATATATATCCATTCTAGATTAAAAAAAATAGTATTCATTAAATCTTATACATATCTAAGATTCAATGAATCTGGTTACTTGCTCGTGTTGGGCTATTCTTGTGTGCGACCCTGCAGGCCCACATGAGATTGGCTGCAGGCCAATACTGTACCAGCCCACAAGTCGCAAGCGGCCTCTAGCCAGACATTGCGACTACCCAATTCATGTGGGGATCAATGATAGGATACAACCTATCGTACAACCATGTCACGTCCCTTTTGTCACGCAATAAGTTGGTCAAGGATGAGGCATGGATAATGTCAACTTCCTGTTCTTAACCATTACTTTCTCGATTCTTGAGTAGTCTAACAATTGAAATGGAAACTCCTTTCCATCATAGTATGGCCATACATTTCTTAGACTCACTCATCGAGGGGCCCAATATTATCTCTCTACAAATGTGAGGGACAAATTTCATCTTGACCATTCACATTCTTCTACATGAAAACCACTGATCCCGATCCAAGCCTTTATCATCACCCGGTCAAAGGTGACTTTTGACTAGGTCAAAGAGCAGCGACTCATCATGTAAGAATGCATGATGATCTCAAGTCAAAGGGCATTGTGACGCGATTATACATGAGAAAAATTTATAACTTAATCCATGCAGCTTCCTCACAGTGGGTCGGTCCAGCACCTTGTACTCTTACAAGTGCCTATGACTTTGATTCGTATCTCCATACCTCATCCAAGTCATACTGGTCTTATTTCATCTTCACTCCCGCGTAGATGACCGACTAGGGACATTTAGGATAATCTATAAGATGTATCCAAGGATACAGTTATCACTATAAACATGAAAATGAAATGATAACTAAATGGAGATTACTTTAAATGACATTAACGTTTAAAGTACAATGACTTGCCCCTAAGGCATAATTTCCAACAAAAATAGCCTCACTTGCAAGGCCAAGAGTGAGTGAATAAAATTAATCTTTAGGGTAAGGATGGGAGTGCAAATTGGATGGCCAAGATTGAACTTTGAAGAGTCAGGTTCATTATCTTTTTTTAAAAAAAATGTTTATAGAAGATAAATGGCTACATTTGTAAATAGCCTCACCTGCAAGGCCAAGAGTGAGTGAGTAAAATTAATCCCAAGGGGAAGGATGGGAGTGCAAATTGGATGGCCAAGATTGAACCTTGAGTAATTCATAATTCAAATGACACCTACATTTATCTTTAATTTTTCTTTTCGACTACAGAGAACCAAGAGTTAAATTAAAACACCAAGAATTGAACTTTGATATTTCCTCTGGATTTAATTTTGATTTTTCCTAAATCAATATTTTAGAAAGTTGACAGCAATATGATGAAGGGAAAAGTAAAGGGGTTTGATTTCTCAGCATCCTAAATCAACTTCTGTGGTCTTTTTTGAAATTTTTCCCCTCTTCCCTCAAAAGCTTCTCCCAAAAAACAAGAGGGCTTTGGAGGGATTATAATTGGTGTGTCAATGAACTAAGATGTCCCTAATCTTTTTCTGTTATTCCAAAAATACCCTAAGAGTACCAGCCATGAGAAAAAAGATAGAAGATACACTATTAAAATGGTGTGAAAATGATGTATTCATTAAGTCGATTAATGTTAACCTTTCAGAAATTATGTCAGTAAAAATGGTATAAAAATACTCATTTTGGCTAAGTCAACTAAGATTAACTGTAACACCCAATTTTCGAAAGCGGAATCATATATATTTTCATCAGAGTAGAGCATCGGAGCAAGTGAATAACTGATAAAACATTATCTGTGGCGTATCCGTTTGTTTAAATTAGCGGTACATTTATCCGAATATTTATATTATAACCGTACATATCCCAAAATAAAACTAAATCTCCAGCCGGTCCTTATGCGTGCTGCTTACCCTTGTCTTCGGTCCTCGGTCCTCTAGACCCTGAAACTATGGTAAGAGCTTAGTTCCAATGTCCATCGGACCTCAGGTAACAGTTAACCTCTTGCTCAAGTATACAATATATGTATGACATATATTCATGACATTACAACAATAGTCAATACATAAGCATACATCAGATGTAAGATTAATCACAATAATAGTACATAGCACACAACATATGTAAAGTTATCTACGTCTGCACTAACCAACGCCACGATGGCCCTCATGTCCTCAGCGCTAGGAAAACTCAACGATATTATCAAGACTATAACCCGTACAAAGCTGAATGTATAAGTAGTGATCTAAGACATTATCTTAGTCACGGTGCATGTCCAAGACCAGGTCTTGTCCATGACCCTGTGAAATCATCTATCACATATAAGCATACAAGAAGTATCAGAGTTAATGTTATAGTAAGCGTCCGTACCTTAGTCCGTGCGGATAGCGGTACGTCTGTCGGTTCGGTACGACCCTTGATTTTTCCCGGATATCCTATAATAGTATTACCGCATTATTCTCTTATAAATAATATCCCAAGAGATATTTTAGCCACTTCTGACCTTTTTACCCCTGGTGGATTTGTTATTCCCATTATATCCCTTTATTTTCCAAAAACGCTGATTTCAGCATTTTGGGCAGAATTTTCGCTAACTTTGAAAAATCATAACTAATTCCACAAAAATCGAAACGAGGTTCCGTAAAATTCCTCAGAATCCTTAGGATGTCTATTTTTGAGAGAAAAAAATACTTGTTTTCACCCAGAATTTGTGAATCATTCCCAGTTTTCGTGTTTCCGACCTTTGCCGAGAATTTTCTAGAAAAATGTAGCCCAACTTTGGAAATTTTTATCTCCTTGCACAAAACTCATAATGACACATACTTGGTATATTTGGAAAGCTCTATATGTCTAATTTAACCATTAAATATTTTAATAACTTCATCTTCAACATAAGATCATAGCCTTTATGTTGCTGACTCTAGGAAACTCCTAACCAAAAATTTCGCCAGAATTTCGCTACTTTGATCTTCGACTTCCAAAATTTTGATCTAACATATTTTCCATAAATTTTTTTGAAATAAAACCATTTTTAACCATAAAAACATGAAATCAAAACTATATTGGAAGATTAAAGATCAAAGCATAAACTAACTATGAATTTAAAAGCTAGAACTTACTTGAACTTTGCTTCCACTTCTTCAAGCTACTTCACACTCACTCTCTCTTTACTATATTCAGCTATTGGAGCTATTTTGGTGTGAAGAATGAAGAAGCCAAACCTCTCTATTTATAGGGAAAAATTGAGGACACAAATGGCAATTCAATTTGATCAAAACTCACCATAACCCTTGGATTTAAAATAGCTTTATGAAACAAAATTTCCTCCATTGAAAGGCATGCCGACATGCCACTTAATTCAGCCATTATTGTATATTTCATTTAACAAAAAATGAATTGATCATTACATTCCAGTGAAAATCCTCCTCTTCCACTTTGTTCCCTTGCATTATCCCATGTGTGTGTATGTTTATATTAAACAATTCCCTCTTATTCTTCCACAAGCAAAAACGCCCCCCTCTTCATATTAGCTTTGAATTTGTGTTTCATGTGAGTCTAATAAATGAAAAGCTAAGCCTCCTATTGGTCCACTAAATGTCACATGGATTAAGATTAATTACATGATTAATTGGAACCATTAGATTTAACTTTATGAAACCAAATCACTACTAGAAAATGTCATATTTGCGAGGGAAAAAAATTCCGTCGCAAATTTTGACAAATTTGCGAGGAACATATTTTCCTCGCAAAATGGCCCCTTTTTGCGAGGGAAGATGATTTCCCTCGCAAAATGGCCACTTTGCGAGGGAAAGATGGTTCCTCGCAAAATTGGGGAAAATTCCCGCCAAATTCCCCGATTTTGCGAGGGAAGTAAATTTCCTCGCAAAATTGGCCATTTTTTGCAAGGGAACCATCTTTCCCTTGCAAAATAGCCATTTTTTGTGAGGGAAACACGGTTCCTCGCAAACGTTCACCATTTGCGAGGAAGTTTTGTTCCTCGCAAAATTTGGGAAAATTGGGGAAAATATCCAATTTCCCCCAATTTTGCAAGGGAACCATCTTTCCCTCGCAAAATGGGGATTTTTGCGAGGAAAGTATGTTTCCCTCGCAAAAAGTGGTCATTTTGCGAGGAAACTTTGTTCCCTCGCAAAAGTGATCATTTTGCGAGGAACTTTTTTTCCTCGCAAATTATTTTTTTTAAAAAAAGTATTTCGCTAAGTAAAGCTAATGCAAATAAACCAAAAAAAAATGCAACTTTCTCACTCATTTCCGCCTTTGTTCGACTCAAGTAGCATATTGATTAAAATCAAGACAATTTTCTTCTAAACAATAGTATTTTGAAATATATTTATAAACATTTGTCTTATAATTAATATATTTATTTTTTCTATATATCTTCCTTTTTATCATTTAATCAAATAAATATAACAAAACAAAGATGACATATTTTTTAAAAATGTAAATTAATAAAAACCTTCATAAGAAATATATCGAAATTTTGAAATCACATGATTAAAAATGTTTAAATAAGCGAATAATTATTGCTACTTGAATGGTAGAATAAAAGCTCTTGAAATCACGAACTATATGACCATTGTAATCTTATCTCTAATTTATAGTTATTAGCAGTTCTATCATTTTGGCCCATGGTTTAGTTATCTTTAAAATTTTTATCTTACCGACCACTCTTCCTTTTTTTATTACTCATTTTGTTTTTTTCTATTAAACCCATTTATTTAATCGATAATATTAAAAGAATTTAGTTAAATTAGTTAACATGATACTATTTTTTTCCCTAAAACACTCATACATCTTTCTTTATTTCATATTCCCTCTCAAAAAGTGGCCAGTGTGCAACTGGCCGTGGCCAGTGCTCTCTGTGTTCACTTTCTGCAGCAAGTGTTGCACTTGCCGTGGCCAGTGTTTCAAAAAAAAAAATTTACTCCTAGGTCAAGTGTTTTTCATTTATTTAAAAATTATTTTCGATTTTAATTTTAAGAAAAGAATTATTTTCGTTTTTAAAAAAATGATGATTATTATTACTATTTAAAAAAATCAAAAAATAATAATAATAATTAAAAAATATATAATAAATAAAAATTTAATTTTTCCACTTTGCCCTTCATTATTTCACATAATTCCCATTTACCCAAATGAATGTGGCCTTGGACCACATTCATTCCCAATTTCAAAACCCTAATCCCCAAATGTCATTTCCCCATCTCCATCAAACCCTAATCTCTTCCTTGCATCTTCACTTCCATAGTCGCCGCATAGCATCACCATCTTTTACCACCAAACTGAACTCAAGCTCTCATCTATTTTACCTCCCTCACCTCCCTTCACCGTGCTTTCCTCCCACCGTGCTTGAACCCATTCACTCTCCTCTCTAACCGTCGACGCAAGCCATGCCCTAGGTCGGCCCATCATTGGCCTTCCACCGAGACCCACCACCACCACCGTCGGCCTTCCACAGATCGCCACGGTGGCCTTCTTCCTCCTCTCCACTCGTCCTTCATCATAATCTCTTGGTTGCCGATTTTGATTGAGCACTGTAAAATTCACTTTATAATAAAATATTTTTTTTTTCTGATCTTTAATAAAATATTCACTTTAGAGTCTAACTATAAAATAAATATTATATGAAAGATAGGAGGAAGTATTAAAATTTCATTATATGATCAAACCGAACTTGCAAATTTACAACTTGTTGTCAAACTTTTTATTTATTTTTTAAAATCACCTGAATTATATATCTTCAAACTCAAACTTGATTTTTTTATTTTAAAAAAATCTAAATGTCTACTTTGGGCTAGAAAAAAATTAAAGAGAATGACAAAAATAATACCACTTAATTGATTTCAAAATACTGTTGACAACAACAAGTAATGAGTAATGAGTAATGAGATTAACAAAAACAAGTAAAGTAATCGACAATTCATTTTATTGGGAAATGATCTATTTAAAATTTTAAAATTTAAATGATATTTTCTTGGGATATCCCAAAAAAACTACAAGTTCATTAGGTCATAACAAAAAAATACAAGTTCATCAGGAAGTATTCGAAATTACGCAGCTGGCAGAAACCCTCAAAGTGGTTAGGTTTCCATCCTCGCAGCCCGAAAGCTCAGTGGCCAGCACCTTACCCTCTCGCCATCTCTCTCGATCTCGGTGACAAACTCTCGTCATTTCTCCGTCTCTCGTCTCTCTGAATCTGGATCTCGGCCTCTCGCGGTCTTGCCCTCGAACTTGCCCTCAGCCTTGTTTCAAATGCCTTATAGGTTCGTTTCACACGATTCTTCACTCTATCTCTGTCTCTTTTCTGTTTCTGAAATTATTCACTGCAATCACTTATACATGTTTTGCATCTATTCCGTAATTTCTGGGAAACAGTTCTTGTTTAGTTGTTCCATATTGAATTTGGAAGTCCGAGTCTAGCGGATCTGTCACAATCGTATTCCCCTCCTCCTTCGGAAGTTTTCATTTAATTTCTCACCTTCGAAATCTGAGAATAGTGCTCTGCTTGTTAACCGATTTCTTTAGGTTCTAATGAAAAGAGTATTTAATGTATTCCATAGCATTTCACACCAAAGCTGATGTTTGCTAAACTTTGGCAAATGATAACTGCGTCTATTGATTCTTGCGCAACGTTTAAATTTCGTCCTTATACGCTTTCCACTTTAATTTAAATTTTGTTGAAAAATCAACAAGCAGGCTTCTCTTTATTACTTTCTGCCTTTTGCTTTAATTTAGATGCCATATGGTTTGGCTTGTTTGGGGACTGCATATGCTGCCATATTGAAAAATTTACATATATTGATTGTGTTTTGATATTTGCTTATCACAATGATCCGAGTCTGCAATATTGCTGATCTTACTTCGCTCAGTATTTCTGACAGAGTGAATGGGGTAAGTTTTCGATTCCAATCTTGTCTAAATAAGCTAAACCACTTCCTCACGAGTATTTATGCTCTTGTTTCTGTGCTGTTGTGGACTTGTGGTCATATTTTTGTACATTTTGTCATGAAATCTGGGAAGAAGAATGCTTTGGTCCTTTATTCTGTAAAAAATTGATACAGAAGGATTAAGATTCTGCCATCTCAGCATTTTAGCTATGGAAGAAGATAATTATTATTGTAAAGGTTATATACAGCATGGAAGGAGAGATATGCAAACTCCCAGAGAACATGGTTATCTGCCAAAAATACAAGGTAAGCTATAATGGTAGATCTGATATGGTGCCAAAATTTTCTGCACCCTGTCTGGGGGAGGTGATTGCTTTTAGTAAGCAAACTTCAGTTTAAAAATTTAACTCATGAAAGTCCTCATAAACCTGATGGGGCTTCCATAAATCTTTCATAAGATATTGTCACCAGTAATTATTCATGATTTCATGAATTCATAATTTTCTCCCTTGTAAAATGCAAAGAGCACTAGATCTTCAAAAGTTTAACCCAATAAATAACTCAGTTTAGTAAATCATGAATTATTGTAAGAATCTTCTTGGTTGGATGATAAGTTATGAGATTAACTTTTTCATGTGTAGTTTTTGACATGATGCCTGTGTTGATAATCTATAGAAGTTTGGCATCAACTTGTTCTCATAAAGTTCTGTTTGGATTTAGTTTTGCTTTCTTCATTGTTTCATTGCTTTATAGGTATATACATATTTGGATGAGGCACACAGCATTGGGGCAGTGGACAAAACTGGAAGAGGTGTCTGTGAGCTCTTAGGGGTGGATACGGCTGATGTTGACATCTTGATGGGGACATTCACCAAGTTATTTGGATCATGTGGAGGTTATATTGCAGGGTTTAAGGTTTGCAATTTTTTGTGTTTAAATGTTATTTAGTTTATTTATAGCGTGCTTTAGTTGTATAAGAAGAGAAAAACATATAGAAGAGAAGGGTTTGGGATGTGAGGAAATTGAGAGCTGCTTTTTTCATTTTATGCAACCAAAGTAGTGTTCTGGTGCTATTGATGTTACATGTGGCACAACTTTTAAGTTTGAAAATTGTTTTTCTTAGTCTAGTGTTTTATATTGTGTTGCACAATTTTGATCAATGTGCTATTGAATTCTGGTGATGCCAATTATTTGAAGTCTTAAGAGTATTATTGAAAATGTGGTGATGCTATTAGGAGCTTATCCAGTACTTAAATGGCAAGGAATTACTATGTTGGAACTTGGTGCCAGTGCCACTTGTGCATAAATATATTACTTTAATGAACAAAATTTTTCCATTTATATACTGCTGGTTAGCATTTGTGGAGTGCATTTATATACTACTTGGTGCCACTTGTTCTGTTTAGCATTTGTATATTGTTGGTTATTGAGGGTTGAAGTAAATGATTTAGTTTGTGAGGCAACCGAAACACTACCTATTGTGGAGTGCATATGTTGCCACTGCGATACAATTGCTTTGGAATTTTTGCCATTTATTATGACCATGGGAGGGGTTTCTGACATTAATTTGCAAAAGAGTATATAAAAAAATTGCCATTTAATTTTTTTAAAAATAAAATGTGACTTTCGCGACAACTTTTGTCGCCACCGAAAGATTTTAAAAAAAAAAAATTGTGACTTTCAGTGGCGACAAAAGTCGCCACTGAAAGTTTTTTTTAAAAAAACTTGTGACTTTCAGCGGCGACTTTTGTCGCCACTGAAAGATTTTTTGTAAAAAATTGTGACTTTCAGCGGCGACTTTTGTCGCCACTGAAAGTTTTTTTGCAAAAAAATTGTGACTTTCGGCGGCGACTTTTGTCGCCATCGATTGTCAACTTTTGGCGGCGACATTAAAATGTCGCCTCCAAAAGTATCGGCGGACAAATTTGTTTCGGCAACGACGAGGCGGCGACTTTTGGACTTTTAGCGGCGAATTTTGCCGCCGCCACGTGTTTGTCACCTTGCTAACGGTCCTTCAAATTTTCCCCAAGATCCAGAATTTAAAGGTCAACGAGTAGTCACTTTCCGCAACTAGACAGACTTCAAATTCTTCAGGCATCATCGGTATGTATCCACAAGACTTGAATAACTAATCCACATTTTTATGTCTATGCATTTTCTTTAAATATTGTTGTGGTGGGAACTTATTGATGTAAAGAGTGGACTTCAAACACACACACACACAATAACTGATCCGTCGCCATCATTCATATGTCCCTATTATTTCTGAACTTATTGGTTTTGCAAAAGATAAAAGGGTAAAGGTGTTAGAAGAGAAGTTGAAGGAGCAAGAAGCGAAGGTGATGGAGCAAAAAGCGAAGGTGAGGGAGCAAGGAGAGATGATTACTGAGATGCGAGCACTTCTCCAGTCCTTATTGAAAGACAAGGGTCATGGTGGTGATGACGATCGGTGATGATCATGACCACCTTCACGCAATTTAGACTTTTTTTAGTTCATTCTAGTCGAAACATTATAATTTGTAAATTTTGTTATTGCTTTGTAAACTTTATGATTGTTACAATTTATTTTTATGATATACAAGTCTTTTTATTTTCTAATTTTTAATTTTTTTTGTAATTATTTTCTTTTATCTAATTTTTTATATATTTTTTAAAAAATTAATTGGAATTTGTAAGGGAAACATTCTTCCTCGCAAAATATGGTATTTGCGAGGGAAACATTCCTTCCTCGCAAATTTCAAATTTTGCGAGGAAAAATCTTCCTTGTAAAAATTCGAATTTGCGAGGAAAGGGCTTTCCTCGCAAATTTCATATTTTGCGAGGAAGCTTTTTTTACCCTCGCAAATACCATATTTTGCGAGGGAACTATCTTCCTCGCAAATTTCAAATTTTGCGAGGGAACAATATTCCCTCGCAATTTTCAGAATTTGCGAGGGAAAGTACTTTCCCTCGCAAATTTCATATTTTGCGAGGGAAAATTCTTCCCCGCAAATTTCCGAATTTGCGAGGAAAATAGTATTTTTGCGACGGAAAATCGTTTTTGCGATGGCGGTTTTTTGCGAGCGGGTTTTCCATAAACAAATCGGTTTTTGCGAGGAATTTTCCGCCGCAAAAAACTGGTTTTTTTGTAGTGAATCTTGACCCTTTATTTATGTAGAAATATCCTATTACTATTGAAGATTTTTGTTTTAAATCCCATGTGCTCTTATCTTTATTATTGTTTAATATTTCCCTTTCTCTTTCCCATGTGAAATCGTCCTACACCTTGACCTTGGGGGAATGAAGATTTAATCTTAATTAGCATTCTTAAGATAGTGGCTTACATGTTATTAGGTGTAATTGCTATTGTATGATTGGTTCCTAGATTGATTATGATACTTAGCAATACATTTTATGCTAATATTGAATTCATATTGGTCCTTGATTTTTAATCAAGTTAGAATATCCCTAATTGATGCTCTTTAATTGCCACTAAATTAATTACGAAAATTAATCTAATTATTTTAATTAATGTAAATTTAATTGTCCATTAATTGTTGCTAATTTTCTTTAATTGGTTTAGGTATTTCCATAACATTTTATGGCTCTTTATGAATAAATATAAACTATGTTGTAATATGGAAATTATAAGGTATTTTATGATCCCTAAATGAAAATTAGAAAATTAAACTTTGATTTATTAAATTTCAAGGAAAAATTGCCCAAGAATTATAATAAATAAATTACACAATTTAGAGACAACATACTCTCCTATTTTTAATATGTATTATTTATCAAAATATAATATTTATGATAAATAAAAATTTTTGGGTATTACATTAACTATTTAACAAACTGTCCCACACATGCGTTGCACAGCATTTTGGCTCTTCCTTGGCATTGGAGCTTCCCCTCTCGTAATTCCTACTCACCTCATCCACGAATCTTTTCTTTGTTTTCTTCATTACCGATAGTTTTGCGTTAGAGCTAACAAGCTATAAATCATAGTCATTGTCATTATAGATTAGTCATTGTTTTGGAAGGAGACAAGAATGTTAATGATGTTTGTCGATCATCATAAAAATTAATGCGTTCAAATTCTTTGATAATATTTATGAACAAAGAAAAAACCAAATAAAAGGAGAAGCCATTGTTTTTCGCAGAAGGCCCCATACGGGCAGACAAAGCTGTCAGGAGCCAAAATGGTGTACTATAGATATAGGGATTGTTTGCTAATTTGAAAGCCATGATCATTTTACACTATTGTTTTAAATGACATATTTTATAGACGGTCAGTGATAGTTGATGTTATCATGGTGATCTTTTTCATTTATCCCTTAAATTAAATTTTAATATTTTCCCTTTCAAGTTAAAAACTTTCTCTTGTCTCAAGACAAAGCAATAAGGTTGCAGTAAAGACTAAAGAGGACATATATACCAGCATCAATGGCTGGCCTCTGTCCCATCCTCTTTAAGTCTGATTTTGGCTCGTCACTATCCTGTAGGCTCTAAGCAAGGAATCCAAAGAAGAAGCACACACATACTTCAATAAGGTTGGCATTGGTTAATTGTTACTTAATACTTACTGTAATACTCAAGGTTAGATACGCTGTGCATTAAAAAAAAAAAAAAAAAAAAAAAAAAAAAAAAAAAAAACTATGCCACGCTCAGTCCAAGAAAAAAAAGACTATCCCACACTTCAAGCAGATGAGGTTTTAGGGTTCCTTTTCTACTCTAACTCTCTCTCTCTTCTTTAATACAAACTTGATCCATTTCTGATAAACTATATATAAAAATCTACGCTAATTATGTAGATCTTATATTAAGAATTGCATGTAATAATTTGCAATCTAGTTTGATTTACTTGTTTGATTTCTCATTTTCAATTTATCAAAAAAAAAAGGAAGGGAGAATATTATTTAAGTCCCAAATAAGAAAAATAATATAGAGACAAATTTCATAATTTGTCAATGATAGTTCTTTCACTTATCAATGATATTTCTTCTATTATTAATGGAAATTTTTCTAATATTATAATAATGATGTACAGGTGCAACCAATGAAGTATAGACATGTAGCATGCTCAGAATGATCAAGAGTTGAATGTGCCATGATTGTCCCCATTACGGACTATGGTAGTACTATATAGTGCTTTGACACAGATGAATTAATGGAAGTGTTGTCTTTTATGTTAAGAATTAATGGAAGTGGGATAATTCAATTTGTCTGTTGAAACCGTGTTGCTGTCAAAAACTGATGATAATGGCCAACTACGACAGATACAGAAGAATCTTATTTTGTACTATGATCTTCTCGTCTCAATCAATCCCATGGACAAACATGGAGGAATCTTGTAATACCCTAAAATTAGTATTTCCCCTAAACACTATATTTTGATGAATACTACCTATTAAATTAGGAGGATATGTTGTCTCAAATTTTTGGGAGTGTATTCATTTTAATTCTTGAGCAATTTTCTTTAGAATTTAGCAAGGCAGGTCCAACTTTCTAATTGTCAATTAGAAATTATAGGATAGCTTAAAGTGTCATTAAAATGCCCAAACAATCAGGGGAAATTATCGGTAATTATTGATCAAATAATTAAAATCTTTTTACATTTAGTTGAAAATGCATAAAATAATAAAATAAAATTAAAAGAAAGAAAAAAGAAAAGAAAAGGGGGCGTGTAAAGAAGAGAGAGAAAGAGAGGGAGAAAGAAAAAAAAACAAAGGACAATTTGATAAAATTTGGAATCCTAGAGTAGATTTAATAATGGTTTGAAATCCAGTAAAGATCTGATGTACACAGTAAAAAACTCAAAACAACAAATAAAGTGAGAATTTGTACAAAATTAAATAGTTGTGAAGATGTGGGAACCCTAGAGAAAATATAAGGACTTATCTTGAACCCACATAATTTAACCTCGAAAGTAAGTATAGTAAAGGTCATTTTTGCAAACGTTAAAAAATAAGTTTAGAGCAACAAGGGGAATCTAATTAGACCATAAATCTTGATATCCAACTACTAATCAAAAAGCATACTCAGAATATAGAAGTGTTAGTGATTGATCAAACAACCGAAAATGAATTTCGTTAAAGTAAAACTTAAGACTCAGCTGGAAGAAACTTACACCGGAAGTTGTTGCTTTTCTTTGTGTGCAAGAAAGGGGAAAAAAAAGATGAGGGAAGAGAGAGAAAAAGGGGGGCGGTTTTTAAGCTTTTAAGGGCCAGGATGAGAGCTTCAAATTTGACCTAGATCCGGCGGCCCGTATCCGAGATGACAGAAGTTTACCAAAGTGCCCTTCCCTTCCACTATAAATAGGACCCCTCATACATTCATTTCTTCACACCAAAATCAACTCTCAAGAGTGATTTTCTAGAGAGAATAGAGAGGAGTAAGAGCTGGAAGTCAGAGTAGCAGGGTTCGCAAAGGGTAAGTTCTCTAGTTCTTAAGCTTTTAGCTTTATATTCAAAGCTTTGATCTTTAAATTCTTAGAATAGTTATAATTTCATGTTTTTAAGATTTTATTTAGTCTTAAATTCGAAATTATGATGGGGAAGAAGTTCTAGCAAAATTTTTGAAGAAAAACACCGAAGTAACGAAGTTCTGGCGAAATTTCGCCGACTAGTCAAACTAGGGGCAAAATGGTAATTTGTACCTAAAATGCCTGTTATGATACTAAATATTGATAAATGTGATATTATCCTTATATGATACTTTTGATCACATACCGCTGTGTGCTGTTGACATATCGATGTCGAACGTACCGTTTTTCCGTCAGAAGTACCGTTTTCTGTCGAACGTACCGAAGTACCATCAACGAAGGTACGGACGCGTACTGTAACCCTAACTCTATGCTGCTTATATACATATATGTGATAGATACGTTCATAGACTGAGGCTCTGTCTAGGGTCGTTAAATATACATACAGTTTACACGGGTTATAGTATTGATAATGCCGTATGAGTTTTCCTAGCGCTGAGGACACGTGTTGTGATCGTGGCACAGGGTATGTGCAGACATGTTGTAGGACTTTACATATTGTTGTGTGCTTATGTTCTGTCATTGTTCTGATCATGCATCTGCTCTGTGCTTATGTACTGATATGCTGTTGTATTGTTATGACTATCTGTTATCCATATACTGTTTTATTTGAGCAAAAGGTTAACCGTTACCTGAGATCCAAATGGGAATTGGATCTCAGCTGTAGCTTCAGGGTCGGGAGGACCGAGGATTGGAGATAGGGGCAAGCAGAAGGTGTAGGCTACGGCACGGAGATTTACTTACCGTTTATGCATTTACTTTTGGACACTAGGATGACTGTATTGTTACTATCACACTATGGATAACATTTTATGGTTCAGTTACTCACTCGCTCCAATGCTCTACTCTGATTGATTTCAAAAAAAAAAAATCCGCTGTTAAAATGGGATGTTACAAATCTCGTACGTCTCAATCAATCCCATGGATGTTCGAGAGTGAACATGAACTTAATTTATGTCCCATTTATCAGTGTCCCTAGTGGGCCAGTCCTACACTTGAAGCCCCGCAAGGACCACTAAAAACTACGTACTTCATAATCTCATATGCATACAACCAAGAGATCAGAGTAATTACATGTAGTGCTCAGACGATTTTTCACCAACACCAACACAGCAAGAGTCAAATTACTGATCTACACTCAACTCTGATTTTCACAGCAGACACGCCTCACAAGGAGACCAAAAATTTCACGCATAGGGCCAAAAGAAAATAGTAACCTGTTTAAAGAGGATAAATGGCAAGGTTAGTAAACAGCCTCACATGCAAGGCCAAGAGTGAGTGAATAAAATTAATCCCAAGGGTAAGGATGGGAGTGCAAATTGGATGGCGAAGATTGAATCGCGAAGAGTCAGGTTCATTATCACAAGTACTTATTTTGACAAAACATGATATGTGCAAGCCAAACTTTATTAAATAGTGGAGTACGTAGTATAATGTACTTTTTTGAATTAAGCTCATCTTTCCCCATTTTTCCTCCATCATTTCGTATAAAATCTGGCTAAGGGAAGAGAGAAGCTCTCCATTCAATGATTCAATCATTGAGGTTTACGAGAAGTTTTAGAAAGAGAACATTCAAGAGCAAAAGATGCTACCAAATTTTTAACAAATTAAAAAGTGTTCTTCATCATCAAACTTATTCTTCAAACCAAAGTCTTTCGTAGCATTTTATTTTACCAAGAATCACAAAATTTGTGAGCTAGAAGAGAGACAAAATTCATATAGAGAGATACAAAGTGTAAAGGAGACAAGGTAAATATGAAATCTCTCTAATAATTTAAGGATCATAAATTTTATTTTATGCGCTTCAATTTAAACTTCATGAAAACCGTAAGGTTTTTCTGGACACATAATAAAAATGTTTAAAATGTGGTGTTTGACTCCAATATCTATAATCTTTTTTTTTCTTTTCTTTTCAAAGACTCCAAAAGCCAAAGGTCCACTTGTAATCTTCTTCTTTGTTCCTTCCAAACGAAAATGTCAAATATTTGCTTGATCTCAGATGGAAGTTTTAATTTCATTATTGATTGAATCTCTCTCTCTCTCTCTCTCTCTCTCTCTCTCTCTCTCTCACACTCACAGAAAAAAGAAAAAATTAAATTGTAGTGGGAGACCTTTTATCTTTTACATTTCCCATTAAAAATAAATCGCTACTTCATTTTCTTTGGTTTTTCTCCCGGAAGTGACAATTTATTCATCAAATTTCTTCACACTTGTTGTCCACGTCTTTATCCTTGAGTCTATAGAAGACAAGACTTGCAAAAAGTGAAATACTTTCAAATGAAGAGAGAAGATGAGGAGTCGTTTCAATGATATAATTATTGAAAATAATTTATTTAATGTGGCTGATTATTTTGTTTATATATATTACAAGCTATATCACTTCGTACGTTGCACGAGAGAGTATTATACATGAAAGTGTTAATTGCGATACTACTATACAGAGACATATAATATTAAGTAGTATGATTATCAAAATATGTTTAAAGGGTTAAAAACATGTGTATCAACGCTAAAAGTTAAATGTCATTAATTTAATTATTGTTATGGAAAAAAAAATGTCCAAAATTGTGTTTTGGACATGAAGGGAAAAAGTTAACAATCTTATTACATAGTTAGTAAAGGAAAAACTCAAAACGGCAATAAAGAGATTAAGAAACAGTCAAATCATTTCTAAATATGATTGCTTAATGAATCAAATATGAACAAACGTAAATTAAAGAAATCTGAAAAATATTATGGAATAATCATTAATATCGTGTATTTATTAAGTGGAGAATCTGAACCAACCCATTTTTCTCAAAAATGGATATTATGAGTTTTTAAAAATATAGTTGATGACGATTGATAATTTATTGATTATTTTTAAAAAATAATTTTAAATGCAAAATGGGAGCATTTGTTTATTATTAATCAATAACTTTCTTTACAATTGTACCTTCAACTTTGTTAATGGTCGAATTCGGTGATCCTTCTAAATATATCTAATATTAGGATGTCCAACAACTGGGCCAGACCGGGTTAAGGTCAACCTAAGGTCTGGCCTGATAGGACCTCAGGCTAGACAAGTCAGCCCGAGGCCCGGTCCAGTCTAGTACCAGCCCGAGGTCGGGCTGGACCAGACCGGACTGGCGGACTACCTAGATTAATTTAGCCAGTCCAGTTTTTTTTCCCAATTTTTTTCCTTCTTGGGAAGCAATATTTTAGCTCTGGTTTCACCTGAATTCCGAAAGTAATATAAAGTGACGGAGTGAAAAGTGACTCCTATAAATTAAAAAGCACATTAGGATGTCTAGACTTCAGTGAGTGGCTGGGCACTGAGTGTAGTGGTGATTTACAAACAACAAAAAATCGGGTCAGACTGAACCAGTCCAAGGGGTCTAAGCCCCTTGACTGAAGTACGGTCCAACCCGAGCAGTCTGGTCCAGTCCGATCTGGTCAAATTGTCTTAGACCAAATTTGTTTTGCCCTAACCGGGTCGGGTCAGGTCGGACAGGGTCAGACCGGACTAACCAGACCGCCGGGTTTTTTAGAGATGAAGGCAAAGAATAAAATTAGTGATTAATAAAATTTATCACTGTGTATGCGGGAATTTATTTTGAGTTGTTGTATATAAATTGAAGTTGTTGATAATCTTATGGTTATAGTAACAACAAAAAGTTTCGTTTCATATTGTTTTGATAAAATAAAAAAAGATAATTTTTATGCATAAGGGGAAAGGAGTTTAGATTACAACGATAAAAGTTTCGGCTCATAGTCATATGTTATACACACACAAAAAAGGAAAGAAATAAAGGAAAAGAAAAGAAACAAAGTTTTGCAAAATGTGATGAAGACTTTAATACTACCTCCGGTCCTAATTATAAGAGCTAGTTGACTTTTTTTGGAGAAATTAAGGAAGCTAAATAAGTTACTTAATCATTTCATATGTTGTGTTTTCTTAGATTATATATTAGTTTATTAGTCAAACTATTTAGTTTGAGGAAAAAAAATAAAATAAAAATACTTTAAGATAATTTAATTAGCTTCCTTAATCTCTCCGAAAAAGTCAACTAGCTCTTATAATTAGGACCGGAGGAAGTATTTCATAATAGAGGAAGAGGGAGGAGATGAGGAAGTTTATAGGAAAGAAATTTTACTTTATTTGAAGTAAACATTAGGGTTAAGGTGCAACACCAAGTTTTTTTTTTTTTAAGTAATTAAATGGTTACAAAAAATTGAGCAAAAGTCACAGATTCCGTTAAATATAGACGATGTCCGTTAGATTAAAGTTAACTCCATTATATTTACTACCTTTGGTTCTAAATATAGGACAAAGTTTGTAGTGCAATTTGCACTAAAAACTTTGTCCTATATTTAGGATCAGAGGGAGAAACATTTTTTTGGGTGTGTGTGCAAATGTGTGTGTAAGGCAATGGAGGTTGCTTTGATGAGTTCATAATGACGCGTTTTATGATGCTTGCAATGGAGGTTGTTTTCATTGGTCTCTTTTGTTCCCCTCTCAGGAAGTTTCTCTTTTACTAATGGGAAAAGAATGAGCAACTTACAGTTTTATCTGATTGACAAAAAGTTGATTATGAATTTATAATTAATAAGAACATGATGTCTATTGGATCCACCATCTTCTAGCTTGCAAACTTTTATTAGTAATAAGTGGTTTAAAAAACATTAGTACTAAAGTATCAATTTATAATGTTTTGTTGAGTAATTCAAAATTCAAATGACACCTACATTTATCTTTATTTTTCTTTCCGACTACAGAGAACCAAGAGTTAAATCTTAAAAGGATACGCCAAGAATTGAACTTTGATATTTCCTCTGGATTTAATTTGGATTTTTCCTAAATCAATATTTTAGAAAGTTGATAGCAATAAGAACATATACTACTAGTATATATATAAAAGAAAAAGCTCCCATTTATTAACCTTTCAAATAAGAACACACTTTTTACTCAAACCTCCCACTTTTCATTACTACGTCACTGCAGATAAATGAGGAACTTTAATATTTTTACATCTTAATTGTGTTATCTAAATTATTCATCGTGGGAATCCAAAAATATAGATACTTTTTTTAACCAGAAAAAAACATAGAATTGAACACCTGGTAAGGAAAATCTCCAATCTTGGTGTTATCATTGCATGGGCGAAAATGTCAAATGTTAATTTTGTATTAATAAATTGTCAGAGATATAAATTAAACCCTAGACCGTCCATATATGTCATACCTTAATCATCTAAAGATGACCGAGTCACAAATGTTGATTTAGAATAAAACTATTATTTATTTTGATACTACTTTAATAGATATATATTTGAATTAGAGTCAATCTTTTCTCATCCTTTTCATCATTGGCAACAGCTAGTGTAGTAGCTAGGTGGAATCAAACTGACCTACCATTAATTAAAGGTCTATAAATAGAAAAAATGTTATTCATAATAAAAGATCAGAGAAGAGGCTGCTAAAAATGCATTAGAGGAATATATTTTATTGGTAATACGTAGACACTTTATATATAGAGGGTTGAGTCTCTTGATCTAATTACTTCAACTAATGACACTTGTATCTATACTTAGTGTTCACAGCTGTAACCCAACTTCAAATGTTGCTATATAAGCCTGATGATTCTCTTTGTTATGCATAGTAATGTTTCTAAACATGTAAACAAGTACACCAAATATTTTCTTACTTATTATCATAATGATGAAGAAATCCAAGAAATTTGACGTGTATATATATATAGGGTTTAATCTTTCTGCATTTACTACAGAAACTTTTTTTTTTTGTAGCACTCACATAAAAGTGAGTGGATCCTACTAATATTTTCTCTTTCATCTTCTTACAGTGGGACCCACTCACTTTTATGTGAGTGTTGCAGAAAAAAAGTTTCTGCAGCAAATGCAGAGACATTAAACCCATATATGTGAGAGAGAGAGTGTATGTGTATAACGTAAAATTATAGTCTTTATTTAGCCAACTAACCGTCAAATTTAACTGGGATAATGGTCATACCACTCTGGTCCTATTTATAAGTTCATTTTAACCAAATCACAAATACCAAGGAGAGGTAGGTAGCTCAATGATTATGGGGTAAATTTTTAACTTTACCCTTATTTATGAATGGGTACCTTTCAACTCTTTATTCTCTCTCTATTTTCATTGGTACAATAATATGGGCAAAATTGTCACAATCTCATTTATTTGGTCAAAAAGGACTTATAAATAGGACTAAATTTTTGGGTCAAAAAGGACTTATAAATAGTATCAGAGTGGTAGCAAAATTGCTTTAGATTTGACATTTCCAAGGTAAAATTGCCTCTTCGTACAACTTTTGGGGCAAAATAGCCCTCGACCCTTTTTCAATACTTTTGGGACAAAATAGCCCTTGACCCTTTTTCAATACTTTTGGGACAAAATAGCCCTTGACCCTTTTTCAATAGCAACTTACATAATGTATATATTGACTTATGAATTCTTTTATAAGCAAATGCAACTAATTAATTAATAAATTTTAAATATACACGTTTTAAATCCTCCCTCAAGTCCTAATTATAGGACAAAGTTTTAATTTTTGTCAATTCCTTTTCAAAGTACCCTTATTGATACTTTCTCAATAATACTTAAACACAATAATAATTTAATAATACACCTATATATTCTATAAAATAAATAATGCGTGTAATTCATTAATACAACATACACATCAATTCTATAGGTTTTTTTTTTAATAAAATAATTTTGAGCTCGAACACATCGTTTTACTCTGAGCGTAAAACACGCCTTAATTACTTCACCCATAAACCTCAACAACCTGAGAGGAAATCAGAGTACTTTTGTGTGTGTGTGTGTGGTGATGAATGATGATATCCCAAAATGGAAATTGCTTTTCGATTTATTACCGGTGTATTATTGTGTGAACTCCATGAAACAGGTTTTGACCTAAAAAAAAAAAAAAAAAAACTCCATGAAACAGGTGTCTGCAAAGGCTCTTCAATTCTAAATCTACCCGCCTTCAGTTTGTGCCTGGCTCACGATTTTAAAAGAAGAAAACAAAATCTCCTTTGGCCTCACCTCCTCCTTCTTCTCCCCCATAAATAACCCTACGTGCTCTCTCTCTCTCTACCTCTGAGCTTTCTTTCGTTCTCTTCCTCACTCTCTCTCGCTCCGCAGCCATGGTCCCCAAACCCTTCATACTATCTTCTCCTTCTTCCTCTCCTTATGTCCCTCGTCGTCTCCCCATTTCCTGTGTCAGAATCGAAGATAGACCCCTGTCCCAGACGTCAGAACCACCCCACCCGCCGCCGTAACTCTTCCCTCACCACCACCCAAGCCATTTTTGCCGGATTTGGCTTCGTGTGTTAGCTTTTATTGTTCTCATCTCTTTCTTCGTTTTATTTCACTTTCTACCTACTCTTTCACATTTGCAGAGTCCTCAAACGTTCTCCGCTTTCCTTCTTCCTCTGCACAGTTTCAAACTTTTGAAAGCTTCTTCTATTATCCATGCTTCCGTCATTTTTTGCCATCTGAGCGAAGCCGAAGATTAGGCCATCTAAGCAAGGTCGAAGATCGGGAGGAAGAGAGGTTGAGAGTTAGAAACCCAGTTTTGGACGAAGATGTAGGTTTGATTCACTTCTTGGATGCTTCCAAGCACTTTCTCAGTCTCTCTCTATAATCTTAAGTAAGGTTTATAAGTCCGTTATGAGTTCGGGGAGCCAAGCTCTTAGAGTAAGGTTTATAAGTCCATTGGGTTCTCCCTCCTCATAGGCTAGCTTTTGGGGATTGGGCTCTCCCTTTGGGCTTGTGTTTATTACATTGGTGCTTTCATTGAGAGTCGATGTTTCGGAAAGAGCTACCCACGGAGGGTTCTGACCGGCTGGAGGCCGAGTGAAGTGCCGTGGAGTGGAGCCGCTACCCACGGAGGGTTCTGACCGGCTGGAGGCCGAGTGAAGTGCCGTGGCGTGGAGCCGCTACCCACGGAGGGTTCTGACCGGCTGGAGGCCGAGTGAAGTGCCGTGGAGTGGAGCCGCCGGGGACGTTGGCTCTTGAGGGGGTGACTATGTTATGTGTGTTTGCATCAGCTTTGAGGCGGGTCTCATTTATTTGCTGACCTCATGCGTAATTCAACAATCTCTCCCATTCACTTTTTTTTTTTAATTTCTTACTTTTCTTTTCTTAAGAAAAAAAAATTGTTCACTTCTTCTTTTTTTTAAAAAAAATAAAAATAAAAATAAACGTCTCCTTCAGTTTAGTTACACGGTGCGGGGAAGCCATCTTATTTTTAGCATATTCATTCAGTCCAATCATTTTGTGCCAAATGAACAATCAGAGATCTTATGCTCCTATTTCCAATCATTCTCTCCATGCAGAATTCATCTTTTTCTTAATAATAATTATTATTATTATATCAAATGTCTTCATGAAACAGTAGAATTCAAATGTATGTGTCATTAATGAGTTGCAAGCATTACTTATTTTATAGAATATATAGTTGCATAATTAAATTATTATTATGTTTAATAATTATTGAGAAAGTATCAATAGAGATATTTTAGGAAGAAATTGACAAAAAACAGTAGAATTGAGGTATATGTGGCATTAATGAGTTGTAAGCATTACTTAATTTATAGAATATATAGGTTCATTATTAAATTATCATTGTGTTTAATTATTATTGAGAAAGTATCAATAGGGGTATTTTAAGAAGAAATTGATAAAAATTAGAAAGTTGTCTTATAATTAGGACCAAGATCAACTCCTAAATGTTGTCTTATAATTAGGACCGGAGGGAGTAGATTTTAGTGATTTACTTGCAACATTGGTAATCATTTTTCCTTGTCTGTGTTTAAGCACATGGTGAAGTTAGTGTCTTCTAATGGCACTGATTTTCAGTCGGCCACCGAAAACAAAAGGGATACTGATTTTACGTTTCAGTAGTTGTATGATAGTTGTTATGAACGATTATCTGCCATTTCACTCATTCTAGAGGAAAATTTTCTGTCTGGGAGTTCTTGCATTTGAGAAACTGAAATTCACTGCGATTTCACTTAAAACGTGAAATTATGGGCAGTTTGCCCTTGGTGGATACCCTTCTTTTCTCATTTGTGTCTTTTTTAAAAAAACAAAATATTAATAAAAAAAGCAAGCAAAGTAAAAAAATTGCAAATCATGGATAATTGCAAACTATTGTGTCTTAATTTGTGTTGACATTTTCCCCTTTAAAGTGCCTTAATTTCTTTTTTAAGTGTTTAGTGCAAAGTCTCTGCTGCAGGGATAATTGCGTGATACATATACTTCTTTTTGTTGATATTACGCTATACCAATTACCAAGTTATTTCAAATCCTGAAAATCCGGGGAGTAGGTTATTCTTTATGGTATCCTTGAGCACAACATAAAATGCTTGTCATTTAATGGTGTCTTTGAGATTTTTTTCTTCCATATGCCTTTGCTCTGAATAGTCAATTAGAGGAAGAAAATATTTTACAAAAAAATAAATAAAAAATATTTCAAATCACTGCTGCGTTACAAAAAGGTTATATTTTACTGTTCAACATCTACAATCTTCTCATCACCGATTGCACTGTGCAGACCACGATTGATCTTCTCGTCCACCGTCAAGGTAAATACAAATCGATTTAACATTTGAACCGTAAAATTGCTCTCTCTTATGGTTTCCATGTAAATTTTCGGTTTCCTTGCTTATGCTTTTCGCATATGACTACGGAACACTACACTTTTGGGCCTTACAAGATAGACCAGAGTGAAGTGTTCTATTCCACCAATCTTTCTTATACCATGGTTAACCGGCGTCCTCTTCTTCCTGGTATGTTAACCTGTGAGCTGCTTCTGAAAGGGGAAATGTAAGGAAATTTAAGAAAAAGATATTAGGAAGTTTCATACACAACACCCCTTTTTTCTATCCAACAAATTTGTGGGGACTGGTGTGTCTGGTAGGGGTGTTAGTACACACGAGCATTTTAACAAGTAACAAAATAACAAAATTTACAAGTGTACGTACATATAGAAATTGAAATCTATTAATCAACATGAAAGATTGAAACAAGAAGAGAAATCAAATCAAGAAAACATGAGGAGTTTGGTTGGCTTCTGCTTCCTCTAGTAGCTGCAAGAGACGTTCAAGTTGGACTTCAACGTCTCCCATATCTGGCCTCTCCTTGGGATCTTCACTCAAGCAACACTCTGAATGTCCGTATACAATTTTCAACACTCTGCTTCCATTTCTCCCACCAATTTCTCATCAATAATTCCCTTTCCATTTCCTGTTGCTGCCACATTACTTACTTTCTCAACTACACTAGCTGTAAATGGGAAAAAAAATATGCGACCTCAATATGACGCCCTTCATCCTTACTAATTTGGTATACAGACTTTCCACAAATTAGTTCTAACAAAAGCACCCCAAAAGAATAGACATCACATTTATATGTTACATTATTAGTGCCACTAAAGCAATCTAGAGCTATGTATCCCTTAGAGCCCTTAACGGATTCCAACTTGAGGGGCTTTGCATCCTTTGTTGAGAACTTTGGTCCTTTTATAGAAAACCCGAAATATGAGAGTTTTGGAACCTGATTCTCGTCTAAAAGAATGGCAACTGATGAAATATGACGATGAAGGATGATGCGTTTAGTACCAGAGTGAAGGTAGTGTAATCCATGCGACAACCCTATACTGATCTCTAGCCTTTTCTTCCACAACAGTGTCGTTGACTTGCTCCTAAGTTGACCCCGGAGCAATCCCTTGGAGGTGTACTCATAGACCACAATCATTTCATTGTTATCATCACAAAATCCAACAAGTGACAATAGATTTGGGTGATTTAGCTGACACATCAATATGACATCGTTCTTGTATAGGGTGAGCCTCTTTGAGGAATTTGCTTATTTGTTTCTGAGCTGCTTCACTGCAATGTCTTTGATTTCACCATTGACGCAGATGGAACCCTTATACGCCAGATTGTGGTGACCTTTACCAAGAGAATGACTTTTGTCAAAGTTATTGGTCGATTTTTTAAGTTAGAAAAGAGAAAAAGGGTGGCGGCATAGATATTTTACTGAAGTGCTGGAGAAGAAGGCAACAATCAGACAACTTGATTTCCATTATTCCCTATAAGGGAATAATGGAAATCCTACTCAAGTGCTTTGGAGGATCTTCTTCTTCCACTTCTACCAAACAACCTTCCACTTCAGTATAATATCTATGCCACCGCTTTTGTCTTTCCCAAATTCAAAAATCGACCAATAACTTTGATGAAAGCCATTGTCTCAGCAAAGGTCACCACGTTTTGGCGTACCGAGGTTCCATCTCCATCAATGGAGAAATCAAAGACATTGTAGTGAAGCGGCTCGGAAACAAATTAGCAAATTCCTCAAACGACCTTACTCTATAAAAGAACGATGTCATATTTATGTTTCAACTAAATCACCCAAATCTGTTCACACTTGTTGGATTTTGTGATTATAACAACGAAATGATTTTGGTCTATGAGTACGTCTTCAAGGATCTCTTTGGGGTCAACTTAGGAGCAAGTCACCGGCACTGTCATGGAAGAATAGGCTAGAGATTAGTATAGGGGTGGCGCATGGATTACACTACCTTCACTATCACTACAAAAAAAAGGACTTTCAGTGGCGACTTTTGGCGGCGACATTGGAAGTCGAAAAGTATGCTGAAAGTATGACTTTCGGCGGCGACAATCATATGTCGCCACCAAAAGTATGTTTCAAGCGGCGACTTAATGTCGCCGCCAAAAAGTATGTTTGAACGGGCGACTTAATTTTTTTTTTTTTTTACAATCAATATGTTTATTATTAATGTCTTTTTTAATGAAAAAATAAATTAATTTTTGGATTATTATGAGATAAAGAGAGTTTGAGATATAGTGTGTGTTGTGCATTTGAGAGTGAGAGGAAGAGAGTGGTATTTACTAACGTAACATTGCATTATCACATTAATGTTGTTGCTTAAAGGTTATTTTCATTAATAGTAGCGAGAGATTATACATTTTGATGAAAAGATAAACATGATTTTGACTTGAGAAAGTTTTGTCAAGTGCTTTTAAACCTACTTCTAACACATATATTCATTGAAATACTAGTAGAGAGGAAATTGATCTAGTTTTATGAAATGCAAATGAGAGAAATAATCTTAGGCTCCATTTAATCATTAAAGTTAAAGAATCACTTGTGATAGTGAACATGTGTGTATTTGAGAGAGATGATAATTATGTTTGTGCTAGTATATATATGTGTGTGTTAGAGAGATGAAGAATTTAACTATTGGTAACATATCTCGATTTGATATTTTACAATTTCAAATCTCTTTTTTGTATTTTTTTCCTAATAAATACTCCCTCCGGTCCTAATTATATGAACTATTTACCGAGAATTTGGAGAGATTAAGGAGAGAAGTTAAATTAGTTAATTATAATTAATTTTTGAAAAAACCCCTACTAGAAATTGAAAATTACATCAAGGTAAAATTAATTGAATCATAGCCCGCGTACTCGGTTCAATGCTTGCGGTTTTGCATTCCCCACAACATAAGGAAACCATTAATAACTCTCGGTTCTCTCCGCACCCTCAACATATTTAATTCATTAATACAAGGGAAAAAGAAGACGAAATGGCAGAATTTTTAACATTTTTTTTTTAAACTAGTGTTCTCTAGTTTTATTGTTCTTATCTTCCAGTTTGTATTTTCCAGTGTATAAAATAAGAGTTTCAGTTTTTGAGTGGATTGCACTCTTACATATAATCGACTACCATAACTCATTCTATTTAGATACATCAGACACACACCTCATGAAACAAAAGAGAGAATAAATCAATTTCAAATATAATTATTTTCATTTAGTTAAAAATAATTTAATTGATATTATATTAATTATTTATTAATTTAATATTACTTACTTGATTAAATACTTCTTCCGATTCTTGATATAAGATCTTGTTTATAGTATTAAATACTTCAACCTTTCAAAGGATAGATATGAAATTGAAGAGTTTTGCATTTGATTCATTGTTATATACTACTTTTGGTCCTCAATATAAAATATATATTTTTGAGACCTTACGGAATCTAATTAAATTACTTTAAAATATTTTTATTTTTATTTTTTCTCCAAATTAACTAATTTGTCTAACTTATAAACTGATATATAATCTAATGATAAACAACATATTATATGATTACGTAACTTATTTAGTTTCTTTAATCTCTCTAAAAATAAGTCAACTGGATATTATATTTTGGATAAAAAAGTATTATATTATGATAAGTTCCCTTGTCCAATCTATATATACTAGTATATCAATTTCTATCACCGTGTTTTACTTTTACATTGTTATATAGTACTAGTAATAATTAAGCTGTAATATCTCATTGTTCCTCTTCCGAATCCGTGCTTTGCAAAATTTGTTCAATTCAACTCTATATCATAAATATTAATATTAGAATAATATTTAGGATGAATCACACACAGATATGTGTGTATTTTGAAACTTGAGTTGTGCTTCTTCTTTTTTTAATTCAAAATTTAATTTTCTAATACTTATATATTAATGACTCCACCTTTGGCTAGTCACTTTAATCAATTTTTTTCTTTGCTACAAAATAATAACTCATGATAATTTACAAATAATGTAAAATGCAAACCCTCAATCCCTAATTAAAGACAATTCGCGCCCCTGCGCAAGGATGACACGCACAAAGACAATTCGCGCCCCATTTTCATCTTCAGTCCGCGCGCGCCTCTTTCATTTTCAGTCCTACGCTCTTTCCCCTCCCATGCGCGCGCCCCATTTTCACCGATTCAACCCGTGAGAAAATCTGCTTTTTTCTGTCAAAAGAAAGAGACATTGAACACACAATTGTTCAAGATACACTGATCCATTGTTTCCTCAGATCTCCGTCTACTTCTCCTACGCATCATTCTCACCTCAATCTCTCAGGTACTTCATTCCCTTCTCCTGTCTCTGAGATTCTTTGTGTTTCTCTGAATTTAATCTCCAATTTTATCCCATTGCGAGGAATCCTTTCGTCGTTTTTACTTGTTTCTTTTGCGAAATTTATTTTATTTATATTAAAAATTTGAAAACCGTAAATCCCTAAATAATCTCCCTTCACTTCTCTCAAGTTCAACAAGCCCATACGTTAAATCTCCCATATGAAAATTTTCCCCATTTGGATTATTTCTATCCGGTTCAAAATCCCTAAATCTCCATTTTGTCTATTGCGTTTGTGAAGGTGTGAGTGCGAGCAAGAAGTGCAAGCCGCGATCCCATAGTATTGCCGAACCGGTAAGATACATATATAATTTTGGCCCTCTAAGTTCCCTGTTGCTTGCTGAATATGTTTGGTCCAAAAATTTTCCCTATTATTTCCTTCCTTCATTTCGTTTTGTTTTTCTTTTTTATTGTCTGCAACTGTATGCTGTGAAATTGATATTACTGGTAAGCAATGTTAGAGGCAATCCATGTAATTCAATGAGTATTAACTGAGGAACGAACCGACCTAAGTAAAGTTAGCCTTGAAGCTTGTGATAGAAGATGGGCCTACCATGCATTAGTTTTATTGTCAATATTCTGAAGAACCTGCTGGTATATTAGTGACTTTTTCCTTTTAGGATCAATAAAAGTGTCAAGATATTTGCCCAACCTTTGAGTAAAATGCACATTAAGTATCCTGGAAGCTTCCATTTTCATTTGATGAGGCATATTTGGTCTAAAAATGAGAGAGGATTTATACCTATTAACTTCCATGTTTATTATTGCGTTTCCTTTTTTGCTCACCTGGACCCTTCCCCATATTTTCAATTGAAACATCATAAGTCTGCTTATCCACAATTGGAGCTTGAACCCCTTTCCCATGAAAAGACTGATAGAAGTTCATGAAACTCTCCACCTCCATTATCTTGACCATTGGCCTCAAATTTATCAGCCTCAAAGGATGAATGATTGCCAGCAGATTGATGAGCATCACATGTTTTAGATAGAATATTTTTTTCATCATTAGTAAATTGAACTTGAACATCCTCTTAATAAAAACTCAAATTGGAAGACTGATTAGTTGTAAATTGTCCATTTGCCTGTGAAAAAGAAGGAACATTGAAACGAAGTTTCAAAGGACTAAAATCTTTAACGTAGAAACCACCATTATGACTCCATATTTTGGTAGACTTCCTCACATTGTCCTGTTTGCATGAATGAAGCTTGAGTCTTGTGAACAAAGAATGGCGTGTTTAATGGGCAAATTTGCACCCATGACCCTTGCGTGACATTTGGATTCTGTTTATAATAGAAAATTTTATTTGAAAATCAGTGTTTGTTGTGGATTGTTTGTTGTCTTTGGGATCTTGCTTGATGTAAATTTGTGCTTGTCACACTTTTTATGCTTGCTTAAAACTTAATTTGAATGTGGTACATTTTTGCGGGATATGTCAGGATTAAAGAGAGGTCGGGGTAGAAAAAATCATTCCTTTAGACTACGTGGTGACACAAATAATGGGGGTACTTCCTTTACAATAATGGGTATGTTGTATACTTTGCAAAAAACAATGCAAGCTGCCTCCCCTCTAAATTATTTTGTGTTGTGGGTTGTCTTTTCCAGCTAATTGGTTGACAATTGATGAATTTTGATTAACGCGTCGTGTACGTCTCGATTTTCTTTTAATTTGAACTCAAAGCTCAAAGCACATACTATAACTATCTATGACGTACGTAGTCGATTGTTCCTTTAATTCCCTTGTTTTGGATGATGATTTATTTAAAAGAGAAGGTGAATTGTGATTTTATATTTAAAATCAAAGCAAAACCCCTTTCTAACTACTATATTTATAGTCTTTGGTGGTGAGAGTAACAACTTGCATGCTTCATGATTTTTTTTTTGACGCTTTAAGTCCTTTAATTTCTTTCTCCACGCATGCACGCTGCAGCTTCTTATTGCACTGGATGCATATACATTCAGCTACATATGTATGTATGTGTGTATAATTCATTGTGGATATATATATTCTGCTCTTAATGGATGATGCTTGTGTCATTAGGCTGTTGCTCAATTTTAATTGTTTTAATACTGTCACATGAATTATAGGCTCCTCTCATCCTAAAACAAAAGGCATAGGAGTGTACAAATGTTATAAAGTGGACTTGAGGACTAGATTTGGATCAAAGAACGTGCAAGGATGGAAGCGAGCGCGCGAGAAGAACGTGTACAATTTGATGACAAGATGAAACAAATGGAGCGAGAGGATTCTAGCTATATTAATGCAACGGGGGCAAGTAATGTGACTCTACTTCATCTACTCCTAGCCTTCTTTGTCGCACCCGGTGATCGTTCTTCATAGTCTTATGTTTGATGTTTCCTTCTAATGGACAACCTTTATATTTTGTTTAGAAAATTTAAATATTTCATGTTAATTTTGAACATTTATGTTGGTATCATTATTTGTTAATATATTTTTAGTTTCAAGTTTCTTATGATCTTAAGCAATATGGTACAGGTTTTAATTGTGGTACAATTTTTAATTTTATTAATTTACATTTAATTTTAAAAAAAAAATTACTTTTGGTGGCGACAAATGTCGCCGCTGAAAAGACTATCCGCGGCGACAGTTTTGTTGCCGCGGAAGAGAGTATTAGCGGCGACACGTTGTCGCCGTGGAAGAGGGTATCAGCGGCGACACGTTGTCGCCGCGGAAGAGGGTATTAGTGGCGATATAATTGTCGCCACCGAAAATGGTTTTACGTGGCGACAATTGTCGCCCATTAAAACATGACCTTCAGCCGCGACAAGAGCGTTCGTGGCTTCGCTGGAACTTTTTGGCGGCGGCGATTGTCGCCACCGATTGTAAACTTTTGGCGGCGACATTAAAATGTCGCCACCGAAAGTATCCCGCGACAATGCCGTTTCAAATGACGACTTAGCGGCGACTTTTTGTCGCCGCGAAACACTTTCGGTGCCGATATTTGGACTTTCGGTGGCGACATTTGTCGCCGCCGAAAGTCATTTTTTGTAGTGTATGGTACCAAATGCATCGTCTTTCATCGTCATATTTCGTCACAATTGCCATTCTTTTCGACGAGAATTGGGTTCCAAAACTCTAATATTTTGGCTTCAATAGGTATTATTTACTAAACTGTGATACTTATTATAAGCGTGATTTTTAGGGTATTACAACCACCCTATTATAATATACCTTTTATGATAGACAAAAATTTTGTCAAACAACTTATTTTTAATTTCAGCTTTTAAATAACTTTTAAGCTAAAAAATATATATAATCACCAAACAAACTTTTAGCTTTTTTGTAAAAACTCTTTTTTTAGCTTTAGCTTAAAAGTAGCTTTTAATTTAAAAATAAGATGATCCAAACGGGCTCTTAGACTCACTAATCACTTTCAGGTATCAAAACTGGCTTTTGATATTATTTTTTTTAAAAAAAAAAAAAAAAAAACCAATGCTTTTTACTTGACTTTCCAAAATTGCAAGCTGTTTGCTATTCATGTAACAGGACAAGAAACAGCAGTAAGATGGGTCCTAACAATGCGGTAATATGGACCCAACATGCAATTGTATTTTGTTTAAAAAAAAAAAAAAATCATATGATGTTAGGCTTAACAAATAATATTGATTTTAAAAAGTATATATGACTTTAGTTGGTTGAAAAAATGATGGTATTTAATTGAGGGGAAAGTTGTACAGAACAGACAATTTGTTGCATATAAACCAAACTTCAGTATTTTTTTAATTATAAACCAAATAATTATTTGTTAAAATAATAATAATCAATATTTTAATGGTGTGTTTGGTTTGGGGGAGCTTCTAAGATTAGTCTCATTTCCCTTCCCTTTCCCTCAAACCAAACACACCCTAAACAAAATAAAACTTAAAGGATTTCTTGTTTAAAGTTAATTTATATTTTTATCATCGGAATTACTGTTAGTTGACTAATTGACTGTGATCTAGCTTCATAGCAAGTCTTCACTAGCATGTAATCACCCAAATTTGTCTTTTCTTCTGAAAATTTTGCTTCGAATTTAACCCAACAAATTAAGCCACCCAGCTCTCTCTCTCTCTGTAGCTCTTACAAACAATCTAATCACTCATGGCTGAACTTGTGGGTGGCTCTCTTCTTTCTGCATTTCTTCAGGTTATGTTTGATCGGATTGCCTCTCCAAACGTTGTGGCCTTCTTGCGCGGGAAGAAATCTACTGAAAAATCACTCCAAAGGTTGAAGACAACGTTATATGCTGCTGGCGCCGTGCTCCATGATGCTGATCGAATTCAAATAACTGATTTAGCTGTGAAGTTTTGGCTGGATGATCTCAGAGATGCGATTTATGGTGCCGATGACTTGATAGACGAGATTTTCACTCAAGCTGAAACTCGAGTTGAGGTACAAAATTGTTTTTATCGCTCTTTTAACTTGAATGCTCGAAAGATGGATTTCAAGATCGATGACGTAGTTGACAGAATCGAATCGATTTTGAAGCACAAAGATATTCTTGGTCTGAGAGATGTTGTGGGAAGAGAGACCTTGTCATGGAGGCATCAGTCAACATCCCTCGTGGATGAATTTGATGTGTTTGGAAGAGAAACTGAAAAAGAGGCCATACTTGAGTTGTTGCTTTCTGATGACGATAATAATAAGATATCTGTCCTTCCCATTGTGGGTATGGGTGGGATTGGGAAGACCTTTTTAGCCCAAGTAGCATATAATAACGATCAAGTTAAGCAGAAATTTGATCTTAGAGCCTGGGTTTGTGTTTCTGAAGAATTTGATGTCTATAAGATCAGAAAGAGTATAGTAGAGTCTATCACTTCTCATGCTTGTGGTATGAAAGAGTTAAATTTACTTCAACTTGATCTCAAGGATAAGTTATCTGGGAAGAAATTCTTAATTGTTTTAGATGATGTTTGGAATGAGAGTTATGTTGATTGTGAAGATGGAATATCACCTAGAGGGGGTGAATAGGTGATTTCAAAAACTCTTTTCGAAATCCACACGATGACTCAAAGATGTAAGAATGAGACAGAGAGAAGTGAAATAGACACAAGACAATTTATCCTGGTTCGGTCTTAATTCACTGACCTACGTCCAGTCCCCAGAACACCTGAGATTCCACTATCTTTTAAATATAATTATTACACACTCTGTAAACGAAGGATGATCCTCTCAGACTCCACTCCCCCTTACAAGTTGTAATTAATACACCCTCACTTAAAGTTCCTCAACCTTAAGTCTGACTATCTGAATGAAAATAAATAAGTGTTTAATGACTCCTCACGAGTAGATATAAATGAACACTGAAGAACACAAAATATCCGAAGATATTAATGAAACAGTTGAAACAGCGAATGAATCTGAACTCAAATTAATTGCACAACGTTTTTAGTTATTGTTGCATTGAATGCTTCAGCTATTTATAGAGAAACAATTAATGACCGTTGGTGAAGTTTGTGAAGTAGCCGTTGAGAGACTTGAATGTGTCCGTTTAGACTGATGAACTTCTCGTCGTAGATTTCTCGTTTGTCATTCAAGTCGAAAGTGCAGAATTGACATTCTCTTTCATTCCTTTTGTTTTCCCGTTGTGAGATAGCATTTAATGTGTAGTGGGAATAGCGAGAGAAGCTTTACTTGATCGAACAAATTTAGCTCTGGTTTAGGTAACTTCATTTAATGCTTAAATCGGACGAAATTGTTTTATTCAAATCATCTGGTAATTTGATAATCTGAAACTTATCAACACACTGGTTAAAAGCATTTGGTAATCTCAATAAGTAATAATCAGAAGTAATAAGATAAAACCAATGATTTAGTGAATTACGCAGATGAGAGTTTCAAAACAGAGATACCTTGCTCGAGCAACAATCCAAGCTTGCTCGAGCAAGCTTCTTATGATTCAATTATAAAAGCTCTTGGCCATTGATGCTCGGGCAAGATTATTTTCCTTGCTCGAGTAGGGTGCTCGAGCAAGATGGTTTTCATGCTCGGCAAGCAATTCTTTATATGCAGGGAAAATTGCTTCCAGTCGTTGTTGCTCGAGCAAGCTGATATTCTTGCTCAGGCAAATTCTAGGCAGAGGCGATTTAACAAGGAGAACATAGGCTGCTCGGGCAAGCCTTTTTCCCTTGCTCGGGCAATTCTTTGAGGAATTTGCTTATTTGTTTCGAGCTCGCTTCACGCAATGTCTTTGATTTCACCATTGACGCTTGAGATGGAACCCTTATACGCCGGATTGTGGTGACCTTTACCAAGAGAATGACTTTTGTCAAAGTTATTGGTCGATTTTTAAGTTAGAAAAGAGAAAAAGGGTGGCGGCATAGATATTTTTTCTTGAAGTCTTTGGAGAAGAAGGCAACAATCAGACAACTTGATTTCCATTATTCCCTATAAGGGAATAATGGAAATCCTACTCAAGTGCTTTGGAGGATCTTCTTCTTCCACTTCTACCAAACAACCTTCCACTTCAGTATAATATCTATGCCACCGCTTTTGTCTTTCCCAAATTCAAAAATCGACCAATAACTTTGATGAAAGCCATTGTCTCAAAGCAAAGGTCACCACGTTTTTGGCGTACCGAGGTTCCATCTCCATCAATGGAGAAATCAAAGACATTGTAGTGAAGCGGCTCGGAAACAAATTAGCAAATTCCTCAAACGACCTTACTCTATAAAAGAACGATGTCATATTTATGTTTCAACTAAATCACCCAAATCTGTTCACACTTGTTGGATTTTGTGATTATAACAACGAAATGATTTTGGTCTATGAGTACGTCTTCAAGGATCTCTTTGGGGTCAACTTAGGAGCAAGTCACCGGCACTTTGTCATGGAAGAATAGGCTAGAGATTAGTATAGGGGTGGCGCATGGATTACACTACCTTCACTATCACTACAAAAAAAAGGACTTTCAGTGGCGACTTTTGGCGGCGACATTGGAAGTCGCCGCTGAAAGTATGACTTTCGGCGGCGACAATCATATGTCGCCACCAAAAGTATGTTTCAGCGGCGACTTAATGTCGCCGCCAAAAGTCCTTTTTTTTTTTTTTACAATCAATATGTTTATTATTAATGTCTTTTTTAATGAAAAAATAAATTAATTTTTTGGATTATTATGAGATAAAGAGAGTTTGAGATATAGTGTGTGTTGTGCATTTGAGAGTGAGAGGAAGAGAGTGGTATTTACTAACGTAACATTGCATTATCACATTAATGTTGTTGCTTAAAGGTTATTTTCATTAATAGTAGCGAGAGATTATACATTTTGATGAAAAGATAAACATGATTTTGACTTGAGAAAGTTTTGTCAAGTGCTTTTAAACCTACTTCTAACACATATATTCATTGAAATACTAGTAGAGAGGAAATTGATCTAGTTTTATGAAATGCAAATGAGAGAAATAATCTTAGGCTCCATTTAATCATTAAAGTTAAAGAATCACTTGTGATAGTGAACATGTGTGTATTTGAGAGAGATGATAATTATGTTTGTGCTAGTATATATATGTGTGTGTTAGAGAGATGAAGAATTTAACTATTGGTAACATATCTGATTTGATATTTTACAATTTCAAATCTCTTTTTTGTATTTTTTTCCTAATAAATACTCCCTCCGGTCCTAATTATATGAACTATTTACCAGAATTTGGAGAGATTAAGGAGAGAAGTTAAATTAGTTAATTATAATTAATTTTTGAAAAAACCCCTACTAGAAATTGAAAATTACATCAAGGTAAAATTAATTGAATCATAGCCCGCGTACTCGTTCAATGCTTGCGGTTTTGCATTCCCCCACAACATAAGGAAACCATTAATAACTCTCGGTTCTCTGCACCCTCAACATATTTAATTCATTAATACAAGGGAAAAAGAAGACGAAATGGCAGAATTTTTAACATTTTTTTTTAAACTAGTGTTCTCTAGTTTTATTGTTCTTATCTTCCAGTTTGTATTTTCCAGTGTATAAAATAAGAGTTTCAGTTTTTGAGTGGATTGCACTCTTACATATAATCGACTACCATAACTCATTCTATTTAGATACATCAGACACACACCTCATGAAACAAAAGAGAGAATAAATCAATTTCAAATATAATTATTTTCATTTAGTTAAAAATAATTTAATTGATATTATATTAATTATTTATTAATTTAATATTACTTACTTGATTAAATACTTCTTCGATTCTTGATATAAGATCTTGTTTATAGTATTAAATACTTCAACCTTTCAAAGGATAGATATGAAATTGAAGAGTTTTGCATTTGATTCATTGTTATATACTACTTTTGGTCCTCAATATAAAATATATATTTTTGAGACCTTACGGAATCTAATTAAATTACTTTAAAATATTTTTATTTTTATTTTTTCTCCAAATTAACTAATTTGTCTAACTTATAAACCGATATATAATCTAATGATAAACAACATATTATATGATTACGTAACTTATTTAGTTTCTTTAATCTCTCTAAAAATAAGTCAACTGGATATTATATTTTGGATAAAAAAGTATTATATTATGATAAGTTCCCTTGTCCAATCTATATATACTAGTATATCAATTTCTATCACCGTGTTTTACTTTTACATTGTTATATAGTACTAGTAATAATTAAGCTGTAATATCTCATTGTTCCTCTTCCGAATCCGTGCTTTGCAAAATTTGTTCAATTCAACTCTATATCATAAATATTAATATTAGAATAATATTTAGGATGAATCACACACAGATATGTGTGTATTTTGAAACTTGAGTTGTGCTTCTTCTTTTTTTAATTCAAAATTTAATTTTCTAATACTTATATATTAATGACTCCACCAGCTAGTCACTTTAATCAGCTGTTTTGCTGCTACAAAATAATAACTCATGATAATTTACAAATAATGTAAAATGCAAACCCTCAATCCCTAATTAAAGACAATTCGCGCCCCTGCGCAAGGATGACACGCACAAAGACAATTCGCGCCCCATTTTCATCTTCAGTCCGCGCGCGCCTCTTTCATTTTCAGTCCTTCTGCTCTTTCCCTCCCATGCGCGCGCCCATTTTCACCGATTCAACCCGTGAGAAAATCTGCTTTTTTCCGTCAAAAGAAAGAGACATTGAACACACAATTGTTCAAGATACACCGATCCATTGTTTCCTCGGATCTCCGTCTACTTCTCCTACGCATCATTCTCACCTCAATCTCTCGGTACTTCATTCCCTTCTCCGTCTCTGAGATTCTTTGTGTTTCTCTGAATTTAATCTCCAATTTTATCCCATTGCGAGGAATCCTTTCTGTCAGTTTTTACTTGTTTCTTTTGCGAAATTTATTTTATTTATATTAAAAATTTGAAAACCGTAAATCCCTAAATAATCTCCCTTCACTTCTCTCAAGTTCAACAAGCCCATACGTTAAATCTCCCATATGAAAATTTTCCCCATTTGGATTATTTCTATCCGGTTCAAAATCCCTAAATCTCCACTGTCTATTGCGTTTGTGAAGGTGTGAGTGCGAGCAAGAAGTGCAAGCCACTGATCCCATAGTATTGCCGAACTGGTAAGATACATATATAATTTTGGCCCTCTAAGTTCCCTGTTGCTTGCTGAATATGTTTGGTCCAAAAATTTTCCCTATTATTTCCTTCCTTCATTTCGTTTTGTTTTTCTTTTTTTTATTGTCTCGAATCGTATCTTTGTGAAATTGATATTCGGTAAGCAATGTTAGAGGCAATCCATGTAATTCAATGAGTATTAAGCGAGGAACGAACCGACCTAAGTAAAGTTAGCCTTGAAGCTTGTGATAGAAGATGGGCCTACCATGCATTAGTTTTATTGTCAATATTCTGAAGAACCGCTTTGGTATATTAGTGACTTTTTCCTTTTAGGATCAATAAAAGTGTCAAGATATTTGCCCAACCTTTGAGTAAAATGCACATTAAGTATCCTGGAAGCTTCCATTTTCATTTGATGAGGCATATTTGGTCTAAAAATGAGAGAGGATTTATACCTATTAACTTCCATGTTTATTATTGCGTTTCCTTTTTTGCTCACCTGGACCCTTCCCCATATTTTCAATTGAAACATCATAAGTCTGCTTATCCACAATTGGAGCTTGAACCCTTTCCCATGAAAAGACCGATAGAAGTTCATGAAACTCTCCACCTCCATTATCTTGACCATTGGCCTCAAATTTATCGGCCTCAAAGGATGAATGATTGCCACAGATTGATGAGCATCACATGTTTTAGATAGAATATTTTTTTCATCATTAGTAAATTGAACTTGAACATCCTCTTAATAAAAACTCAAATTGGAAGACCGATTAGTTGTAAATTGTCCATTTGCTGTGAAAAAGAAGGAACATTGAAACGAAGTTTCAAAGGACTAAAATCTTTAACGTAGAAACCACCATTATGACTCCATATTTTGGTAGACTTCCTCACATTGTCCTGTTTGCATGAATGAAGCTTGAGTCTTGTGAACAAAGAATGGCGTGTTTAATGGGCAAATTTGCACCCATGACCCTTGCGTGACATTTGGATTCTGTTTATAATAGAAAATTTTATTTGAAAATCAGTGTTTGTTGTGGATTGTTTGTTGTGCTGGGATCTTGCTGATGTAAATTTGTGCTTGTCACACTTTTTATGCTTGCTTAAAACTTAATTTGAATGTGGTACATTTTTGCAGGATATGTCAGGATTAAAGAGAGGTCGGGGTAGAAAAAATCATTCCTTTAGACTACGTGGTGACACAAATAATGGGGTACTTCCTTTACAATAATGGGTATGTTGTATACTTTGCAAAAAACAATGCAAGCTGCCTCCCCTCTAAATTATTTTGTGTTGTGGGTTGTCTTTTCCAGCTAATTGGTTGACAATTGATGAATTTTGATTAACGCGTCGTGTACGTCTCGATTTTCTTTTAATTTGAACTCAAAGCTCAAAGCACATACTATAACTATCTATGACGTACGTAGTCGATTGTTCCTTTAATTCCCTTGTTTTGGATGATGATTTATTTAAAAGAGAAGGTGAATTGTGATTTTATATTTAAAATCAAAGCAAAACCCCTTTCTAACTACTATATTTATAGTACTGGTGGTGAGAGTAACAACTTGCATGCTTCATGATTTTTTTTTTGACGCTTTAAGTCCTTTAATTTCTTTCTCCACGCATGCACGCTGCAGCTTCTTATTGCACTGGATGCATATACATTCAGCTACATATGTATGTATGTGTGTATAATTCATTGTGGATATATATATTCTGCTCTTAATGGATGATGCTTGTGTCATTAGGCTGTTGCTCAATTTTAATTGTTTTAATACTGTCACATGAATTATAGGCTCCTCTCATCCTAAAACAAAAGGCATAGGAGTGTACAAATGTTATAAAGTGGACTTGAGGACTAGATTTGGATCAAAGAACGTGCAAGGATGGAAGCAGAGCGCGCAGAAGAACGTGTACAATTTGATGACAAGATGAAACAAATGGAGCAGAGGATTCTAGCTATATTAATGCAACAGGGGCAAGTAACAGCTCCTACTTCATCTACTCCTAGCCTTGCTGTCGCACCAGCTGATCGTTCTTCATAGTCTTATGTTTGATGTTTCCTTCTAATGGACAACCTTTATATTTTGTTTAGAAAATTTAAATATTTCATGTTAATTTTGAACATTTATGTTGGTATCATTATTTGTTAATATATTTTTAGTTTCAAGTTTCTTATGATCTTAAGCAATATGGTACAGGTTTTAATTGTGGTACAATTTTTAATTTTATTAATTTACATTTAATTTTAAAAAAAAAATTACTTTTGGTGGCGACAAATGTCATTGAAAAAAGACTATCCGCATGCGCTTTTTGTTGCCGCGGAAGAAAGAGTATTAGCGCGACACGTTGTCGCCGTGGAAGAGGGTATCAGCGGCGACACGTTGTCGCCGCGGAAGAGGGTATTAGTGGCGATATAATTGTCGCCACTGAAAATGGTTTCTGTGGCGACAATTGTCGCCGCTGAAACATGACCTTCAGCCGCGACAAGAGCGTTCGTGGCTTCTGCTGGAACTTTTGGCGGCGACTGATTGTCGCCACTGATTGTAAACTTTTGGCAGCGACATTAAAATGTCGCCACCGAAAGTATCCGCGACAGCCGTTTCAGCAGCGACTTGGCGGCGACTTTTTGTCGCCGCTGAAACACTTTCGGTGCCGATATTTGGACTTTCAGTGGCGACATTTGTCGCCGCCGAAAGTCATTTTTTTTGTAGTGTATGGTACCAAATGCATCGTCTTTCATCGTCATATTTCGTCACAATTGCCATTCTTTTCGACGAGAATTGGGTTCCAAAACTCTAATATTTTGGCTTCTCTATAAAAGGACCAAAAATTTTAGCAAAGGATGCAAAGCCCCTCAAGTTGGAATCCGTTAAGGGCTCTAAGACATAGCTCCAGAGTGCTTTAGTGACACTAATAATGTAACATATAAATGCGATGTCTATTCTTTTGGGGTGCTTTTAATTTGATAGAACTAATTTGTGGAAAGTCTGTGTCCCAAATTAGTCAGAATGAGAGGCATCATATTGACCACGTATATTTTTTCCCATTTACAGTTAGTGTAGTCGAGGAAGTATGTAATGTGGCAACAGCAACAGGTCATGGAGAGGGAATTATTGATGAGAGATTGGTGGGAGAAATGGAAACAAAGTGTTGGAAATTGTATATGGACATTACAGAGTGTTGCTTGAGTGAAGATCCCAATGAGAGGCTAGATATGGGAGATGTTGAAGTCCAAACCATCTCTTGTAGCTACTAGAGGAAGCCGATGCCAACCAAGCTCCTCATGCTTTCTTGATTTGATTTCTCTTCTTGTTTCAATCTTTCATGTTGATTAGTAGATTCCAATTTCTATATGTACGTACACTTGTAAATTTTGTTACCTCTCTGCATCGTCTACAAATCAAGAATTGTGGCAAGTTGGAGAATATGTCAAGGGAAAAGTTACCCACTTCTTTAAGAGAGCTTCACAATTGGAAGTGCCCTTTGCTTGAACAAAAAATATACCACAACCAGGATGAACAACTTTTTTGCAAAATATCCCACATCTCACGCATCAATCTATTCTGGATATGAGATACAATTATCCACCAGGTACTCATGTCGTGCATACTCTTTTTCCCAAGTATTACATTTTATGCTAGTTCATAAGTGCACTCAGAGTCAATTATGCTTCCATATAAATATTTCTCGATGTTAATTATTACTTACATTGTTGCAATCACTTATTAGATCGGTTAAATGATGAAAATGAATTATTATATTTAGAAGTTGACAAAAATAATTATATTTATGAGTTCAAATGATGAAAATGAATGATAATTTTGACTTCGTTTTTGTATTACTTGTCTTTATTATAACCATTTGATTACAGAATGATGAATTTCGATAAACAAGTGATGAGGTTCAAAGCATTAATTCATTACATTTGCTACTCTGATTACTTATCCTACACTGAAACATAAACGATTTAACACATTTACATGCATTATTATATTTACATTCTCATTACTTCAAAGATTAGTGAAGTAATAATGAGAATGTAAATTATGAAGAGATGCAGATTCCACGAAGCTTATATCAATTGCTCCTGTAAGACATGCTTCAAAAAGTTTTGTTTCTCCAACAGGTGTTTTTTGGCTCATACATTATTCACTCATGTAATGAGGAATCATTCGCAACAGGCCATCATGAAGGTACACTACAAGTTTCTCTTTGTATAGCAAATGACATTTCCTTTTTTTCTTAAACAAAAGGGGGGGAAAAAAATCTTATCTGTTTGAGTTTTTTTTTTATCATGTGGTTGTTGCAGGTAACACGGAGCTTCTTCTTCACAAGGTGCAATTAATGCTCTAATTAAGATCGTTCATATATTATTATTCTAAAAAGGTTTGAACTGAACCAAAAGCCTTTGATTTCTTCCTTCTCTTGTTTTACTATTATACGCTATATTTGCTTGCTTTGTTATTAACTTAGCAAGTTACTTGAGGATAAGGGATTGTCATTTCTTTTCTTTTTTATCCCAATATCCTTGTGCCATCTTTGGACTTACTTTCCTTTCAAATGCTTAAAATGCAGCATCAGCAAGAAGGATACAAAGATTCTCTAATTTTCTGGAAGTGCCCTTTTGTTACTCTCGTGCATTACTTTTTTTCTTTTGCAAAGATACATTGGTGAAAGTGTGAGATATACATCTGAATATGTTAGTTCTCTTTGTTGCAAGTGAGGATGAAGTTATGTATAATTTATAGTGAATATTCATGACTTATAAAATTCTCGAGCTTTATGCTTGGGGAGAGGACGCAGGATTCAATTTTTGGATCCGAACCTCTATATATCGTGGTGTCATCATCTTATTTTTAATTTTAACCTTTTTTTTTTTCAAATCATAAACTTTTTTGAAATGTAATTAGATATATTACTCTTTTAATCAAACAAAAGCTTGTTTTCATATAATAGATATTATGAATTCATTTGTAACACAAATTTCAATTGCTCATTTTTCTTCCATGCTTTGGATCGATCTTGTGCAATTTATTTTCTTGGAGCCAAGTATATATTGCGAATATTCATTCTCACTGCAACAGATACTCACTGCAAAATCATAGCGTAGAAAGAGATGTTCCATTCATTGACTTTCACGTATACACTTGTTGCCTTCTGGGGGTCCACCTGCATGTGATTATTTCCAGCCTAGGAACAACATAATACTGCTATCATTTTTGAAAACTTTTCAAATAAATATTTCCAGATTATTTCCAGTCTTCTGTGACGCACAATAATGAGTAACAACATGATGCTCATGATGCTGGTAATTAATTCAAAACAAATAGGACTTCGTCTTCTAATTAATTATCTCTGGAAAACAAATGGGATTTTGTCTTGGTTCTCGGCATTTCATTGCATTATTAATATTTCAAGGGAAAATCCCCTCAAAGCCCAAGTAAGTAAGATATTGTCAAAAAAGGCCCAAAAAAATGTCACGTTCAGAAAAGGCCTTAGTTGTTAACGTGTACTAATTTAGTTGTTAATGTTGTACTGATTTAGTTGTTAAGATATAGTTGTTGACGTGTATTAATTTAATTGTTAATATTGTACTGATATAGTTGTTAACGTTTCTAAAATAATACCAAAAAAGGCCCTAGGGTCCTTTCTGATATGTGACTTTTCTTTGAGCCTTTTTTGACAATATTTTGCTTATTTAGGCCCTAAGGGGGATTTTCCCACATTTCATTGTATTGATCGGACATCTATATATTGTATGATGCTTTGTTAGCAAGCAAGTGCACGATTGCGCCTAGTAATAAAGTGATAAGTATAATCGTTCTGACGGAGATTTGAGTAAACGAATTGGTCAAGGAAGAGGCTTATTGAATTCAATTAAGTTGAGCTAAGACAAAGTTTTGATGTGAATTGAGAATTTTGAAAACTATTACTAAAATTAGAAATTAATAAAAGCAAATGATTCAATTTATCTTCAAGGATGAAGTGGAGCCTAGAATTATTTCTCCCCTTTGTATTTCATAAAATTTGATTAGTTTCCCTCAAATAATATTTTAATGAATATATGTGTTAGTCTAAGGTTTAAAATATTTGACAAAGCTCTCTCAAGTCAAAATCAAGTTTTTTTTTTCTATTAACATGCACAATCTCTTGCTCAATTATTATTATTTTTGCCCGATCTTGCTACAATTACTTATAATCAACTTTAAGCAACAACTTTAATGTGACAATGCAAGGTTAGTAAATATTTCTCTATTTTACCAACAAACTATCCAGTTAGCAAGTAAAGTTCAAGTCAAACATGATTTTAACCAAATTCTACATCTAGGTTAGCTCTCTCAAGTCAAATCCAATTGAACAAATCAGTCTAAATGGTGGTCAAACACTTATGCTGCGGCCAAACACTTTCTGTCTTGTTTCTGACTGAGGCCAAAAGCTCCTCTTCTTCTTGTCTTATCCTTTCTTGTTTTGCCATGGTGTATTAACTTTCTAAGCTCATTTACAACTTCTTAGTCATTGATTTGCACTTTAAATGGCTCAACATGTGGCTCAAATGATAATCTATCAACACAAAAAAGTCTATAAAAGCCAATGTTAATGAAATATTGCAAAATATTCACACTTAACCCAAGAATTCTATCCCTTTATCACAAATATTTACAAGGCACATTTTCCTTGCATATGAATCCCCAAATATGTATGAATTGACCAAAAAGTGTGAGAAATTAAAGACAAATATGCCGAAATGACATGAATTTCATGAAGATAATGTGCTTTCAATTTAGTGTGAACTCTAACTTATAAGAACACAAAGGCACTTCCAATCAAGATGGTGTAATTTTTTGACTACATAAGATCCTTCAAATATTTTTACACCTAGGAAGTTTGAATTGAACCATAGCTTTAATGGGAGAACATTTATATACTGCTACTTATATTAGCCAAACAATTAATGACATATATATATACACACACACACACACTCTTCTGGTCTTTGATGTAGCATCTAATAAACTAATTTGATTAGATTAATAAAGTTTGTTAAATTAGTTAATATGACATTATATTTTTTCTAAAATATTTTAATCATCCTTAATTCCTTTCATCTCTCTATCTTGATTATTGTTGAGAGTATCAATAGGGGGAATTTGAAAAAAAAAAAAAGATAAATATGGAAAATATGTTTTATATTTATGACTATAATCAACTCTTAAATTAGGTTTTACATTAAGAATGAAGGAGTATCTTTTATGGTTCATCCAGTTAGTCACTGACTCTTAAATTTGGGTTTGTGAAACTCGTGCATTCCTCTCCGATTATATCCAATTACTCTTAGCCAAGTGTATATGTAATCACTTGGTTTACTTTCAAATATCTGGTTATGCTAGCCTTCCCTCAGGTTATATTTTTTTTTTTTTGATAGTTTTGTTTTTGGTTTCTTTTAAGAGCCTACTGATGTGAATATATTGATTTAATATTTACCAAGGGAAACCATCAAGTCTTCTATTACTTAATATTCTGCCTTCAGCCAGCTAATCAAACTTACCGAAAGTTCCGTATATTTTCAAGTATTAGTGCTTGCTAAAAGAAGTGGTTTTTTAAGTATTTTTCGCATGCTAAAAATAAAATTCTTCTCACATGCTTACCTCGAATCTCTTTCATATAATATTCTATGTTAAACCGATTGCTTTTAAATTATTGACGTTTTCTTAAACAAAACTATAATTTTATTGTAATTCTCATCAATCAATCACTCATATCTCTCTCTCTCACATACTTATTTCTATGTCTTTCACGTGTATTTATTGTAGTTCTTTAGACAAGGGGTATTTTGGTACTCTGCTATGGCTGCCTTAATATTAAGCCCAAGATCACAAAAATCTCTTATCAAAAACTGATCCGTCAAACCCTGGTTTAGTTTAGTGCCTGTTTGGCCTAGCTTATTTTTAGCTTATCTTCTACTTATAAGTATAAGCTAGGCCAAACGAAATTTTACATAAGCTCTTATAATTATAAGAGCTTATTTTATAATGAAGAAAAAAGAGCTTAAAAATAAGCTTATTTTTAGCCTCTTTTTAAAAAAAAAAAAAAAAAAAAAAAAAAAAGAAAACTCGTAATCTCTCGATCGATCACCGCCGCCGCCACCACCACCACCACCGCTGCCACCACCACTGTAACACCCCAAATTCCGTAGCATAAATCGTGTTGTTGACACGTGGTTTTATAAAAATTCATCAGAGTTTTGAGGTGCTACAACTTTGCATTTTGCGGAAACGGAGAGCATGTACTAAAAATTTGAACAACAGGTATAACAACGAGTTTAACAATGGGTAAGCGATATGAAAATACTCGGACATATGATGATGTCGACGATATCGATATATTAGAAATTTCCCGAAGGAATGTTCATGTGATACTGATAATACAAAACTTATAATTACGGTTCTTACGTGTAACTATACCCTGTTCATCCGAGCCTTGAGTAGACTTGGGGCATTGAACCTAACTCAGTTAAATCATCCCATTTGGCCAGGCTGGGTAGGTCTAGTGGAAGTCTCACCGTGCTAGGGTGACTGATTGACTGAACCACATAGACGACCCTTCTAGTTTAAGCACCAAATGATATGAAGTAACTTTATTAGATTCATGCCATAAGGTAGGTTCGTTGACTTTCTTCCCGCATTTCCTTTGACCGGTGCCTTCTCATGGCTTCGTCTCCGGCGTATATCTATAGCTCCATCCCGGTGCCTCCTCCGGTTCATTACCCGAATCTGTCTAATCATGCGGACCGAGGTCCAATGCCCATCGGACCTCGGGTACGATTAACCTCATGCTTATGTAGTCAATATATGTATGACAGGTATTCATGACAACAGCAATCAATACAACAGTCCACAACAGATGTATGATTAGAAATACATAACCACGTATGTAAGATAATAATCACGTATGTAACATAACCACGTATGATACAGCAATAATAACCTCGTATGTAACATAACCACGTATGATACAACAATAATAATAACGTATGTAACATAACCACGTATGATACAGCAATGATAATAACTTATGTAACATAACCACGTATGATACAGCAATGATAATAACGTATGTAACATAACCACGTATGATACAGCAATAATAATAACGTATGTAACATAACCACGTATGATACAGTAATAATAATAACGTATGTAACATAACCACGTATGTGACATAGCAACGGGTGTAACATAGCAACGGGTGTAACATATCCACGTATGCTACCACCATAGTGTGAATATATATCCCTACAATAACCATCAGAGTTAGTGTTACAGTACGTGAACGTACCTTCGCTGACGGTTCTTTTGGTACTTTCGGCGGAAAACGAAAATTCCGATGGAAAACAGCGGTACGACTGACAGCGGGAAAAACAGTGGGATGACGGCGGTACGACAGCGGTCCGAATAACTCAGATATCCTATAATGACAATGTTTATCAATTTTTAGAAGCATTCCGGGCATTTTAGGTACAAATTACCATTTTGCCCCTAGTTAGACTAATCGGCGTAATTTCGCGAGCTTATTGTTTACGCTCTATTTCTCCGGAATTTTGATGAGACCTCTTTTCCCCACATATTTTCGAAATAAGTACCATATTTACCCCTAAATACTATCAAACTATCCGGGAAATTTAAAGCTAATTCTAGCATTTCTACTATATCTACCGAAAGAACTACCGAAACTTAAGACCAGGGACCGAAAAACTTACCCGGCTTGGCTAGAACTACGAGAGCTCTTCCTTCTCTCTAACTTCTCTCTAGGGCACGGTTTTGAGGGGTAAAGAATGAAGAGGAAGAGGCTTCTATTTATAGAAGAAAGGAGGGACAAGGTTGGAATTTCACAAAAGTTCTTGGATCGGATTTCGACCGTCGGATCGCACTTGGACACGTGGCTTCATCCTTGCCAAACACCTATGTGCCGACATCATCCTTCTAGAAGAAGATGATGTCATGCATGACGTCACATGTGCTGACTTACCGATAAAGTTTCCTGATCGGTGTCCGAATCACGTAATCTTGTCAAAACTCAAAATTCCGACAACGTTGTTTTGAAGGTCTAATCTTTCTCATTAACAATACCTGGGTTGACTAAATTTTTAATCCCTTTGAGGGTATTTCATTCTTTGGCTGAACATTTCGGGCCGACGTTTGTCGATTCGGAAATAACTTCCGACGGTACCGTGTTTTCCGGACAATAATTCACGGGTTGAAATATGTCTGTCGTAAGAAACCTTATTCCTGGTTTGTCACAACACTCAAGTTTACCACGGGTTCACTTTTTACTATCGCCTATTCTCATAAATACCCGGTCTCTTATTTGCTCTGTTGGCTTCGGGAATCGGCTTCGGAGGTAGCCCACTCCGAGGTAGAATTTCACTGGTTTATAAAAAGTTCAGATGTCTTAGACTAAATCCCTATGTTTTGGTGTAAGATGTAATTTCTATCCATTCTCAAATATCCTGTTGGCTCTTTACCATATATTATTATTATATTCCAAATATCCAAATATTTTATTATTTTTATTTATTTATTTATTTCGAATTTCTCCCTCTTTAATTAATTATTTACTAATTAATTTACTTATATCTTAATCTAAACAATTAGCCAATAATTACCTAATTAGTCATTTACTAATTGTTGATAATTTCCTTAATTAGGATAAATTATTTCCTCACAACTATTGAACTGACATTGGTATTTTATATCCTATATAAAATATTAAAAATAAAGAGCCATAAAGTGCTTTTTAATAATATTTTATTTATGCTCAATATTTCTCCAGGAAAATAATCCCAAAAATTTCTAAAATTCAAGATAACATACTTCCCAAGTTTTTATCAGTATTTGTTATCATATGGTATTTACCATAATATTTTTAGGTCATTTACTGCCTTATAAAATACACTTCTCGTGGATCTTAACTCTTTCTCTTTTCAAATTTTCACAGTAATTACCTTATAACATAAGATTCTTAAAACTTATTATGTGAGATCTCATATTCACCTATCTTCAATAGGTATTATTTACTAAACTGTGATACTTATTATAAGCGTGATTTTTAGGGTATTACAACCACCCTATTATAATATACCTTTTATGATAGACAAAAATTTTGTCAAACAACTTATTTTTAATTTCAGCTTTTAAATAACTTTTAAGCTAAAAAATATATATAATCACCAAACAGCTTTTAGCTTTTTTGTAAAAACTCTTTTTTTAGCTTTAGCTTAAAAGTAGCTTTTAATTTAAAAATAAGATGATCCAAACGGGCTCTTAGACTCACTAATCACTTTCAGGTATCAAAACTGGCTTTTGATATTATTTTTTTAAAAAAAAAAAAAAAAAAAAAAAAAAAAAAAACCAATGCTTTTTACTTGACTTTCCAAAATTGCAAGCTGTTTGCTATTCATGTAACAGGACAAGAAACAGCAGTAAGATGGGTCCTAACAATGCGGTAATATGGACCCAACATGCAATTGTATTTTGTTTAAAAAAAAAAAAATCATATGATGTTAGGCTTAACAAATAATATTGATTTTAAAAAGTATATATGACTTTAGTTGGTTGAAAAAATGATGGTATTTAATTGAGGGGAAAGTTGTACAGAACAGACAATTTGTTGCATATAAACCAAACTTCAGTATTTTTTTAATTATAAACCAAATAATTATTTGTTAAAATAATAATAATCAATATTTTAATGGTGTGTTTGGTTTGGGGGAGCTTCTAAGATTAGTCTCATTTCCCTTCCCTTTCCCTCAAACCAAACACACCCTAAACAAAATAAAACTTAAAGGATTTCTTGTTTAAAGTTAATTTATATTTTTATCATCGGAATTACTGTTAGTTGACTAATTGACTGTGATCTAGCTTCATAGCAAGTCTTCACTAGCATGTAATCACCCAAATTTGTCTTTTCTTCTGAAAATTTTGCTTCGAATTTAACCCAACAAATTAAGCCACCCAGCTCTCTCTCTCTCTGTAGCTCTTACAAACAATCTAATCACTCATGGCTGAACTTGTGGGTGGCTCTCTTCTTTCTGCATTTCTTCAGGTTATGTTTGATCGGATTGCCTCTCCAAACGTTGTGGCCTTCTTGCGCGGGAAGAAATCTACTGAAAAATCACTCCAAAGGTTGAAGACAACGTTATATGCTGCTGGCGCCGTGCTCCATGATGCTGATCGAATTCAAATAACTGATTTAGCTGTGAAGTTTTGGCTGGATGATCTCAGAGATGCGATTTATGGTGCCGATGACTTGATAGACGAGATTTTCACTCAAGCTGAAACTCGAGTTGAGGTACAAAATTGTTTTTATCGCTCTTTTAACTTGAATGCTCGAAAGATGGATTTCAAGATCGATGACGTAGTTGACAGAATCGAATCGATTTTGAAGCACAAAGATATTCTTGGTCTGAGAGATGTTGTGGGAAGAGAGACCTTGTCATGGAGGCATCAGTCAACATCCCTCGTGGATGAATTTGATGTGTTTGGAAGAGAAACTGAAAAAGAGGCCATACTTGAGTTGTTGCTTTCTGATGACGATAATAATAAGATATCTGTCCTTCCCATTGTGGGTATGGGTGGGATTGGGAAGACCTTTTTAGCCCAAGTAGCATATAATAACGATCAAGTTAAGCAGAAATTTGATCTTAGAGCCTGGGTTTGTGTTTCTGAAGAATTTGATGTCTATAAGATCAGAAAGAGTATAGTAGAGTCTATCACTTCTCATGCTTGTGGTATGAAAGAGTTAAATTTACTTCAACTTGATCTCAAGGATAAGTTATCTGGGAAGAAATTCTTAATTGTTTTAGATGATGTTTGGAATGAGAGTTATGTTGATTGTGAAGATGGAATATCACCTAGAGGGGGTGAATAGGTGATTTCAAAAACTCTTTTCGAAATCCACACGATGACTCAAAGATGTAAGAATGAGACAGAGAAGTGAAATAGACACAAGACAATTTATACTGGTTCGGTCTTAATTCACTGACCTACGTCCAGTCCCCAGAACACCTGAGATTCCACTATCTTTTAAATATAATTATTACACACTCTGTAAACGAAGGATGATCCTCTCGGACTCCACTCCCCCTTACAAGTTGTAATTAATACACCCTCACTTAAAGTTCCTCAACCTTAAGTCGACTATACGAATGAAAATAAATAAGTGTTTAATGACTCCTCACGAGTAGATATAAATGAACACGAAGAACACAAAATATCCGAAGATATTAATGAAACAGTTGAAACAGCGAATGAATCTGAACTCAAATTAATTGCACAACGTTTTTAGTTATTGTTGCATTGAATGCTTCAGCTATTTATAGAGAAACAATTAATGACCGTTGGTGAAGTTTGTGAAGTAGCCGTTGAGAGACTTGAATGTGTCCGTTTAGACCGATGAACTTCTCGTCGTAGATTTCTCGTTTGTCATTCAAGTCGAAAGTGCAGAATTGACATTCTCTTTCATTCCTTTTGTTTTCCCGTTGTGAGATAGCATTTAATGTGTAGTGGGAATAGCAGAGAAGCTTTACTTCGATCAGAACAAATTTAGCTCTGGTTTAGGTAACTTCATTTAATGCTTCTGTCAGACGAAATTGTTTTATTCAAATCCGCTGGTAATTTGATAATCTGAAACTTATCAACACACTGGTTAAAAGCATTTGGTAATCTCAATAAGTAATAATCGAAGTAATAAGATAAAACCAATGATTTAGTGAATTACGCGAGATGAGAGTTTCAAAACGAGAGATACCTTGCTCGAGCAACAATCCAAGCTTGCTCGAGCAAGCTTCTTATGATTCAATTATAAAAGCTCTTGGCCATTGATGCTCGGGCAAGATTATTTTCCTTGCTCGAGTAGGGTGCTCGAGCAAGATGGTTTTCATGCTCGGCAAGCAATTCTTTATATGCAGGGAAAATTGCTTCCAGTCGTTGTTGCTCGAGCAAGCTGATATTCTTGCTCAGGCAAATTCTAGGCAGAGGCGATTTAACAAGGAGAACATAGGCTGCTCGGGCAAGCCTTTTTCCCTTGCTCGAGCATGATGCTCGGGCAAGCAATTCTGCATGCTCGGGCAAGGCTTCCTTGTGTGGGTATAAGGAACTTCAGATCAATGATGCTCGAGCATGATTTAATTCATGCTCGGGCAGGCTTCAAGAAAGAGACTGGAACTCGCCATTGCTCGAGCATACCATTATGCTTGCTCGAGCAAGGTGTGGGCAAAGGCAAGAATTGAAGACGATGCTCGAGCAAGATATTTCTTCTGCTCGAGCATGATGCTCGGGCAAGCAATTTACTCTGCTCGAGCAAGGCAAATTGAAGTTCTTTGTTTTGCCTTGCCACGATGTTGCTCGAGCAAGGTTTTTATCTTGCTCGAGCATGATTACTAAATCATGCTTCTCGATGTTGCTTCAGGCAGGATTAATCGTTGCTCGGGCATGGTCACTTATACATGACTTCTATTTTACTAGAGAGCCCGATGTTGCTCGAGCACGATTCTGCTCTGCTCGAGCATGATTACTTGAAACTCATAAAATACTTAATTCAACAATCTGGAAATTGTGATCATCAAAATACAGGAGTCAACAGATTGAGATTTTTTAAGAAGGCCTTTTGAATCTGGGACGAGAGGGAGTAAAATCCTCATAACAACTTGTAGTGAAAAGGTTGCTTCAGTTGTCCAAACTCTTTCACCCTATTGTGTAGATAATTTATCTGATGGTGATTGTTGCACTACTAAAAAATACTAAAATAACGACGGAATTTGTGATGGAAAAAATTTCGTCTCAATTTGCGACGGAAAAATAAATCAGTCGCAAAAATTTGCGACGGAAACAAAAATCCATCGTAAATTGCGACGGAAAAATAATTACGTCGCAAATATTGGCGACAGAAACAAAAAGCCGTCACAATTTGCGACGGAAAAATAAATCCGTCGCAAATATTTGCGACGGAAAAATAATCCCATCGCAAATATTTGCGACGGAAACAAAAATGCGTCGCAATTTGCGACGGAAAAATAATTCCATCGCAAATTTTTGTGACGGAAACAAAAATCAGTCACAAATTACGACGGAAAATAAATCCGTCGCAAAAATTTGTGACGGAAACAAAACTGTGGCAAAAAGCCCTATAATTCCCAGATTTGTTAAGCCTAGCACAGGTCGGGTCGTCTTTCTGTATTGGTGATAATGGCCTTACTGGGGGAAAGATGGCCACGGATACGAGCTGGCGTGCAAACTCGAATCTTGTGGGGTACGGCGGACTTGGCTCGGCGACTCCACCTACGCTAACTTCGTTCAGTTCCTTGCTTCCCCCTCCACCTGGGGATTCCTTCATCAGACCCGACAATTCCAAATCTAGGGCTCAGATTCAAGTCCAACTCAGGGTTCGTGCCCTTTTGTTCGACAAAGCCACTGCTTCCCTTTTCTTCCGTTCCCCCAATTCCTCTTCACTTCCCAATCTTTATCTGTTTCGGACCTTAATCCTGCTTGTAAGTCTCTCTCTCTCTCTGAAGTTAAAACCTCCCTCTTCTCTCTTTCAAAACCCTAAGAAATTTTTCTAAATCACCCAACCTCTTCTCTCTCATCACTCGCCATTTATTTACACAATCGTCATTGGTGCGTAAGTCATGGCCGCATTTCCCAGAGACCGAGCACTCTCTCTTTTAGCCGCTGCCAACAAGCATGGCGACTTAGCTGTCAAGATTTGTCTTTGAAACAAGCCAAGGATATTCTTCTGTCAATGGAGCCGTCTCTAGTCACTGACCTTTTCTCCTACTTGGTCGAGCTTTAATCCTCCCCCGAAGCCCTCGTTCGAAAATTATTGATCGAGTGAGTTCTCATACACCAAAATTCAACTCATTCCAATTTATTTTACTGTCTTGCTTTTCCTAAGTTGCTGCCGTATGCTGATATAAATATTTATAAATATTGTGAAGTTGGCTTATTATATTTGTTACTATAACTAAATTGTGAAAACACAAACACACATGTATTATTTTCTCTTACCAACTCCCCCACACCATCCACCTTTCTATTATTTTCTCTTTTACTTCTCCGCCAACCCAAATTTTGCCCAAAATCTATTCAAAGAAGAAGTCCAATTTATCTAACGAAATGAAAAGGTTCAACATTAAAAAGTCAAGGAATTAGTTACCGTTGTGGGTCCATGTTATCAAATCACAATGTTTTTTTAAAAAGAAAAATTCTCTTCCAGAACACCCTCGGGGTCTTCTACATGCAGAAGGAGACGTTCAAAAGTCAGAAACTTCTATAAACGTTCTTCTGATATATTTATATATAAAGTAGAGATTGCATTATTTGTTTTCTTAATATAAGTGATTTTATTAAATTTATTATATGAATATAAACTTTTACCTCTAAATCTCTAATCACTCAATCATTTATATTAAATACGATGAAATTGAAAAGTTATTAAATTTAAAAGACAGTTAAGAAATTTAAATTTTTTTATTAGTATTGATGAAATAGGATTGAAGTTCTTAAAAAATAGAACATGCTAGAGAAAGAGTACCGAACAAGGTAAGGTCACTTTTTTTTTTCTTTGGTTGTCCAAAATTCGTTGATATGAAGGCATGTATCACTTATAGAAGAATGTCTTGGTGCGTGAAATAATTTATTTTGAGAGTAATTAATCCTTATTTATTAATTTTACTCATGTAATTAATGTTTAAATGTGATTTTTTGTATGTTCTATCTCGTTTGAAGTCTAATTTAATATCGGTAAAAGTTGAAAAAAAATTAATTTAAGACATATTAAATAAGTTAACTAATATTTCTTACTTTGAATAAATTAGTTTTTTTGATATAAAAAATTGTGGCAAAGTGTGCAATCACTCTGAGATTCTATTAGGCGCCGAAGCGGGGACCTCTCCTAGGGAAGTTTTTTGCATTCACAAAGACTCGAAACCGAGACCTCTTGCTTAAGCGACAAGAGCCCTTTCCACTCAGGCTAAGTTCCGTTGGTAAAAATTAATTAGTTAAACGAGGGAGTGGAGGGAGTATTGCGAATTTGTGATACATACGCGGCTGAAAGAAAGATAAGAACAATTAAAAGAAAAAAAAAAGGATACGTAGCCTTTTTTTTTTTTTTTTTTGGTATTGCAAAGTTTAGGTGGGGGTAGACACCGGTAACCCATCAGGGCTAGAGCATGCCTCCAGGCTCAAAGAGCGCTTATAGAGATACTTACAGATCGCTCATCAATAAGGCCTTCATATCAACCAAGTAAAGGCCGATGCCTTAGCCAACTTTGTCATTCCTTGTTGGCATACAAGTGAATGTACTAAATACAACCAAATGGGTCTATATCCCAAGTCACAAAAGTGATTTGGGCTTGGTTTCCTAGTGGGCTTGGGCTTTTGTTTCATGACTTCCAGAACTGAAATCTTGGAACATCAAGAGATTTTGTATAAAATAAAATATTTGAATTTTGAAATAAAATATTTTTATTTGGAAAGATTTTGTATTCCTAGTGGGCTTGGGCTTTTGTTTCATGTCTTGTTTGGAAAGATTTACAGACGCTTCGGGGGGAAAGGTTAAAAAAGCTAAGTCCTCTTTGTTCTTCTCTCCCAGAGTCTCAGTTCAGTCCAGGAATTCTATCAGGGACTTAACTCAGATGCATATTTCTAGTGAAATCGGCAGGTACCTGGGTTTCCCTCTTACTAGATGCAGGATGAGTAGAGAGACTTATAGTTATATTATTGAAAGGGTCCATTCCAAGCTTTCGGGTTGGAAGGCTAGATCTTTATCTACTGCTGACCGCATCACCCTTGCTAAATCGGTTTTAAGCTCTATTCCGCTTTACCCAATGCAAGTTGCTAGACTTCCGAGGAGTGTGTGTCTTGAAGTTGAGAGACTCCAAAGGAACTTCATTTAGGGTCATGATGAATCTCATAACCGTTTCCACTCTGTGGGTTGGGAGCGGATCACTTGGCCTAAAGAATTTGGGGGATTGGGTTTCAAACGCTTACAATCTTTCAATAGAGCTTGTGGGGCCAAACTCGCTTGGAAGCTGATTATGGGTGCTAAAGGATTATGGGATGACGTGCTTCAAGGCAGGTATATGATGCGTGATGATGACTCATTGTTGACATTCAAATCTGGAGACTCCAAGTTATTGCGTTTTATCACCTCTCAAAGGGATATTGTTGATAAAGGCACTAAGTGGCAGATTAGGAATGGTACGATGGTTAATTTTTTCAATGATCTGTGCTTGTTTGAGGGGAAAGTTAAGGATTGTTGTATCAGAGAATTGTCTGAGGAAGAAGCACAATCTACGGTGGTTGAGTGGGCTACTGATGGATTTTGGGATCTGCATAAGCTCGCTAGTATTGTTCAACCGTCTATTCTGTCAAGACTGGCGGCTCATGATATCATGATTTGGGGGAGGCTCATAATGGTTTATTCTCTATTAGGAGTGCCTATTTCCTAATTGAGGATAATCCAATCAACCTGAAATGTAAGTTATTCAAGTATGTCTGGAGGTGGCAAGGAGTGGAATGCATTAGGGTCTTTATGTGGATGGTTGCACTTAAAAGACTTCCTACTAATGGGTGGAGGAGCTCTTGGTCCTCCACGAATGCTGGCTATGATTATTGTAATGCTCCTTATGAAGACATCATTCACATTTTGAGGGACTGCATCTATGCTAAACGCTTGTGGCTGAAACTTGTTCCCCCTAGGTATGTTTCTCTGTTCTTTTCAGCAAACTTGCGTGATTGGATGGCCTTGAACTTGGTTGGTAAATTCTCTATGGATATGGGTTCTTGTTGGTCTCTTATTTTTGGTGTTTCTATTTGGAAACTTTGGAGTTGGCGTAATGCATCTATTTTTGAACCTGATTTTACTAAGCCTTCGAAACCTGAGTTGATCATTCCCCTTTGTTGGAGGAAATTTTCTTGTTTTGAGGCTTCCCTATTTGATGCTTCGAGTATTCATTCCCCCAATATCATTCCACGATTTTGGCTTAGACCTGAGGTTGGTTGGGTGAAATTAAATGTCGATGGTGCAATGGTTTTAAGTACTTCAAAGGCCGGGTGTGGCGGTGTGTTAAGGGACAGCTGTGGTGTCTGGATTCCTGGGTTCTGAGGAATGAGCGATGTTGGAAGGATTGACGCTTGCTTGGGATCTGGGATTTAAGAGAGTAATTGTTGACTCTGATGCAGCTGTGCTTGTTAGCGATCTTGCTGATGCTAATTTCAGTACTGATAGCCTTCTTATGCTGAGAATTAAAGAATTGGTGGCTAGAGATTGGACAGTCTCCAGTTGCTTTACTTCTAGGGAATTTAATAGACTTGTCGATGCTTTGGCCAAATGGGGTCTAGCTAAATCTGGTTTTTTCAGTGAATGTCCCTGATCAAGAGTGTTTGGGATTCACTCCCTCTTTTGTGTAATTTCTTTGCTGTGTACTCTGGTTTCTAAAGGGGCATTTTTGAATTAGGCATATAGGGGCATTTACAAAAATGCCCCTATATGCCTAATCACTAGTGAATGTCCCTGAATGAGTGTGAGAGATTAATAATGAGAAAAGGATGAAAGAAAATATATGCAGTATAATAATTAATTTAGGGCCAAACGAAAAAAGTACATTTATTATTAATACAAACTCAAATGAGATCTTATATTTAGGGATAAGTTCATTAAAAAAAGACTCATATATATAGCAATGGATGGAGTATAGTTTAGGTGTAACGTTAATGAAGTAGTGCTTAGTTAAATGTTTAATCAAGACAAGTGAGAAATTTGGGTATACTTTTCCATCAAAAAATAATTTTGGAATTATGTATGAAACATTGTATCGAAACATATATATATGGTGCTTTTCTTTATTAGTTGATTAATTACTCCCTCATATTTTTAATATAAAACATATTTACATAATTTGATTAGATTAAGGAAGTTAGTTAATTTAGTTAAAATGACATGTATTTTCTAAAATATCCTAATCATCTTCCTTAATTATCTTATTTCCTCTCATTCTTGATTATTGTCGAGGGAACATCGATTAATAGGGATAAATTAGGAAAATGCTGACAAATATTAAAAATATGTCTTACATTTAAGACCAATTGGGATTTTAGTTTGATATGACCAAGGACTTGTCTGGTACCTAATTATCATCCTTCCAAAATACTAGTTGTTATATATATATATTTTTTTAAAAAAAAAAAAAAAAAAAACCAGGAATAAGAGAGTAAGAGATAAATATTAGTAAAAAATTCATTTTAAAAAATTCAAATTTTTTATTTTATTTTATATAAATATCTTAATAAGATCTTTTTAATTTAATCTATCTAACTTTTCAATATCGATATTAAAATTTAATTAGTGAAACTTATAAGAAAAAGTAAGTGCAAGGATCATTATCCTTTCAGCTCATTTCGGGATCATAATCCCTCCTGCACGGCCAGGGGCATGCCGCCGGAGAGCTTGTTGGTAATATTGCAACTCTACAGCAGCGGTCGACACATCGGCTTTCCCTTCGGTCCGCTCAATTTCATCTTGCGCCTTCTATGGCGCCCATTCAAAGAATCAATTGTGATTACCAGTAACGACTGGCAGGGTTTGTTTGATCGTTTCTCGCTCGACCTTTCTAAGGCTAGATGAGATAATGTACAAAGATTTTTATAATAAATTAATGTGAATGGTTCCCTTGGGGAAGACGCAGTTTCATATCTCATATGGCGGAGAAGACTTGGAAAAGGGAGCGTATTTCAGCGGAGGACCTGTGAAGAAACTGAAACTTCATAAACGTGAAAAAGACCACAGGTTGAAAAGGAAAAAGGGTAATGGGCTAATTAATCTTTTGGGCTTCTGCGTTGGATGGGAGGAATAGACCAAACAACTCAATAAGGGATTATTTTTTTTTTTAAAAAAAAAAACTGAATAAGGGTTGCCAATGAGGATTGATACAGTTGGCTAAGGCGTCAGCTTTCACCCCAAAAGGGAGGAGGTTCGATACCCGCTGGTCGATGTGAGGGCCTCATTTGTGGGCAATCGGTAAGTACCTCTGTAAGTGCTCTTTGAGCGGAGAGCGTACGCAGCGCAGTGGAGTACCAATATCTAACCCCACCTAATCTTTTTTCTATCCAAAAAAAAAAAAAAACTGAACAAGGGTTCAAGATATAAATAGATGAAGTAGTGAGCATATTGACTGTACATAACAACTCCTCACGGGATGGATAGAAGTATTGCTCACACCTATAGTTAGACTTACTAATTTTTTCTATTTTATATTAACATATTGATACCAATTTATTTATTACTCACACACACACACACACATATGGCCTTTTTAAGATAATGTTTTTTTTCCTTCCACACAATTCCTGCTCAAACCCAGATCCAAGTTGTTGCTAACTCAAACTTGTTAAGTGTAACAGAGAAACTTACTATGCATAGCAACATTTTAATTCTTGCAGGCATGAAAAGTCAAGACACCAAAGAGAGCTACAAGACACCAAAGAGAGCAACATAGACACAGTATTTCCCCCCTCCCCAGGTTTTGTACGGTTGGATGTGGATGGCTCCTATAATGCTAGAGGCCAAGCAGCTTGTGGGGGAGTGATTAGAGATCATCAAGGCAACTGGATATGTGGATTTCAACGGAAGTTAGGGCATACTATCCCAACTGCTGTGGAAATCTATGCTATCCGCATGGGACTACTATTCTGTAGACAGCTGGGACTAAGTAGGATCAAGCTTTATACCGATTCTTTGGGAGCAATGCATTTGCTTTTGATTGATTGTGGGCAGATACACCCATTGCAGGTTGAGATTCAAGAAGTAAGATAACTTATCCTATCAAATTGGGATCTTGAGATCATTCATATGTATATGGAAGGATTAAGATGTGCAAACTATCTAGCCCGAATGGCTCAGGACAACAACCAGGATTTTGAGGTCTTACTGACACAACCTTTTGCTTGTTTAGAATTATTTAAGATAGAATGTGGTGAAGTTTCTGAACTATAATAGTGTTGTCTAATTAGTAGACACTTTCTACTTTTTCAAGCTTATTGCTTGCCTTTGTATTATTAAAAAAAAGAAAAGAATGATGTGCTTTAAAGGAACTAGTTGTATTAAAAGTAAGGATATACATTGAAATATGGAATCTCTCACTCTTGGCATGGAAGTATTGCCCTCTCTAACTGCATCAGATATATCAACTTTGGTGTTTATTTGCAATGAGGAGATCTGCAGAGGGAAGAGGTTGGATCCAGTAAAGCCTTAATCAATTCTTATTATTTTTTGAGGATGCATAAAGGTAGAAAGCAAGCCTTGTGTGAAGGTTTCATTTACTTTGTTATTTTTTTAAAAAGTTTCTTTTGTCTTGTTACATCTATATTTTGGAGAAGGAAATTGTATATTCATTTTGACAATGCTAGTGGAAACATCAGCTTGATGTGCTCGTTGTTATTATAGACTAAGAAAATGAAAAACCAAATAAGCCACAAATGTATTTTATACCTCCTCTGAGGAGCATTTCTATAAATGCCTTATTATGAAATATATCTAATTTTGTTTACGATAGAATTGCCTAAAAAAATTAAATAAATAAACAAGAGAATTTCATACCAAACTTGCAGTTGATACGTCTCCTATTTTCAGGAAGTTTTGCGGGCCTTGGAATTTCTCTTTCAATTTTCTCATCTTCTTTCATCCTAGATCCCAGAGTTCTAGGTTCAACAGCTTGAAGTTATCGTCTATCTAGTGGCCACATAACAAAAAGAACCGTATTAAATGGCTCCGGGAGTTGGGGACGATTCAGATGTCAAATTGGTTGAAATGTGACAGTTGGGTTTGTGTTGGATAGGAATAGGATTTTTTATTTGAAGCAGTGGCAGAAATTGAGGGGTCGAACAGTAGTGGATTGTACGAAAGAATCCCAAGTATAGATATTCTCTGTTAGCTTCCCATATTTCTTTGTTTGTTCTTTTGCTGTCATGAGGTCTCTATTTTTAAAAGTTTGTCTCCTATTTCCTTACATTTATTGGTAAATGTCAATGTATTTGTAGACTTTGTGCTCCTTGAAGGTGAGACCATTTGTAAATTAATTAATGCTTACAAGTTTTTATTTGATAGTGGAAGAAAAAAATGCAGGACGCCTCATGAGGCGTCCTAAGACAGATTTAGGACGCCTCATGTAAGGCGTCCTGAAACAGATTTAGGACGCCTTACATGAGGCGTCCTGAACCCCATTCAAGACGTCTTACAGAGGCGTCCTGAATAATTTTCAGGACGCTAAAAATCACCAAAATTACTATCCCTTTGAGATGTTCCTCTCAAAAAGGACGTTAATTAGGTCGTTTTTTGGGTTTTTTGTAGTAGTGATTATTTGTAATATTTACCCAGATATATCTTTATCATAATATTACTTCTTTTAATATACATTCTATGTTCATGGACAGAGAGAGATATTATGGAGAAGCTTCCACTTTATTGGGGTTTAGAAATTTTGAAAGTTGAAGGTCATTCCTACAACAACTTGGTTGAATAACACCAAATTAATTGCAAAAACTGTTGGAGAATTCCTGCCCATGGGCAAGTACCTACTCTAAGGACCTTATCTATTGAAGGATTAGAAAGTGTAGTGGCTATCGGTTCTGAGTTTTTCCATGGAGATGATTCTTCTTCACTTGTACCGTTTCCATCCCTTGAAAATCTTCATTTTGAAAATATGATCTCATGGGAATAATGGAATTCAATAGATATGGATGCTTTCCCTAAGCTCCACACTCTTCGCTTTCATGATTGTCCCAAACTAATTGGGAATTTACCTTGCCAACTTCTTTCTTTAGAGAATTTGAAAATTCAAAGATGTCCACAGCTTGCTTCTTCTATCTCGAACTGCCCATATTATCCCGAGTTAGTTATAATTAAAAGCCCAAATGTAATGTTGCAAGAGCAAGAATTGCCACGTTGCATACCCCGTTTAACAATTTCAGGTACGCAGATGTCGGAGCCTCTATTTGAAAAGATGGATGTTGAAGATTTTATTTTTCTGGATTGTCCTGATGCAGTGCCAATATAGATTTTTATCATTTTATATATATATATATATATTATATATATATATATATGTTTTGTTAAAATACACAATATATCTTCAAAAACTTTTATGGAATAATTTATTTCTTATATATATACACATATATCTTTTTGTTAGGAAATGATACTGTTATGGAATAAAATATTAGGCCCGTACAAGTGAGGCCCAACAAGGGGCAACCAAACCCTAACCCTAAGAGGCACCCATTATCCCATAATCACATAGTGGGAGGCGGGGAGAAGAAACGGGCGAATGATGGGAACGTGTTAAACGGATCCTCTATGCCTCACTATAAATAAGAGGGAATTCCCCGGGTGAACGGTACACGTATCCTCCGAACTCGCCTCTTTACAATTCGGTCTATTTACGTAACACACACCCCACTCCCTTAGGTGAAAGCCTTCATGTGTGTGCTCTGTGATCTCTTATTCTCATAGGTATCTCATCCATGGATACCTAGGAGGTACCTATTTGATCCTACATCAACATACTAGCCCACCTAGGGCTAGACATCTGTGTTCTATGACAGAACAAATACTAGATTTGATTTTTCCGAGAAACTTTTGTCACTTTTCTGATAAGCTAATAGGCTTTGGTCAAAGCCCTTAAAGAGCATTTTTGGGAGATTACTTATTCTTATTTAATATTCAAACTCCAATTACTATCCAAGTGTGCCTAACTCATTATCTACATGGGAGAGACAGAGGTATATTTGGAAGAAAAAAAAATCCTTCTTAACATATTTATTATATTTAACTAATTTTAGATGGCAAAAAAATGTTTAACTAATTTTAACCAATATTTTAATTTATATAATTTAGTTATTTGTATCTTATGAAAAGAAATGGACAGAGTACCAAAATTGACAACTCTAGAATTTAATTAATAGCTTGGCTTCTATGGTAGCCAATAAACTTGGCTTGTTTTGGAGGGTGCTAAACTCGGCTAGATATAAGCCTTGCATATGGTTAGCTACTTAGCTTCTTTTGCAAATATAATGAATTATCTTGTTTTATGAGTTTATGCTATGGCAACATCTAGTAGAAGTATAAAAACTCCATATGCAACAGCTAACCAAACCACCGGCCAAGTTAAAGCATCAACCGAATTGAAGGAAAAAAGGATATCACCACTAACTTTCAGCAGCATGCGTGAGACCATGGCAACAAACGAAGGTGAAGGGATATGTTGTTATTTAACAAAATATTTATTTAAACATTTATATTTCCTAAAAATAATTTGTTTATATAATTTATAATAATTAAATACATATATTTTCAAACTTTTTAATATGTTTTAAAATTAATTAATTTTTATGCTTATTAAAATAAAATTTAATAATTTACATTTTTCATCACATTTATCGAAAACACATTTTTATTCATCATCATCATACATTGCTAGTTGAGAGACTAGAGGATTTTACTCTATAGTTTATTATTACTATTAATTAATGTTGCTACAATTGTGGCCTTCAAAAGTTGAGTTTTGTTCTATATTCATAACATTTTTTCTATTTTCATGGACAGAGAGAGATATTATGGAGAAGCTTCAACCTTATTGGAATTTAGAAATCTTGAAAGTTGATGATCATTCCTACAACAAGTTGATTGAATTGCACTAAATTATTGGAATTTAGAAGGCTCTTTTTCTTATTTTTAGTACCTTTCTTTACCTTTAACCTCTTGAAGAATGCCTTTCCCTTATTTCTGGAAAATTTCTCGCTATTTAATTGTTCAATGATTTACTTCAAATGCTTTCATTTAATTGTTCTTTTAGAACTCCCTTCCAAGCCATTAAGTTACTTTTATTCAAGTACTTTTTTAAAAAAACGGGAGTATACTTATTATTCCCATATACATCATTCAAAAGTCTATCAAGTTGAAGGGTAAGGAATATCAACTAGAGGGGGGTGAATAGGTGATCTCAAAAACTTTTCGCACAAGCGCGGATACGATAGAAACAGAGAAGAGAAATGAACACAAGACAATTTATACTGGTTCGGTCTAATACTTCGACCTACATCCAGTCCCCAAATCCTTTGGGTATTCACTAATCACAAATGGTTACAATTACACACTCTGTATCCAAGATGATCCTAATTCACTAGGACTCACTCCCCTTATAAGTTATAATCATATACCCACACTTAAGGTTCCTCAACCTTAAGATTTAACAACTGAACAGATAATCAAATGATGTTTTTAAACTCCTCACGAGTTGATATTGATAAGCACTGAAGTATAGAATATCAAAAGATATTAATGAAGTAGATGAAATAGCAAATTGTAATAAACTCAAAATGAATGCACAACGTTTCGGTAGATGGCGAATTCAATGCTTCAGCTATTTATAGATGTTACAATAAATGACCGTTGATGAAGCGCGAAGAATAGCCATTGTGAGTATTGAGTGTATCCGTTAGACAGATGAGTCTTCCGTTAAGATTTTCGTAGTTTGAATATTCTAGGTGGATTTGCAGTGACGATATTCTCTTCATTCCTTCTGGTTTTGCCCGTTGTGAAATTTCATTCAATGCGCAGTCGGAATATCAGTAGCAGCTTTACATTGATCAAAGTATTGGTTACCGAGATTATCATCGGTTTTGGCAACTGCATTTAATGCTCCAAGATTAAATCATCTGAAACTCTTTAACAAACTAATTAAAAGCATTTAGGATTAGTAATGAGTATCATTAAGAAGCAATGAAGTTAATACAATGATTACATGAGTTACGCAGACGGAGATTTCAAAAACAGAGGTATCTTGCTCGAGTAATAATCCATGCTTGCTCGGGCAAGCTTCTCCTGAATCAGTTAAAAATGTTCTTGGTCGCTGATGCTCGAGCAAGGTTACTTTGCCTGCTCGAGCATGATAATTTTCATGCTCAGGCAAGCTTTTCTTTATGCAGTAAAAAAATGCTTCTACTGCTGTTGCTCGAGCATGCCAACTTTCTTGCTCGAGCAAGACATAGACAGAGGCGCAAGCTTGTGAAGTCAGAGTTGCTGCTCGAGCATGGTTTTTCCCTTTATCGAGCATGGTGCTCGAGCATGACATTTTTCATGCTCGGGCAAATGTTTTGCAGTGGAGGACAATAGACAATTGAAAACTGCTGCTCGAGCAAGCATTTATCTCTACTCGAGCATGGTGCTCGGGCAAGCTTTCTTTATTGCTCGAGCAAGACTCTTTAGCTTCATCCTCTCGCTTCTGGCTCGATGCTGCTCGAGCAACTCCTTTCTCATGCTCGAGAAAGTCTTTTCCACTTCGCCATTTTTCTGTTTGATGCGCTGATGCTTGAGCAAGGTTCTTGCTCTGCTCGAGAATGACTCCTAATCTTGAATTCCTTCTTCTGAGATCGACGATGCTTGGGTAAGCCAACCAACGATGCTCGGGCATGACTTAGTAACTTGGAAATTTTGCTTTTAGCCCGATGTTGCTCGAACATTCCAAATGCTCTGCTCGAACAAGCTAACCTAAGATTCTTGAACAAATTTGTTAGATTACCAATAGCATGAGTGAATCTCTGCTTGTGCAAATCTACATTACTTAATTCAATACTTTAGAAATTGTGATCATCGAAAGCTAACACAAGTTACTGCATAAATCATCATGTGATTACATTTATCATATTTGAATTAAGACAACTATCAACTCTCAAACTCAGAGCTGTTTATTTTTTGCAGGGACTTGGAAATTGTCACATTCTCTAAAGACGATACAATAATTCAGGTAATTCTAGATAAGAGTGATATCTCTCTGACATGACTCTGTATAATTGAATTAATTAAGGTGAACGGTTGCAAACATTCCTGGCTAAAAATGTCCTTTGACACTTTAGGTACAATCATAGTCACCAACAAATTTAAGGTCAATGATCAAAATTTTCATAGGATGAATCAAGATAAGTCAGATAGGTCTTTATTTTATTTTATTTTGATTTTAAGGGGAAAACTCTGACAGTTTGGATGTATAGGAGGGATTAAATTCACAACCTCACTCATCAAGGAGCTTTCATATGCCATAAAGTGACAAGATCATTCGATATTTTTCTTTTTATTTCCTTCATATAAAATGTTGAATTAGGAATTGATTAAAAAAAGAGTTCAATAAGGCCTTATTTAAGATGTTTATCTTTCTTTCTCTTTTTATGCATTCTATTTTTAATGCTTTCTAGTTTTGTACCTGTAAGACTTTTACTATTGTATTCTCTTTTTTTGTTGGGTTGTGATGTCTTGGCAGTGGGAGTTTAGGTGTAAGAAAGTCTTCTTCTATTGTTTGCATTTTTTGTAGTAGGGGCTATCAGTAAAATTTGGAGGTGCTGTCCTCTTTTCTTCCAAAAAAAAAAATCATAATGTGTTTTTTTTTTTAAAAAAAAAAAAAAAAAAAAAAAAACTTTTTTAACATGATTCCTTAATGGTTTGGAGATAGTAGGAGAAATAGTAAGCCGTTCATCATTATTTGAAACGAGGCATTTGTTATAAATGCATGATGAAGTGGTTTGAGTTAAAATATATGAAGTTGTAAGTTGACGTGATTTGTTTTTTTGAAACTTTTTTTTTTGTTTTTGCATAAATTTAGGGACTTCCCTATGATTTATTCCCCATTGACAAGTCAGAACATGACAAGTTGTGGTGCTGCCAATGCTAAGTTAGAGTGCCTCAATTAACAAGTCAATAGGTCACTAATGACAACTCAAGGTGCAACATTTGACAACTTAGGGCATAACAAGTCATTATACTATTAATACAAATCGGGACACCTCAATAAACAAGTCAATGTGCCGCTAATGACAGCTGAAGGTAAACTCATCTTATTACATTTCAAATAAATCACTCACAAATCCCTTGAGATTTCATATGATTTTGATGATTTCAAGGGATCTCATTGTAATCATTTATCTTTCTTGGGACTTCAATATAATTCCCGCTTAAAAAATCAATGTATATTTTTATAAATAATATAAATTAGTTATACAGCTCAGGGCCGGGAGTAATTGGAAATTTGATTATTCAAATTGAGCTCAACTTTTGCGTTGTGGAAAAATTACATATTTTACTATAAATTGGTAATTTTCAATATGAAATTAATGTATCCTACTCAAAACATTCCTCACTCGAAATTAATACGTTCAATTTCTCTCTTTTTTTTTTTTTTTTTTTTTTGAAATTTGAGGTGAAAATTCATAATCTACCTTCCCTACTCTTACGGACAACATATATGTTTATTATTGTTTATGTCTTTAATATTTTCTATTTTGTTAGTATGAATAAAAATTTGCTCATTACAATACCAACTAACAAATCCTCTAAAGTCCCTAAATGAGGAATAAAAATTTTAAAATTGTTGTTAAACTCACGATATTCATGTCACTTCAGCACATTTACCTATAATTTCTCACACTTTTTTGGTAAATTGATAAATATTTCGGGATGGAGGATGTGGATGGATAAGGAGAGAAACGTCAAGCAGAGAAACCTGACGCCTCCATTACTTGTTCTTATTTATAAGAGACTCCAAAAACTTATGGGAAATATTTTTTTCATTTTTTATTTTTTTCCCATTAATTACTGTATGTCTGTATCAATATAAGTTATTCAAACTCCAATAGCTATCCAAGTGGGCCTAACCCATTATCTACGTGAGAGAGATAGAGGTATATTTTAAAAAAATAATTTTCATTCTTAACATATTTATTGACTAATTTTAGATGGGAAAAAATATTTAACTAATTTTAACCGATATTTTAATTTACATAATTGAGTTATTTGTATCTTATGAAAAAGAAAGGACAGAGTATCAAAATTGACAAGTCCAGAAATCAATTAATAGCGCGTCCACTATGGTAGCCTAACTTGGTTTGTTTTGGAGGGTGCCAAACTCGGCTTCTTGCATATAGTTAGCTACTTAGCTTCTTTTGCTAATATAATGAATTATCTTGTTTTATGAGTTTATACTATGGCAACATCTAGTAGAAGCATACAATTTATTCACAATTTCTCATTTACGGCAAGCTTTTACCATTTTATAATTTAGAGTAAAATACATCCACCTTCATATTTTCTCTAAATTTAGAAACCTCTGCTCTATTTTAAAAATGTGTATAAACCTCCACTAAAATTAACAAATATTTTACACAAACATTTCTTATAAATTTCGTATTTCATTTTTTATCACCTAACCTATTAATTGGCTATTAAGTTTGACTTTAAAACTTCTGTTGTGGCCGAAAAACCATTCTTTTAACATTTTCATAAAGAAGGGAAAATGTAAAGGTAACCACAAGGACATCAACACACATCATACGCAAAACAAAATAAAAGTTAAGAACACAAAACATAAAAGCTCCATATACAACAATAAAAGCCAACCAAATCGCTGGCCAAGTTAAAGCATCAACCGAATTGAAGGAAAAAATGATATCACCACTAATTTTCTGCAGCATGCGTGAGACCATGGCAACAAACGAAGGAGAAGAGACATGCTGTTATTTAACATAATATTTATTTAAATATTTATATTTACTAAAACTAAATTTTTATATAACTCATAATAATTATAATACATATATTTTCAAACTTTCTAATATGTTATAGAATTAATTAATTTTGATGATTATTATAATTTAATTTCATAATTTAATTTTTTTATCACGTTTATTGAAAACACATTTTTATTCATCATCATATATTGCTAGTGTGAGAGACTAGAGGATTTTTGTAATACCCTAAAAATCGTATTTATGATAAATATCATATTTCGATAAATAATACCTATTGGAAATAGGTGAATATGTGGTTTCAAATAATAAGTAATAATTATCTTATTTTCTAAGGTAATTTCTATTGAAATTAGGGTGAATAAAAAGCTAAAATCCCTAAAATGCATTTATGAGGCATAAAATGGTCTCGAAAATATTATGATAAATATCATATGGCAACAAATACTTGACAAAAACTTAGGAAGTATGTTGTCTCTAATTTTAGGAATTTTTGGGATTATTTCCTTGAAAAATAGAGAAGCATAAATATAATATTATTAAAAGCACTTTTTGGCCCCATGATTTTTAATATTTTACATGGGACATAAAATACCAATGTCGATAAAATAGTTGTGGGATAATAATTAATCCTAATTATGAAAATTATCAACAATTAGTAAGTGGCTAATTAAGTAATTAGTGGCTAATTGTTTAGATTAAGATATAAGTAAATTAATTAGTAAATAATTAATTTAAGGGAGAAATTCGAAATTAATAATTAAATAAATAATAAAATATTAATAAAATATTTTATGCTTAGAAAAATAAAATAAAAATAAATAAATATCTAGATATTTTGAATAAAATAATAATATAATCGGTAAAGAGCCAACGGGAGATATGAGAACATATAGAAATGAAATTCTACCTCAAGATATAGAAATTTAGTCTTTTACTACTGGACTTTTTATAAACCAGTGAATTTCTACCTCGGAGTGGACTATCTCAAAAGTCATTTCTGAAACCAACAGCGTAATTAGGAGTACCAGATAATTAAGATAAGGAAGATAGTGCTAAAAGTGACTTATAGAAAACGCACCGTGTTTTTCAAACCAGGGATATGGTTACTTAGATCAGATCATATTACGAACCGGTGATTTTACGCAAGAAGGTTTGGTTCTATCGAAAGTTATTTCCGTAATCGACAATGTCGTCCGCGAGATAACGGAATACCCTTAATGGGATCAAAAATATAATGAAACCCAGTAGTTTTAAAGAGAAAGAATGGAACTACAAAACCTAGTTCCGGATTTTTGAGATTCGTCAAGATTACGCGATTGGGACACCGATCGGGACTTTATCGGTAAGTCGGCAAAGATGACATCATCCTCTTCTAGAAGGATGACATAAGCGGGACATGTGGAAGGTCAAGATGGTGCCACATGGCGAAGTGCGATCCGACGGTCGAAATCCGATCTGAAGAACTTTATGTAATTCCCACCTTGTCCCTCCTTTCTTCTATAAATAGCAAGCCCTCCTCTTCTCATTTCTTCACCCCAAAAATGCAGCCTAGAGAGAGGTTTTAGAGAGAAAAGCTCGGAGAAAGTCGAGCAAAGTCGGGGTAAGTTCTTCGGTCTCCGGTCTTTAGTTTCGGTAGTTTCTTTCGGTAGATATAGTAGGAATGCTAGATTTATCTTTAATTTTTCAAGATAGTCTAGATATCATATTTAGGGGTAAATATGATATATATTTCGAAAATATGATGAGGGAAAAGATCTGTCAAAATTCTGGAGAGATAGAGCGAAAGTAGCGAAGCTCTGGCGAAATTCCGCCGATTAGGGGTTTAGGGGCAAAATGGTAATTTATACCTAAAATGCCCGTTATACTTGCTAGAAGTTGATAAATGTTATCCTTATAGGATATCTAAGATAATCGGACCGCTGTTGTACCGCCGTCGTACCGCTGTTTCACCCGCTGTCAAAAATTACCGTTTTCCGTAAAAGTACCGTTTTCTGTCAACGAAGGTACGTTCGCGTACGGTAACACTAACTCTGATATTTATAGTATGCATATATGTGCTATGTGTATTGTATGTGGTAGCTGATAGCTCTGCTATTTGTATGTACGTTCGCGTACTGTAACACTAACTCTGATATTTATTGTATGCGTATATGTGCTAGGTGTATGTTATGTTTATGTGAAGTAGTTGATAGCTCGTGGTATGTTCATTGTCTTGTTATGATGCTTGCTGGGTTTCGGGATACGGTTGCTAGGTGTGAAATGCTTGGTGTGAAACGTTTGCTAAGTGTGACATATCTGCCAGGGGGCTTATATGATGTTGGGATATGCTTGTTTGTATGCTAATATACTAGATATGTAAATATGAGGTTAACCGTTACCTGGGGTCCGTATGCATTGGACCTCAGCTCTTAATATAGCGTCAGGTTCAGGAGGACCGAGAATCGAGGAGAAAGGCAAGCAAAGACGCATAGGGACTCGGTGAAGACTTTCTTCGTTGCTATCTACTTTTGAAAACTCTCGGTCGTTGTACCGCTTTTGTAATCAGCCAGACTTACGGCATTTTAAATATATGTATCAGTTACTCAATCGCTCCGATGCTCTACTCTGATGAAAAAAAAAAATTATACTGCTTTTGAAAATGGGATGTTACAATTTTACTCTATAATTTATCATTACTACTATTAATTAACGTTGCTACAATTGTAGCCTTCAAAACTTGAGTTTTATTCTATATTTTTAACATTATTTCTATTTTCATGGACAGAGAGAGATGTTATGGAGAAGCTTCGACCTTATTGGGATTTAGAAATTTTGAAAGTTGATGGTCATTCCTACAACAACTTGATTGAATTGCACCAAATTAATTGCAAAAACTGTTGGAGAATTCCTGCCCTTGGGCATCTACCTGCTCTGAGGACCTTAATTATTGAAGGATTAGAAAGTGTGAAGGCTATCAGTTTTGAGTGTTTCCATGGAGATGATTCTACTTCCTTTGTGCCATTTCCATCCCTTGAAACTCTTCAATTTGAAAATATGATCTCATGGGAAGAATGGACTTCAATAGATATGGATGCTTTCCCTAAGCTCCACTCTCTTCACTTTCATGATTGTCCCAAACTAATTGGAAATTTACCTCGCCAACTTCTTTATTTAACGAATATGGAAATTGAAAGATGTCCATTGTTTGCTTCTTCTATCCCAAACTGCCTGTATTTGGATGAGTTAGTTATAATTAAAAGTCCAAATGTAGTGTTGCAAGAGCAAGAATTGCCACGTGCTCCCTTAGTTGGAAGTAGCCATTGAAGTTTTTGTTTGTTTTTGCCCGTTGAGCTCTAATCCAACTTTAATCATAAAATGTTTAACATTGACTTCGTTAATGCTCCGTCTTGAGTGTTGTATTAATAGCCATTGAGAAGATTCAAGCTTTTTGTTGGAATGTTCAAACTATCCGTTAGACTCAGAAGCTTTCCTCTATTTTCTGACATAGCATTTAATGCTTCTGAAACACAAATTGCTTTATGACAATTTGTTGTTAATCCATTATATAATCATCTGAAACTCATTAGCAAACTGATTAAAATCAATTAAGAATAGTAATGAGTAATGATATGTAGAAATGAAATCACACACGATGATTTAGGATTTAGGAAGACGGAGATTTGAAAACAGGGAATAATCATGCTCGAGCATGACTATATGTATGCTCGGGCAATAGTAGATGCGATATTCTTGAAAGAGTAGAAATCACCCTATGCTCGAGCAACCAACTAGGCTTGCTCGGGCAAGCTTCTCTTGTTGTCTTTTGAAAAATAGTTTTTATCGTTGATGCTTGAGCAGGAAAATCTTCATGCTCGGGCAAGAGATGAAGAGGTGAAGATTTACAAATTCAGTAATGCTGCTCGAGCATGACTTCTCCTCTGCTCGAGCATGACATATTCATGCTCGGGCAAGAGTCTTCTAGAGGCTAAGAATGAGAATACAATTGATGCTGCTCGGGCACCCTTTTACCTCTGCTCAAAAATGCTTTTTACTCTGCTCGGGCATGACTCTTCAATTTGCAAACTTTTGCTCAGCTCGATGATGCTCGGGCATGTTAAATGCTCTGCTCAAGCATGGCTCTCCAATTTGCACTTCTTCGCTTTGAGCCCGATGATGCTCGGGCATCACAAATACTTTGCTTGAGAAAGCTTTCTGCCTTCGTTTGACTCGCACAAGGAACTTGAGGCAAAACGCATATGAACTTGAGGCATAAAAAGCTCTTCGTGGTTTTATAAAAATTCATCGAGTTTTGAGGTGCTACTGACTTAGCGTAATGCGGACATATGCGATGCCGACGTATACCGATATATTATAAATTTCCCGAAGGATTGTTCATGTGATAGTAATACAAAACTTTATAATTACAATTCTTACATGTAACTATACCCTCTTCAACCAAGCCTTGAGTAGACTTGGGGCATAGAACCTAACTCGGTTAAATCATCTCATTTGGCCAGCCGGGTAGGTCTAGTGGAAGTCTCACCGTGCTAGGGTGGTGACCGATTGATCGAACCATATAGACGACCCTTCTAGTTTAAGCACCAAATGATGTGAAGTAACTTTATTAGATTCATGCCATAAGGTAGGTTCTACGTTGACTTTCTTCCCGCATTTCCTTTGTGGGGTGCCTCCTCACGGCTCCATTTTCGGTGTTTATCTACGGCTCCATCCCTTGGTACCTTCTCGATCCCTGGTTCCTTTACCGAACCTCTAGTCAAGTCTAAGATTCAAAACAAATTGAATCTTAGGTAACGATTAACCTCATATGAAAAGTATAACAAGTATATGTATGACGAGATATTCATTACATTTCAAAGATTAACCAATACATAGCACACGGCGCAGATGTAATGTCAACACAACAACAGTACATAGCACACAACACATGTAAAGTTATCTATACAAATCCATGTATAGTTGTATAGTCTGCACCACCTGTGCCACGATGTACACTCGTGTCCTCAGCGCTAGGAAAACAATATCACGGCATTATCAAGACTATAACCCGTATCGTTTGAATGTATATAAACGGTGATTCAAGACGAGTCTTAACCACGGTGCATGACCCAAGACCAAGTCTTGTCCATGACTCTATGAAATCATTCCATCTCATACATGCATACAAGTCATATCAGAGTTAAAGTTACTGTACGCGAACGTACCTTCCTTCCGTGTGAATAGTAATTTACTATTTATGTATACGGCACTATTCATAAATACGGCACTATGAATAGTAATATGCCCGTCCTTCAAATCGACTCAGCATTCCTCGGATATCCTAACATATTACCATATTGCTTAGAATAATATCCAAAAGGTTAATTTACCTTTCTACCCTTGGTGGATTTATTATTCCATTATTACCCTTACATTTTCTTAAAAACGCAATACTGAATTTCTGGGCAGAATTTTTGATTAACTTTTAAAAATCATAATTAATTCTACAAACATCGAAACGAGGATCCGTAAAATTCCCCGGAATCCTTAGGAGGTATAGTTTTGAGGAAAAATACTGGTTCTTGTCCAGATATTAAGAATAATTCCCAGTTTTCACGTGTTCATCCTCTGTCCAGAAATATTCCAGAAAAACGTAGCCCAACTTTGGACATTTTTATCTCCTAGCACAGAACTTGAAATAATACATTCTATGTATATTTGAAAAGCCCTATATGTCTAATTTGAACATGAATTTTCTCAGAATTTAAGAACATCATCTTCAATATAAAATACTGACGTTTTTACCCCTGACTTCAAAAATTGCTTACCGATAAAATTTCGCCAGAGTTTCGCTACTTTATGATTTGCTTCCAAAAATTCTGCTATATAACCTTTTCCATCATTTTTTCGAAATAAAACCATTTTTAACCATAAAAACATGATAACAAAAATATATTGGAAAATTAAAGATCAAAACACTACTTATCTATGAATTTAAAACTAGAACTCAAGAACTAGAGAACTTACCCTTGAAGAACCTTGCTACTACTTCTTCCTTGCTCCAAGAACTTCACTCTACTCACTCTCTAATCTTAAAATCAAATGCTTTGAGCTGATTTTGGTGTGAAGAATATGAAGAGAAGAGTCTTCTATTTATAGAAGAAATTCAAGGCTATTCCAACTACACTTCTTCCTTAACCAAACACTCAAACCAAACACCCAAACCAAACACTCAAACCAAACACTCATACACCAAACACTCACACCAAACACTCTTACACCAAACATTCATACCACCTTATACATATCTACCAATATCCAACTACCATTTAATATTTATTTACAAATATTAAATAAGTATTGGAAAATAAAATCCTTAATTCCATATAAGAATTTTCTTCCATAATTAACTCTCTAGGTCATAAAATATTGGTTCTAAAATTTCTAGACCAAAAAGTATCCTCTAACTATTTTTCCTTGAATTATTGGGAAAATAGGCCTCAAAATCAGAAAATAGCTTTAAAACTATTTAGGCCAAATTTTCATAATAAATTCCCATAAAACATTTCTTGTTTCCAAATTCAAAAATTTGGGATATTACATTCCTCCTTTTGGTTATAAATTAATTACCTTTGTATGTGCTATTTATGTCATATTAAATAGCTCCTAAATAATGTCTCATAATTAACCATTCGTTAATTAATTCCAAAGTGGAATTTGGATGAAAATATAATCAATAGATTATAATTTCTTGAGACAAATATTCACCTTTGTATTTAATATGTATTATTTATCAAAATATAGTATTTATGACAAATAAGAATTTTAGGGTATTACACTCGAGGCTATAAATTCAAGGCAATAATTTATTTCAACATGAATTGTTCTCTGCCTTTCAGAATGCAAACATATCATCAACACAAGGGTCAATTTCCAGTGAGTGTAGCGTTCTTGATATAAATCCAAATTTGGCAAACCACTTATCCCCATGTAGCTCTTTAAGTATTCTTTCCAATGCAAGAAGAATCAGCTTCAAACTCATTGTGGTTCGTCTGTTATCATCAGGTGAGTGGAGGTTGTTCTTGATCAGCGTTTTTTGCAGCATCCTTAACTGACCGTCAACTTCAAAACATCATATCTCCTTCAATTGATCTTTGTTTTTCATGTTCTTGATGTTTTTGGAAATTATTTGAGTCTAGTTTCCAATGGCATCAGTTTCAGCTCATTTGGATTTGTCATTTGTGAGATACACTCAAAATACCGAAGCTTGGTCTGGATTGTGACGTTGATTTTTGTTGCAAATTCCAAAAATCATAGCTTTCTCATCTGAACTCCTTTGTGCTTGAATTTTATATCAGAATGACTTATTGGGAGTCTGGTTTCATATGCCACTGGTTTCACCTCAATCCGATCTCTGGTTTGGGAGATATCGTCGAATCACCAGAGGTCGCCAGCTGAAACGCGAAACAGAGGTGAACAGAGTGTTGAAAAACGTTGTTGGTCGAGCACCAGATTTGCTTCTACTCGAGCAAGGCATTTTTCATGCTCGAGCAAGACCCTGGAACTACAGCAATGACCTTAGCAAACTACTATTCATCCGGTAGCTTGAACTTACTTGAACTTGCTTATTTTAACTCCGAATTGAGTCGTTCCAACTTCTATTTGATCACAAAGACTTGAATATTGATATTCTCATAATATTTAACAAGTTTTTCTTTCTTCAAACTCCATTCTTGATCATTCTTCATTGTATTAAACTTCACATCTACATTAAATATAAGAATCAGTCAAAGTAGAAGATAAATGTAGTATGCAAACTTTTTGCTCTAGATAATGACATCTATGTAAGACATCATCAAAACTAATCATATCCAACATTCTCCCCATTTTTGATGATGGAAAATACTTTAAGAAAAATATGTATGAATATGAAAATATATTAAATGTAACATATTTTTCTTGCCATTCTCTCCCCCCTTATTTGTCATTAGCAAAAAGTTGAAGTATAAAGAAGATATGCTTGGAGAGGTAAGTATGAAATCTAGTTAGAAATTTTCTTCCTTGAAGGATATGTCAAGAAAACAATTTTCTCTCCCTTATGTAAAAGTAGTTTCAGTTTGATATGATGCAGGTTGGAATGTTTTTATGAAAAGAAATTTGAGACAATTTGGAGAGTTTTTCAAGAGAAAACTTTCAAAAATTGAAAAAATTGATACCAAACATGTACAAAATATTCATTGAATATAAAAAGATAGAGATTAGAAATGCTCATGTGGGTTCTGCAAATTGATGAATGGTCGATGAAGTCCGTTTGCTTGTTTTTTTGTTGTATGAGATCATTTGAAGTGTGCTCAATAGAGGGATCATGAATATCATTTGAGATGTGAGAATAGGATGAAAGTACTGGCTTCCTGAGGATTATCTTATTTGAATGAATATAGTCAGTACTCATCTTCCATCCTTTGTCTCTTCTTTATAGAAATATTATGTAGAGCATAACTCAGCTGACTCCAAGAGGTTTTTTGCCTTTTTAGAGCATATCTCAGATTTAGTGTGATTGAATGTCAAAACACCTTTCCTGAATGTAATAGTTTCTCCTTGTAGTACATTAAGGAAAGTTCTTGCACAGACCGAATTCTCCTCCGACAATTGTTAAATTTTCTTACAAGAGAGAATTATTAGTGCAATCAGATATCAAAATATTCCTTTCTATATGATATTTTCAAAATTAAAATAATGAAAGAAAATATGATATTAACTCATCATCAAAACTAATAAAACATAGTGAATGTAGATGAGTATGTTTAAAAGGATTTTCTTTCAAATAAAGGAGATGAACTTTTAAGATATCAAACATATGTGAATGTGAAGCTCCCCCTTGACGAATGCATGATTAAAATATGAAGTTCCCTTTAATGATACCAAATAATAACGTGACACCAAATGTTATGAGGTTTGGAATTCTTCCAACTCTAGTGGACACAACATGGTATCTCAGAATTAAAAAATTTCAAGTTCACATGGGTGGACTTGAAATTGGTATGAATAAATCACTTATGTTTTTTATGATGATAAAAATGTTTAAAGCATAAGGACCATTTTAAAAAATAAGTGTTCTCATGCTAAACTTCGTGAGATAAAATTTGAATGAATAAAATCAAGTTAGCCTGAAGAGTGATGCGAGAGCAGATAAATGATTATGATATATGAACATTATTTCAAAATACAATACCTCACTCAAGTAATATCGTAATTACTTGAGTCATAATCATCTGTAATCCATATATGCATCACTGGCTAGCCATTATCTGATGATATGATCAATACTGAGGATTTCCCAGATTTGATGCATAAGGATGAGTTTCTTGATGCTTTGGTTGATCAATTCACAGAGTTGTCTAAGCTTGTCTGAAGTGATGAAAATGAGATGGCATCTCATTCCTTTGAGAACTACTTCATTAAGTGTTTACTCGAGTGGTTACTTGTGTGATTTCCCTCACGAATCACTTGAATTGATTCGCTATCACTTTCATAGTCACACGAGTTACTTTACAAGTGATCCCTTCTCTATTTATCTCTGTTTTTCGGCACAGAACAAGGGATCCTGCAAAACAAAAATACATACTCTTTGGTACCCAATGTTTCTTGAGTCCACACAAGATTAGACATAACAACTCTTATGCTCTCATAATTTAACCATATGATATTTGAGTAAAGAGTATAACAATCAGAGATCAAATCATAATTTTACCCAATCAAATAAATTCAATCCAATGAGTCATAAAGGGTAACAACTATATGATACCAAGAATGTTATTTCTTAATGACAATTTGTAAATACACTTGATGTAGAAAAAAAAATGTCATTGATGAGAATGCATGTAATTTTCCAATAAGATTAGATTTGTAAAAAATGATAATGAAATATGCAAATTATTTCAAATCTCACATATTCTTTCAAAACATGATAATGCAATTCAAAAATTAAGATTTTAATGTATGAAAGGTTCATATTTGAAATATGTTTAAAATTGATGCTCACTCTAAACATGGTGGAAGTCAATATATCAGAATGTTTCAGTTTTGGAGAACATGTCAAACATTGAAGTTAACATGTAGAAGAATTTTCCCAACAGCAAATATCATAAGGATAAAGCATTAGCAAGACATGCTTAGCACAATAGAGATATATCTGCATAATGACTTTGCTATTGACCTAGAGATAATCTTTCCTCTTAGAATAGAATCTTGAAATATTTGAACATTCAAGGCAAGAATTTGAATATAGTTACTCAAAAGAATTGATGAAGACAATGTTGATGTATTTTAGTAACAAAATGACTACTAGGATTCATGGATGATGAAGCACATACTCATTAGTCCAAATGACTAGAGTTCCAGAATGTCATCCTAGTAAGTTATTCCACTAATGGTTAATGCCTTAATATTCAATGCACTAATGAACATTTATAAAGCATGGAATAACTCAGCCAAGTAAGAATTTATGCTTAAAGCATAACAGATTTACAAATTGAATTCTTTTCTTGAAGATAGACTTGAAACTCATATATGATCAACTTGTTAGACATGAGGTCCAACTAGTCAGAGTATAAAGAATGAGGAGTTCAAGCATCGCATTAAATACAAAATACAAAAAAAAATATCAATATGTGAATGACAGGGAAAACTCAACTGGCCAATTTTGAAGCATTTCCGACATTCAGTATACAATATTAACTTCCAATTTTGAAACATCATTTGAATGTAATCAAAATATTTTCAAAAACATTTGTATGCATTTTCACAAACAGAGTGAATTGAAATTCAAGACAAATTTTAGAATTGTGCACTTCAAAAAAAAAATAAACTCAGAAAGTTATTCACAAATTCATTTACGGTCCATTTAGCAATCTGAAAACATTTTGAAAAACAAAAATGATTGATTGCTAATGGAATGCAATCATGGATACGTATTCATTACCCACATATGAATTTCATATAATCGCCGAATGGGGTAAGTATTAGATATCACCATAGTTCCTCTTGTCCTTGTAGAAGCTTGCTTGGTCGAGATGGATTGATGTAGATGACTTCTTTTCCGACGTTCACCATCAATATCAAGCATAGCTTGTTTGGCTTTCTCAAGACTTGAATTGTCTCTTTGTGTTATTACATTCTTGAGAAGCTTTCTTTGATCCTATAAAACCGTATAAATCTTTTTCTTTCTTGGTATCCAATCTTACTTGGATCCAATCATTGTTAGCTTGTAGAAACAAAATCCACACGCTCTTAAGAATGTAATCAATTCAAAACAACTGAGCACAGTGAATTAAACATGACTTTATGCATAAAAGAGATGCTTTCTTTTCAAATTAGCATGTATGCATAAAGAATTAAATTATTGAACATTGTAATCCCTTTATAAATTTATCAAGTGGATTTTTAAGGGATGTGAAAAATCGATTTCAAAATAGTTTGCCACACTCATTCCTAAGGTTACAAAACATAAAACCTCAATGAATATTTCAGATAATAGTGTAGGAGGTTTTTGTTGGAAATTATGCCCTAGGGGCAAGTCATCTCCATTTAGTTATCATTTAATTTCCATGTTTATAGTGATAACTCTATCCCTGGATATATCTTATAGATTATCCTAAATGTCCCTGGTCGGTCATCTATGTGGGAGCGAAGATGAAATAAGACCAGTATGACTTTGATGACGTATGAAGATACGAATCAAAGTCATGGGTACTTGTAAGAATACAAGGTGCTGGACCGATCCACTATGAGAAAGCTGCATGGATTAAGTCATAAGCTTTTCTCATGTATAACGCGTCACAACGCCCTTTGACTCGAGATCATCATGGATTCCTACATGATGAGTCACTGGTCTTTGACCTAGTCAAAAGTCACCTTTGACTGGGTGATGATAAAGGCTAGGATTGGGATCAGTTGTTCTCATGTAGAGGAATGTGAATGGTCAAGATGGAATTTGTCCTTCACATTTGTAGAGAGATAATATTGGGCCCCTCGATAAGTGAGTCTGAGAAATGTATGGCCATACTACGATAGAAAGGAGTTTCCATTTCACTTATTAGACTACTCAAGAATCGAGAAAGTAATGGTCAAGAACAGGAAGTTAACATTATCCATGCCTCATCCTTGACCAAATTATCGCATGACAAAAGGGACGTGACATGGTTGTACGATAGGTTGTATCGTATCATCGATCCCCATATGAATTGGGTAGTCGCAATGTCTTGCTAGAGGCCGCTTGCGACTTGTGGGTTGGTACAATATTATTTGCCAATCTCGTGTGTGGGCTGCAGGTCGCACACAAGAATAGGCCAACACGAGCAAAAGTGTCCAAATTCATTGAATCTTATATATGTCTAAGATTTAATGAATAAAGCATTTAATCTAGGATATATATATATATAATTAAATTCGAAATTAAATATAATAATATTATTTAATAGAGATTATAATATTATTATATAATATTTGTTTTGTATTTAATTTATTTGATAAATTAAATATCTAAAACAAATAGAGATATTGTATCTCGATTTAATTTTCAAATAAAGATATAGTATCTCGATTTAATTAAATTGAGATATAGTATCTCATATTTAATTAAATAAAAAGATATCATATCTCATATTTAATTTATAAAGGTAAATTAAATATGTAGACTTATAATTCGGATTAAATAAATATATTAGATTAGATCTATTTGATATATTTAATTAATATATTATTTTAATTGAAATTCGAATTTCAAAATTGATTGGATTAATTTTAATATTTTAATATGTCTTATTAGGGTTTTAGAAACCCTATAAATAGATATTGATCTAGTCATATTAAGGAGACAGATGAATTAGAAAAAGCTGCGAGAAACCCTAGAGAGAAAAAAGAAGAGAAGCGAGAATACTGAAGGCGCTAGCACGTTGCCATCCGTGTTCAAGGCTATACGGTGTGGATACCTGTAGAGGGAGTGGATTCGCTGAGTCGGCTCCTGGTGATTGAGAAAATGAGCCTATACTGAAATAGTTCAAGAATTTCAAGTGTCAACTTTCGAAGGTCATATCTCCCTGGTCTGAACTCCGTTTTGGTTGGTTCAAAGCTTGATGGAACGAATTTTGAGTCTAGTTTTAAATGGCACTGGTTTCATCTCAATGGGATCTGTAGATTGGGAGATACACTCAAAATACCGAAGCTTGGTCTGCTGAGTGTCGTGAATTTCACTGTCAACTTCCACAATTCATAGAGCCTTGATCTGAACTCTTTTGGGCTTGAATTTTATATCCAAATGACGCATTGGGAGTCTAGTTTCACAAAACATTGGTTTCACCTTAATCCTATTTCTGGTTTGAGAGATATCATCGAATTATCAGACCTCGCCCAAGCTGAACGTGAAATAGAGGTGAACACGGTTGATCGAGAAGTTAGCCCACCAGTTCAAATAGAACGAGACGCAGACCAGTTTTCTATAGGTATGATTCGGATTCTTATAACCTTGATTTAAACGTGGTTGAGCGATCCTCAGAAGGGATTCGTAAAGTTTTTTAATTCCGCTGCGTGTACGGATCTCAACAGTGGTATCAGAGCCAACTCAACATAGCGTTTAAATTAGGTTTTTCTAGATGCTATTATATGTGATGGGTATGCTAGAACCGAATCCATTTAGGGTTTTGGAAAATTTTAATCATGATATTATATTAATGTAATATAATTTCATGACTTGAATTTAATATGACTTGGTTGACAAGTAATTGACTCCAATCAATCAAGTAATGAATATGATTCATTGTATTAAATTTAATCAATTAATCAAGATGTGAATATAATATGACTTGGTTGACAAGTAATGGACTCCAATCAATCAAGTAATGAATATGATTCATTGTATTAAATTCAATCAATCAATCAACATGTAGATTTAATAAACTTGATAATTTAATCATGATATTTTATTTCATATTGTATGAATTAATATTTGTTGTGATTAATTATTCAAATTTGTTTGGGTATGGTGAACAACATGGCTCTAGAATTTACAAGTGTTGTATTATTTAAATATGGCCTGCGTGTCATGCCTCTCTCTCTAAATATTCTTGATATACATACTCTTCTCATCTCACTCCCCTCGTATGTTGAAACGAGATTTCTCTTGATGTATTTATTTTTCTTATTTAGAGAAGTCCTCTCATTGGCTTGAGAGGACTTTAGGTTAGGTGAGCCATGTTGTGTCACGATTTTTAATTATGTTATGATTCGATCACTGCATGATTAGTTTAGAGATTATATGAGATACAATCGATTGCATTCATATAACTAGAATTAATATGATTAATTAGATCATACTAAATATACCCTCTAACTAAAATCTTAAGTCATAATCCATCAATAAATGAATACTTGTCAAAACCGCGATCGCCATTTGTATGTTCCACTAAAGTGGATGCATTTGAGTTATCTTGGTAAGACAAGAGTGAGTAATGGTGATACTCAACATTCATTATTGTCTGACTTAATTGAGATTATCAAAACGGTTTTAGATCTCAAGGCATTAGATGTGATTAAACATGCCAGATCATATGATGATCGAATCCCATAAAGATCTAAGAGTTACATGTGATGTAATTGGCAAAGACATTGCATACCTAAATAACTTGATTTTAAGCGTTTTGCCAAAGCGGACTTAAATTTAAGCCAAATATGGATCTTAGCCCACTAATTATAATGAGGGTTGTTAATTCAGTGGGAGGTTATTAATTGAACTTTGCATATCTTTTAGTTGTAGAATCATATCGTCTAGTAGTACTGCAACACCATTAATGCGATCAGTCCTTGAGAAGGATGAACTCGATGAGACAAACTTTCTTCACTTGTTTAGGAACTTAAGTGTTGACCCTAAACATGAAAGAAAGGAGTATCTCATCGATCAACCCATTCCTGAAGAGCCTACAGCCAATACTCCAAGAGCTCACAAAGATGCTTACTTGAAGCATCAGGATGACTCTTTGGATACGGGATGCTCGATGCCGCCACCATGGTTCCAGACCTCGATAGAGATCTATAACTTGTGGAGGCCTGTGGGATGATTGATCATCCTATGGAAATATTCCAGTAACAAGAAAGGCAAGAGAGGTTTGAGACCACAAAGGCCTTATTTTCCTGCAAGATGGCTGAAGGTGCATCAGTTGGTCCTCATGTGTTGAACATGAAAGGCTACACTGATCACCTTGAGAGGCTTGGATTCCCCATGTCCCAGGAGTTAGCTACAGATGTGATCTTGAACTCACTCCCAGGAAGTTATGAAAACTTTGTCATGGATTACAACATGAACAACATGGATGAATCAATTTCTGAACTGCATGGGATGCTCAAAACTGCTGAGTATAGCCTTAAGAAGAGGCCCGACACCGTTTTGTCCGTTCAAAAAGGAAAGGGATATGAAACGGAAAGCAAAGAAGGCAAAACCTCCAAAGGATGGGGTCTGCATCTTTTACAATGAACTTGGTCATTGGAAGAGGAATTGCAAACTCTACCTCGAAGATCTGAGAAGGACAAGAAGGATAGCGGGGCTATCGCTTCAGGTATCTATGTCATAGATATTCGCTTTTTCGCTTCTTTAACATGGGTATTAGATCTTTGCATGTGGTTCTCACATTTGTATAAATGTGTAGGGCCTCAAGAACAGTAGAAAACGAATGGACATATCTATGACATAATTACTATAAGGATCAAGTCAAATGATTTAAATCCAACATACTTATGGCATTGTCGTCTAGGCCACATAAATGAGAAACGCATTTCGAAACTCCATAATTATGGATTTCTTAACTCATTTGATTTTGAATCATTTGATACATGTGAGTTTTGTTTATTGGGAAAGATGACAAAGGCATCTTTTACTAGGCGTAGTGAGAGGGCTATTAATTTATTGGGCCTCATACATACAGATGTCTATAGACCAATGAATGTTTCGACCAAAGGAGGTCGTTTGTACTTCATTACATTTATAGATGATTTAGTAGATATGGGTATATCTATCTAATGAAACATATGTCTGAAACTTTTGAAACGTTCAAAATATTCCAAAATGAAGTGCAAAACCAGCTTGGCAAAACAATTAAGGCACTTCGATCTGATCGAGGTGGTGAATATTTGAGCCAAGAGTTCATTGACCATCTTAGGAGTTGTGGGATCATCTCACAGCTTACTCCTCTAGGAACACCTCAATGGAATGGTGTTTCGAACCGAGAATCGAACTCTATTAGATATGGTTTGATCTATGATGAGTCAAACGGATCTTCCACCTTCTTTTTTGGGGCCATGCCCTAGAAACAACTACGTTCACACTAAATCTTGTTCCATCAAAGGTCGTTGAAAAGACACCATATGAGATATGGGTGGGAAGAAACCCGTTTGTCATTTCTTAAAATTTGGGGATGTGAGGTTTATGTTAAACAACAAGCCTCTGATAAATTATCATCCAGATCCTCAAAATGCCCTTTTGTGGGGTATCCTAAGGAAACTAAGGATACTATGTCTACAATCCCACCGATCACAAAGTGTTTGTTATTCGAAATGGTATCTTTTTGGAAAAAGAGTTTATCTCTAAAAGAACCAGTGGGAGTAAGGTGAACCTCGAAGAAGTTCGAGAGTCACAAGACAACGTAGAACCACAGATGGAAAATGGAGAAGACTCACAACATGTTGATTAGCCTACTCAAGTAATTCAAGGCCCACGAAGGTCCGATAGATCACGGCTACAACCTCAAAGATATGGATTTCTGATTACTGGAAGTCGTGATGTTTTGTTCATTGAGCAGAATGAGCCAACTACCTATCGAGAGGCCATGGTGGGACCAAACTCCGAAAGATGGCTTAATGCCATGAAGTCTGAAATGCAATCCATGTACGAAAATAAGGTATGGACCTTAGTTGATCCACCTGAAGGTGTAAAAACCATTGGGTGCAAGTGGGTTTTAAAATAGAAAACTGACATGGATGGAAAGGTAAATGTCTTCAAGGCACGGCTAGTTGCAAAGGATTCACTCAAACTCATGGTGTGGACTATGATGAAACCTTTTCCCTAGTTGCAATGGCCAAATCAATCAGAATCCTTCTTGCCATTGCATCATATTATGACTATGAGATATGGCAGATGGACGTCAAAACAGCCTTCCTTAACGGAAAGTTGCTTGAGGATGTGTACATGACACAACCTGAGGGTTTTGTGCGTCCAGAGGACTCTGGTAAAGTATGTAAGCTTCAAAGATCCATTTATGGATTGAAGCAGGTATCTCGGAGCTAGAATCATCGTTTTGATGAAGTAGTCAAAGAGTTTGGATTCATTCAAAACATCGATGAACCTTGCGATTACAAGAAGGTTAGTGGGAGCATAGTTGTATTTCTAGTGCTTTATGTTGATGACATCCTACTCATTGGGAATGACATTCGTACCTTGCAGAGTGTCAAGTCTTGGTTAGGAAAGTCTTTCTCAATGAAAGACTTAGGCGAAGCCTCTTACATCCTTGCTCCTTGACCCTACTTTTTATTTTAATCTTTATGAGTGAAAGATATAAATTTTAGAGTAAAATACTCTGACCACTCACTTGTTTTGCCTTAATTACACAGTGTAACATCCCCAATTTTCATGTAAATTAAAATTAATGGAATACAAGAATTTTTCACTAGGTAGTAGTAGTCAATGGTATATTATTTTGAAAAGATAAATTAATTATTGGAAAAATAATAATAATGAGGAATTGTTTAAAAAGGTGGCAATTAAATTTGGTTATGGATAATTTAAGATAAGTAATGTTAAAGGAGTTAAAAATATTTCTTCTCATTATTTCTATAATTTTCGTCCAATAAAAGGAGGGGAAAATTGTGATGAAAAAGAGTTAGTGGATATTTAATATAAGTCTAACTTATCTTAGAAGTGTAGACATTGGATGAGATTTATATGATACAAAATCAAAACAAATCGCTTTCTCCCATCAGACAATAAATGACGTCCAAGAAGAGGGAGAAAAGTAAAATGAAGATATTCTAAGACTTAGGACATTTTAAGTACAACTAGGGCTTTAGGTTTATTGGACAAGGCCTTATTAATGGGGGAAAAATAAGAAGAAGAAGAAGAAGAAGAAGCCATCTACACGTTGAAGGAGAACAAATGAAGACATACAATATTTCTCCCACATTTCCCCCAGGCATTTGACGTGAAAGGGGACCAAATGAAGAAAAAAAAAATATACTACCCACTTCTCCACACAGCCTGACGAGAGAGAGAAAGGGAGATTTGATGGATAAGGCAATGCAAAAGTTAATTGAAGGAGCAGAGAAGGAGCACGCACGTGGATAAAGACATGGAAATATGGAATACAAACACAATATTTTTTTTTAATGCTCCCAATGTGTCAGGTGTGAGAGAGGAGCAAAAAGGGCATAATAAAAGATATGTGTAACTCCTTATTCCTTCAAAGCCGCCGGTTGAAAGAAGAAAGAAGTGATGATAAGACAATATACAATTAATGAAGTAAGGAAGGGCCGGTGCATGTTGTACGGATAAGGAAAAAATCCCACCAAATCTTTCTACAATATTTCCCAACGTTTCAATCGTGTGTGTGGGAGGCCAAAGTACATGAAAAATATATATATAATAATTTGCATCTGACGTGAGGGAGAGAGATTAGAATTATTGGACAACTCAATTTTATTAAAGAAGAGAACATGAAGTATCACGTGGAGGCATGGATTACACACATTTTTTTTCCAATTCTTCTCAATGTACCTGACGTGAAGAAAAGCCAAAGGAAATAATTAAATAGTTATAATATATACACACACACACACAATTCTTCAATATTTCATTGCATATCTGACGAGTGAGAGCTCATGAGAAATATAAGGGAAACTTATGGATTTAGGCTTTTGACCAAAATAAGGTCCCAAAAAAAATATTTTGCAGATTAAAGCAGATTGGAAACATTTTACCAAAATAATGCGGTTAGTGCGCACTTACGACTCACGGATTTAGAGGCGCAAAAGAGGTTCACGCCACTGACACATACTGACAAAATTTGTGTCAGTGGCGTGATAAACATCCACGCCCTTGGAGGCGTGGATAACCACGCCACTGTGGCGTGGATGTTATCCACGCCACAATGGCGTGGATATATATTGGAAATCGAGACCCACTTTAAGTGGGTCTCGATTCCATGTTTAAAAAAAAATTAAATTAAATATAATATTAAATATAAAAATTAATATTAATATTAATATAATAATAAATGATAAAAAAGTGGAATAATTTATAAAGCTCTCTTTCATTTAATTTGAAGTCAAAAGAAAGAAAGCATGGATTTTGAAATAACTCATTAAGAACGTCCTTTAAAAAATTATGCGGTACAATTTGGTTATAACAAAGATCCCAATACGGGGGATTGATATATTTTTTATAGAGATCCCAAAATCAATACTTGTTGTTATAACTAAATTGTACCGCATAATTTTTTAAAGGACATTCTTAATGAGTTATTTTACTCCATGCTTTCTTTCTTTTGACTTCAAATTAAATGAAATAGAGCTTTTTAAATTATTTCATTTTTTTTATCATTTATTATTATATTAATATTAATTTTTTTTTAATATTATATTTAATTTTTTTTTTTAACATGGAATCGAGACCCACTTTAAGTGGGTCTCGATTTCCAATATATATCCACGCCACCGTGGCGTGGATGGCGTGGATAACATCCACGCCTCCGTGGGATGGCGTGGATGTTTATCACGCCACTGACACAAATTTTGTCAGTATGTGTCAGTGACGTGAATCTCTTTTGCGCCTCTAAATCCGTGAGTCTGTCATGCGCCACTAACTGCATTATTTTGGTAAAATGTTTCCAATTTGCTTTAATCTGGTAATTTTTTTTTTTTGGACCTTATTTTGGTCAAAAAGCCTATGGATTTATCTAGAACAATAGAGAAGCATCAAGAGATCAAGTGGATCAGTCTTTTTGGTCTATTTAAGGACTCTCTTCCTCCACTCTTAGCCACTGATCGAGTCAAAGAGAAAAAAGGGGAAACTAACAAGAGGTGCAAGGAAGAGCTCAAGCAAACAAGAGGAAGGTGGAGGATTGGAAGAAGGAAGAGGAAACTTTGAGGATCAAGTTCCTAGTGGGAGATATACCAAGATCAAGTAAGTTGTAATTTAACCATCTTATGGTTCCATGTTTTTTTTTAGTTAAGAGTGTTATTGTCCTGGGTTTTTGTGCATGAGATGGGACTGAATAATAGGTTAAAGGATGAAAAAAAGGGATTAAACCTAAGGATTGGAGTTTAGGAATAAAGGTTAATATGATAGATGAGGAATGGTTGTAGAAAATGGGAAATTGTTGTAACAACCAATCACAAGGACGTGTGAAATAAATTTCTGGACATTTTAATGCTTTTAAGTGCTCAAAAATAGGATCTTAGTATAAGATTGAGATATTCTTGTTAGATGAAGGAGGCTTATTTTTGAGTCAACAAATAAATACTTCGAAGAAGAGATACTTATATTTATATTTTTGGATATTTTAGGATCACATTGATTTGGTACACCCAAGGAAAAATCTTATTGATATTTTGGTCAACAACTATCAGGTAGTAACTTTAATCCTCATATGTCTTGTGTTGCTTTGTATGTTTGTATTTTCCATGATTGTGGACCCGTGTCTCCTGAAAAGGGACATGCGTTTATGTGCATTCATATTTGAATTAAAGCGATTGTCAACCCTCAAATTGTAGCGAATATGAAGTCTAGTGGGACCTACAATTGTTTGAATTAATACGATTGTCAACAATCATGAAAAATACAAACATACAATGCAAACCTCAAATTGCATTCATAAAATCTTGTTTTTTATTACATTTATCATATTTGAATTAATACGATTGTCAACCCTCAAACTTAGAGAGGTCTATTTTTTGCAGTGACTCTGAATACGAAGACATGAATGATACAAATATTCAGGTAATTCTAGCGAAGAGTGAAAATCCCCCCCTGGCGCGCCATCTCTTTCATGACTTTGTATAATTGAATTAAGGTGAGTGGTTACAAACATTCCTTGCTAAAAATGTCCTTTGACACTTTAGGTACAATCATAGTCAACGATAAATTTAAGGTCGATGATCAAATTTTTCAAAGGATGAATCAGGATAAGTAAGTTAGGTAGGTCTTTATTTTATTTAGGGCAAATCCCTTGCAATGAAGCACTAGCAACCCAGTCAACCACTAGATTAGCTTCTCTTGGAATCCATCTGCACCAATGGACTCTACATAAGTTCCGTACGGAAAAGGATATTTTCTAGGATAGGCAGACAGCACCAATCTGGGGCATCGGCCTTCCCTTCTAAGCATCATATCAATTGTTGATTGTCTTACTCTACTATGACCTAATCCAGCTCATTTGTATAAATATATTGGAAAGCATTAAGCCATGAACCATAGAAATTCTTCCTCCCTCTCAACCAAACCCATCTATCATCTCTATTTGACAACACCACTGGTGTATTTAATATAGCCTGAATCTCATCACTGATAATATAGTCTCTAATTAAAGAAATATTCCTTGATGATCCAGCTCTTAACTCAAATACTTTCATATAGATCATTGAAGGAAAAGGACATTCAGAGTATAGTTTATTTACCTGGTAGATCCTTAGTCCACTGGTCACCCCAGATTGGTGTATTGCTTGCATTACCAACATTGATTGCCACATTTTCTTTCAATAATTCTTCGCTAGCAATACTACTCTTCCATAGCCACGAAGCCGAGCTATTCGAACCTGCCTCCAGAAAATTACTTCTTGGGAAGTATCTACTTTTTATTACCTTCACCCACAACTGCTGAGGTCCCTGCTAAATTTTCCAACACAGTTTGGCTAACAAGTTTAGATTGAAGGCCTTAAAATCCTTACAGCCCAAACCCCCATTCACCTTAGCAGTCTTCAAATTCTTTTGGGAAACCCGGATGAGTTTTAATTTCCTTTCAATATCAGTTCCCTTCCACCAAAATGAAGTTATAATACCTTCCAGCCTTTAAAGTACTGATTTTGGGAAAAGAAAACAGGACATAGGATACACAGGAAATGAATTTATAACTGCTTTGATCAATGCCTCTCTTCCTGCTTCAGATAAGAACTTCTTCTGCCACCCCAGCATCCTTTTGATGTTATCAATAACAGAGTTGAGAGTGTTTACCTTAGATTTGTCCCCAAGAATAGGCAAACCAAGGTTTCCAGGGACATCAACAGTTGCAATCTGAAAAATATGGCTAATTTCTTCTTTGATTAGCTGATTAACACTTGGTGAGAAATAAAGACAAGACTTCTTGAAATTAATCATAAGTCCAGAAGCCTGGCAGTATAAATTAAGAACATGAACGTAGGTTTGTGTGATGAACATAAGCCCAAAGGGAGAGCCCAATCCCCAAAAGCTAGCCTATGAGGAGGGAGAACTCAATGGACTTATAAACCTCACTACAAGAGTTTGGCTCCCCAATGTGGGACTCATTACATAGTCACCCCTCAAGAGCCGACGTCCTCGGCGGCTTCACTCTACTAAGCACTTCACTCGGCCTTGCGGTCGAATCCTCCGTGGGTAGCCCTTTCCGTGAACATCGGGCTCTCAATGAAAGACCAATGTGATGAACACAAGCCCAAAGGAGAGCAATCAAAAGCTAGCGCATGAGGAGGGAGAACCCGTGGACTTATAAACCTCACTACAAGAGTTTGGCTCCCCAATGTGGGACTCATTACAGTTTGCCTGATTCACTATGTAAATTAAAGAAAATATCTCAGAAAAAATAAGGGCAATTTAAGAAAAACATGTGATATTTATTTTATTTTCTGAGACAATGATTGTAGGTTTGCTTGATTCACTGTGTAAATTGTCTAATTTACAAACATTATTGAAGTTCTTTAACTGTTTTATTATTTTATTTCTAATTAGGTTAAAGCATTTTTTTTGTGATTTAAGTTTTAAAAAAATAAATTTAAAAAGTGTGTTTTTAGCCCTTTTAAGTGAACACAGTTAACTTCATTCAACAAAAACAAAAAGTTAACAGAGTTAACTTCACTAATGGAAAATTATGAGTCAATAATGTCCACGTTTTAATTTTTTTATGTAATTAATTTTCTATTTTAAATTTAAAATATTCTTCCGGAAGGATATGCCAATATTTTAAATTTTTTGAGTCAGCATATTATATTTGCTGTCGTAGTTTTTTTTTTATTAGTGAAATTAACGATGTTAAGTTAAAAGTACTAATTAAAAACAATCTTTTTAAAATAAAATAGACAAAAATGAAACCTTGTCTAAACTTAATGAACCAAAAGTATAATTTAACTTTCTTATTATATACAAATTGTGTGTGGGATTGGCGCTTTACCAACTAATAATATGAGAAGAAAAAAAATATAAAGCACATATGATACCATTAGTTTTAGTCTTTTAGATGATTATTTTTTTGTCAAATATTATTTTTTTTAATAAATTAACTAACTTAATATGTTAGCATTTAAAAATGCTAGGTAACATTTAACATTTTAATAATTTAATCATTTTTTAACAAAATTAATAGTAAGAAAAATCCTTAATAAAGAGCTTTAATAACCCTAAAAGATAAAAATGTGTTTTCGAATATTCATAATCCCAGAGAGATGTTAGACTCAATTTGTCTTTTTTAAAATTGAAAAGAAATTACCAAATTACCCTTACATATAGCTCCGGTCGGAATATTCCATTAGGAATTAATATTCCCAAAGTGGTAGGTGTGAGATCCAAACCCCCAACACTTAGTTTGCCCAAAAGGTTGGTAGCCATTGGGTCACCAATGGCTTTCCATATATTATGTGCAAACAAATATAATATATATATATATATATATATATATATATATTTATTTATTTATTTTATATATATATATATATAAACGAAATCTTTAACCCAAGCTCTTTCTCAAGTTTTGTTAAGGAATTCACAACATTTCATTGGGTTTTAATAACTTTCATTTACCAAGTAAAAAATTCACACTATTAAGTTATTCACAAGTTTTTTTAAGGAATTCATTAGAATTTTTATTAGGCTTGAACAACTTATGAATTTTTTTATGGGAAAACAAAAATCGTTAAAACCTAATGAAATATCGTGAATTCTTTAACAAAACTTGTGAACGAATTGATAGTTCAATTTTTTTTTTCTGAAAAATGAAAGTTATTAAAACCTAATGAAATATGTGAATTCCTTTTTATCTTCTATGATTTTTAATTTTTTTTTTATTAGGGATTTTCCCATAATAGTATTAGGGTGAGATAATGTAAAGTTAGAAAAGGGTGAGATCATGAAAGGCATTTATAAAATCAAATGAACAAAATAAAACTTTGTGTGAATTTAAAAGGTTAAATGTGCACATTGGTTAATAAAAATTACCTTATTTCATTAATTTGATTTATTTCCCTTCAGAATTTTTTTTTTGTATTTTTAACATTGTAGCGACATTAAGTAATTACATAATTCATGTGGAAATTTTTATGGAAAGGAATCTAATAAAAAAAAAGTCCCAATAATAAGCACTTGTGAAATTTTTGGGTGATTAAATTTCAAGGAGTAATTAATCATTTTACCAATTACATTCTCTGTTATCGATATGTAACACTTTTCTGTTATTTAAAATAGGACATAATTGAAGAATTAATCTTAATTTTAAGTAGAAGACATATCTCCCAAATTTATTATTTCCCCCCATTACCCCCTATTAATTAAACACAACAATAATTAATGCCAAAAATAATGAACATGGTGTTTCATTCATTTAGAGACTAAAAAAGTGCTCTTATTCTTATTTACATATTTACAGCCATTTAGTTGTGTGGACTGAGGATGCAGCCATTTAGTTCTTTCACATCAATCTTTAGATAAGGCGGCTCCCTAATCACACTCCGCTTCAGTCAAATTTCAGCCACTCTCGGTCTCTGTTTCTTATATTTTGTAAATCTATTAGGGGTTTGTAAATCTAATTTGTTAATTTTGAGAGTCTAATGCATCTAAAAGTAAATAAAACCAGTGTACTTTATTGCGTTAATGAGTTTCTTTGAGGCAATGCTACGTACTTTTCATGAAATGTAACATATTTTCCTTCTCTCTTGGAGTAATTGTAATTTAGCAGTCAATTAGAGTAAAATTGAATGTTAGTCTTCTTGAAAGAACGAATAGTTATCTTTATTTTGTTAAATTTTGTTTTGATTCTACTTCCATAATGTGGCTACTATACTTTGCTGGCTAGTGATTTTGTATATTTGGCGATTAGCATGCACGAACTCATACAACTGTTCACAGTTCCCAGCACAAAAAAGCAACATATCAGGAAAGCTTCTCATACCTTAACCAATATGTTCGTAAAAGCCAATATAAATGTTGACTGGCTTGTCGAAACCCAGTGGCCAACTCAACGTGTTCAAGACTCAATGCTCAATGCTTGATGACTTCAATTTGAGTACTCTCCTTTCAAAAAGCTATGGATCCCCACACAGATCAATTATTGTCCTACACATCATAATAATCACAAATGCGTCCATCAAAATATCTCTTCACTTTTTATGCTTTAACCTTGTTGTATAAAAAGAAGAAGAAGAAAGTTAACGAAGAGGGATCTGAACTTTGAATGTTTTTAAAAGGTTATGAAATTGAATAGTTAGCATTTTTATGACTATTAGGATTCATATTAAAAAAACTAAAGGGGTAAAACCAAATCGACTAGACATGGGAATGAAATCGTAATTACCAAAGAATTAAAGGAATTGAACAAAGGAGTCCCTAGAGTGGTCCATTTATGTCTTATTTTAGCATGATGTATGAGATCAAAAAAACAAAAACAAAAACAAGTTACACATCTACATGTAAGTTAATTCCGATGAGTTTAGCATCATGTTGAGAAGAAAAAAAACTACATTGAGAAGAAAAAACCTCATTGATGTTTTATATAACTTTTGAGCAAACTAATTTCTATGTCAAAAATCATGATAAAGTTGAAAACAATTTTGTTCTATCTTTTGTTTTGTTTTTTAGATTTGAACTTTTTGAAATTGATTTTTTTAAAATGTATGATTTAAAGAAGTTTATGTGAAACACCCTTTTTTTTATAAAAGCCTATTCAACTTTAGTTAGTAAAAATCAACTAGGATAAACCATGTTAAATTTGAAAGCAATTTTTTTCCTTTTGGCTTTTCTTAATTTATATTTAAACATTTTTAATAAAAACTGCGTTTTCTTATTGAAACAAGTTTTTGGTATATTACATAGGGTCTCATTACACATTGTTTAAGCAGAACGACTATTTGGTAAATTACATAGGATCTCATTACACATTGAATAAGCAAAAAGACTATACCACAAACCATGAGGCCTAGCATAGTTGGCACTTAGTTGGATTTTTTATGCTTCTAGTCATCAGGGGTGATGAGGCCTAGCATAGTTGGCACTTAGTTGGATTTTTTATGCTTCTAGTCATCAGGGGTTTAATCCATAACGGTGTGTATGAAGATGGTCTCATGGCCAGTATTAAAACCTCTTTGAGAAATCTACGGTGCATATTAGTTATTTCTACTCACCACGGATGCCCTATGCATACAAAAAATAAAATAAAAAATGACACACTCAGTCCAAGAAAAAAAAGACTATCCCACACTTCAAGCAAATGAGGTTTTAGGGTTCTTTTTCTTCTCTAATACTTTTTTTTTAAAAAAAATACAAACTGAATCAATTCCTGATCAACCATATATAAAATTCTACATCACCTAACCTGACCAATAGGAGAGGATAATCAAGGAAATAAAAATTTCCTAGGAAGAATCCTATATAAAGACGAATAAAATAGGAAAATCCTATATAAGACTAGTAAACTAAACAAATCTTAAATTCGGTCAATGACCCAATCTAGAATATTTAAATGTTGGTTATTTTCCAATAATACCCCTAATACATAATCTAAAGAAAAGCCAGAAGTCGTTGGATGTACCATCGTCACGCTCTCTCGTGTGCCATGTGGAGCATGAATAACACTATGAGAAGTCCCACTGTCGCCGCCATAAGAAGTGGCCGCTTTCACCGTAGTTAGAAGCCACCGCTATCGCTGTGAGTAACCCTATTTATGTCAAAAAGTTTGGTATGAATTTCTTCTACGGTGATTTTACATCCTCAAACTCTTCGGAGACCGAACTTACTCTATCTTCTCCAACCCTGCTACCCCTGCCACTATCAGCAAAATCCTTTAATTTGAACTCGCAGGGATTTTTCGTACTCATTTTTTCTTCACACGCTAATCCTCTAAGCTCAGCCTCCGAGAGAATCCAGCAATGGCGGAAATCAAAGCCGATACAACTCTCCAGCACACTCTGCCTGTTTCAGAGACATGCATTTCCGACGAGAAGCCGCGTAATTAAGCCAAAGCGTGTCGCCTCGCTCGATATCTTCCAAGGTCTTACTATCGCGGTGCTTCTTCTTTCTCTCATCCTTTTCATAATTATTTACACTAAAATTACAGAAATGAGAACAGTGGGTGAGTCGCCGTGCTGAAAACCCACTATCTTCCTTTTCAAAGTATAAAGCGAATAAATATCCTCCAAACTGCTAAAAAGCATCGTGTTTACTTATAGAAAGTTGACTTAATTTTCTTTTCAAGTCTCAAAGAATTGTGATTTACCATTCTAATTTTGCTTTTTTTAATAACTAATAGATATAGAGGTAATTTAGTCCAAATTTTAAATTTTTAATTGGGTCATATAACCTAATTAATAATTTATTAAGTTTAGTATCTCAAATTAGAATTTACGTATTTCAACCGTCTTTATATAGAATTTTCCCAATTTTCTAACCAAACTTATTTGTTTTGAGTAAAAATTGATAGTATTAGTATTATATAGATTTATGTCAAATGGTCCCTCACGGTTCAAGTATTTAGAGTTTTTTTTTTTTTTGCTCAGAAAGTATTTAGAGTTAAAGGTCTCTTGTTTTTATTTCTTTTTCAATGAAAGGAACCTCCGCGAGGGTAATATGGTCCCACACGGTTCAATTATTGGCCTAACTCATACGTTCATAAAATAAAAGTCTCCATAAAAATATATAGAGTTAAATGTCTCTTTTTTTTTTTTTTTTTTAATCGATAAGACAAAAGATTCTCTTGGGATGAGTCATAACGACACTACAAAACACGAGATAGATACAACAAGAAAGAAATTAGCCTAAATCGACTAACATTTGAGCCCAAACAACAAGATGGCGGAAATTATACTTGATCAAATTTCAGTGTTGTCATGAGCCATTTTTTACCATAAAATGCACATTTTAACCTCTCTATTGGAATGAATTATCTCTATATCCCAGTTTGAAAAAATCAACGATCGATTTTAAATCTCTTGTCTTGCCAAAGGATGGTATGGACCATACTACGATATCAATAGACGAATAAATTTCCGAAGCCCGAATATAAGCTTAATTTTTGTGAAACCAAGCTCGCCTACAAATCATCATACCAGCCTTTAATTGCTTGAAGTTCATAGCGATAACTAAAGAGAAACCAATTTTTTGTTGAAATCCTCCAAGCCACGCTCCATTGCTATCTCTAATAATACCACCACAAGCTGCAATACTATGGTTGGACACCGAACCATCTACATCCACCCTAACATAACCAAAAGGAGGGACACTCCACTTTGGGCATTAGCTACGTCGGGGGACTTGGTAGATCCGATGAAAAAGCTTTCCTTGCTCCACGCCTTCCATTAGCCGATGAAGACAACCGTGAACAATGCAACGAGGATGAACACCTACACCTTCAAAAATCCTCTTGCATCTATTCTTCCAGATTAGCCAACAATGCCAATCCAAATATCCGCATCCAAGGCCAATGCTTAACCTTTTTACCAATCTTGGTTCGTCTTTGTTATTCCATAATATCCAATCCCGCAAATTACCACTAAAAAAAGTACTATAATATATAGGGTTAATCAAATCAAGCCACAGTAGAGTAAGCTATCTCACAATCCTCGTAGTATGAAGAATGGTTTTCGCCAAGGCACTCAAAGGGACAATCATTTTGATCACTCAAACCTCGCCTCTTCCCGACGAGTTAGTAGGTAATCTACCATGAAAAGCTTGCCACATGAAGACTTTGGCACGTTCGAAATTGGCCAACGCCAAATGTCTTGCCCGTAAAGGTTCCCAAAAGAGTGTCATTATTTTTCTCGAACATTTTGTAGGCCGATCTAATGCTGAAATTTCCATCATTAGAGACCCTCCGTTAAAAAAAGATCATTTTCTTCCATGATTGGAGGTTTAACCATCTTAATTTTTTCAATCACCCATTCGTAAGAAAAACCTCCATTTCGTAAAATCCCAAGAACCATTTAATGACACAAAAGCCCTAACGGTTTCATCATGACTAACCCAATCATGATTCTTATCCACATATTGAATCAATGGTTTATCAAGAGGAGACCATAATTCCCACCAGGCATTAGTATTATTACCACTTCTTAGCTTACTTCCCAAATTTTTCCGAACTTATCCCAAACTTTAACTATGGAACTCCAAACTTGATTGATTCTTCTTCTTGCTTATACTAGGAATTTTATCACTTCCACAAGCATATTTACTTTTCGAGACATTGAACCCAGAGGGCTTCGGGCTTGGTTATAAGGCCCCAACATAACTTCATTATGAAAGATTTATTTTGTAGTGCAAGATCCTTAACTCCAAGCCCCCATCCTCTTTTCCTAATTTGATAGTTTTTCGGTCAATGAGATGGAGTTTACTTGTTGCCGATCCTTTACTCCAAAAAAATCTCTACTCAACTTCTCAATTTCCTTAAGAATCCCTTTTGGAATAAGCGAGTCTGCATTTGATAAGATGGTAAAGTTGATAAGACCGATTTAATCAAAGACGCATTTACCCGCCATACTCAAATACCTACCCTTCCAACCTGAGAGTTTACTATTAACCTTTGCAATAAGAGGGGCAAATGTCGATTTAACCATCCTCTTGTGCAAAATAGGCACCCCAAGATATTTCCCAAGATCAGAAGTAACACTAATTCCTAGAACCCGATCGAGTTCCGAGCTCGTTAAAGTGAACCTTATGAGAGAAGAAGCATTTAGATTTAGGAAGACTGACTTTATGTCCCGAAATGTTACAAAAGGTAGTCATAATGTCTCTAACCCGTTCCACTTGATTTCTTGAGGCTTCACAAAATAAAATGAGGTCATCAGCGAAGAATAAGTGGGAGATGGCGGAGTCCATTGAGATTCATTCTCGGTGGTTTCCACCTTCCATTTTCTACTTCACGATTAATAATTTGTCCTAATCGTTCCATGCACAAAATGAAGAGATAAGGACTTAAAGGATCCCTTGTCTAAGACCTCTAGAAGGGAGAAAAGAATCGAAAGCTCTCCATTCCAACACACCCTCATAGAGGCCGAAGAAATACATTTCATGATGAGTTGCACAACCGATCATGAAATCCAAGACTTTGAAGATTGAATTTAACAAAATCCCAATCTAGTCGTCATAAGCCTTCTCCATATCTATTTTGATGGCAACGTATCCTTTACCTCTCTTTTTGGTTCTCATAGTATGAATGGCCTCCGAGCAAGAATAATGTTGTCGCAACTTTGACGTCCACTAATGAAACTACATTGGGTAGGGTGAATCAAATATTGCATAGCCTTTTTCAATCTATTCGTAATAATCTTGCTAAGGATCTTATAACACACGTTACACAAAGCAATGGGCCGAAATTCCTTAATAGAATTTGGGGCATCCACTTTAGGAATTAGAACAATGTTTGTGTGATTCATTTCCTTAATATTATCGGGATTAATCATAGCTTCAAGAATCAGTCACACACTTTAGTTCCAATTATCTCCCACCGAGATTGAAAGAAATGAGGATTTAATCCGTCTGGACCAGGTGCTTTAAAGGCACCCATTTCAAAAGTCTGCGTTCTTAATTTCAACCACCGAAACATCCCTTTGAATGGCTTGTAATTGAGATTGATCCAAAGTAGGGAAATTAGTTGGCCATTCCGAACGGGGTGACTCGTTATCACGAGTATAAAGGTTTTTGAAATAATCCAAAGCCAAATGTTTTAATTCGGCTTGGTCTCGTAACCCACCGGCCTTGAACATTTTGTAACGTTTCCACTCGATTTCGTCTCCTCTTCACAACAAGACGCGTGGAAAAAACTCGTATTCTTATCCCCAAATTGTAACCACTTGCAACGAGATTTTTGGTACCATAAAAGTTCCTCTTGATTTACCACCTTTAAATATTCTCGCCACAATTCCTTTTCAAGTCTCACAAGACCCCATGAGGACGTTCAATCATGGCCTTATCAATCCCTTCCAATCTTCTAATAAGTTCCCTTTTCTTATTTGGCAAACTTCCGATAACCTCCTTATTCCATTTAGTAAAAGTCTCTTCAAATTTCCCGTATCCTATAGACCATGAATTATTACGCAAGACGATTTGACAATATCGAAAATCCTTCCCGTAAACACCAACCCGCTTGATATTTAAAGGAATGGCTTTTAGGTTGACGTCTATCCTCAATTCCGCACGAGACAACAACAATCCGATGATCGATTTATATTTAAGATGATGAAAGGCCTTAAAAGAAGGGTGAGCTAGATCCCAAGTCAAATTACCAAAAACCCAATCCAATCTCTCTTTCACCTCGTTCATCTCCCAAGTAAATTTGTCACCTACAATCGGAACCTCCAAAAGGTTACAATCATTAATACAATCTACGAACTGTTGATGATACGGATTACTAATAGGAACACCTCCTTGCTTATCTGATGGATTCAAAAAAGAATTAAAGTCACCCAAGATAAGCCAAGCCTCTTGAGTAATTCCAGATAAAGCTCGGAGAGAAGCCCAAAGCTCATTTCTGTTCGCCTTTCTTGGCTCACCATACACAAGAGAAACAAACCGAATTTCACTTGAACTTTTATCGAAATTTTACAATGGAGAATTTGAGTATTGGAAAAAATATAATCAACGAAACGTCCCAATCATTCCACAATAACCGAGACCACCAAAGAAACCCGTAGCTTCAACCCTCAACCAATTATTAAACCCCAACTTTTTAACCACACTATCTCGCTCTTGCACCACTAATACGAGGTTCAAGAAGACCCAAAATATTAATACTATATTTTTGAACTATATCTTTGATTAAACGTGGAAACGATATACTACCCGCTCCACGACAATTCCAAGAAGCTATAATCATTGGAAACAAATAAAGAGGGAAGACCAAGAGAAACCTTATTTATCCGGAGGCACATTAACATGAATATCATGTCGACTACCCAGGTGGACTTCTTGATCTCATTCTTTGAATAACCACCTCCTTCATTCGGTTCCAATGTTCTTAATTTATCATTTGATACATCCTCTTCCCGGACCTCCATCTTGTGACACTCTCGATGTGTTCAAGTTTGGTAAAGGTGGATCATTATTATCTTAGTCCATACGTATTGATTCTTTTTTATCCACACTTCCACTTACGACACAATGCAACCTTTGCTTAACGTTAGCTCCTTGCTTTTTGTATTAGCATTGGTATTAGGCCCCACAATATTAGTGATTTGATTTTCGAGAGCAACCGAGCTCGGCCCACTTTGAGATATCATTTGGACCTTGTCTTTTTCTTTCACTTTATATATATTTTTGGAACCCGAGGATCTTTCCCTTTTCGTTTAGCTCCTTCTCCATTATGTGACTTAGACTTTTGGGATCCTTTATCTTTTCCTTCACAAAGAATCAAAGATTTCACCGTAGATTCCTTATTACCCCTCTCACTCGATCCTCACGAAGAATTCTTTTCCTCCTTCCCGATCGACATAACAAGTAAATCTTGAACCATGGGATTTATCTTCTACTCTTCCCATATTTTTGACAACATTATTAGGTTGAACTTTTTGTTTCTCATTTCTCACAACCCAAGATCGTTGGGATCCGCGTACAAGCATCCAAGGTCCAAATCCTTCTTCTTCGACCAGGAGTAGTTTTTGCGGGAAATCCGGATGTTCTTTTAACGAGATGGATTTGGAATTGTTGAGTTACTAGATAAATCACCACCATTAATACTCCATGGGCAATTTTCTTTCCGATGCCCATATCTACCACATCCAAAGCAAATCATATTTAAGCCCTCATATTCAATATTATATAAAGAAGAGGCTAGAATGATTTTTGGTATTAATTTCTTTTGAAGATCCAGCTCCACACATATTCTGGCATACCTTCCTCTTGCCACCTTAGGATTATCACTGTCACTATAATTTAGTGTATGGAGATCCACCTTCAAAGTCTTTCCAATCATGTCTCCCAACCTCGATAAATATTTCTTGTTATAACAATTTAGAGGAATGTTGGGAATTCTTATCCAAGTTGCAATCTTGCCTAATGGATTATTGAAGGGGTCAAAATAAGGCGACCACCGTTGAACAAGGACGCTATGTTGAGCTACCACCCATGGTCCTTCAAATAAAATTCGTTTATAATGGGTAGCTCATGTTTCTTGATTTGTGAATCTGACTACATAGTAGTTATTTGGAAGATCTATTAAGTCAAACTCACTAAATCTCCAAATTTTACAAAGCATCTCTCTCAACTTGTAGAAATTTAATCTGGCTCCAAGAATTGTGATGATTAAAGTATTCTTCCATGGTTCACAACTTTCATTAAATTCCTCATCAGTAATGGGAACAACAGGATAGACATCCATTAAACTCTTGATCTCCTCTTATGGTTCTGGCAGGCTCCACGTTTGGTCATGAAGATCCGAAATCAAAGGATCATCATCCATACTAGAAGTTCCATGAGCAACTCCGTTGAAATCTGATCCTTTGAAATTCAAAAGAGAATCTTTGAAAGATTTTAATTTCAAATTTTGATTCCCTTTTTCCTCAGTTATCTGAGTTTGTGAAAAACCCACATCAGATTCTCTATGATTTGATTCAAGCGTAAGATCAGACATGTTAGTATCCTCTTTAGAATCTTTTCTTAATTTTTTAATTTCAGAAATTAAATTTTCTGGAGGCCGATCAGGCGGCACCTTCCGAGCCTCAACCTCTTTCATCAAAAACCAAAAAGGACAAAAACTTAAAATTATTAAAAACCTACTAACCTGTTAAAATTACCTGCCTCTTCTCTGATTCTTTAGATCGAAACTGGTAAAACAGATGAAGACCCGACGACCGACGGCAGCAGCAGACAGATCGTGAAAGACCTCCACCAGCAAATGGACAGAAACGACTCTGCAGCAGCTCCGTTTTCGGTCTCGCAGCGTATGAAGCTCCACTGGAAGATGAAGCCAATCTTGTGCAGAAGATGACCAGCCGAAGACGAAGCAGTTAGCAGTGGAATCGACAGCAAAAAACAAATAAGCAGCAATGCTATGAAAAATTTCAGTCTCCTTCAAGTAGTAGCAGCACTCAAACAGATCCGACGAGCAAGAGTAACAGCAGAGGTCAGATCCTAGAGAGAAGTCAGAGATTCTCTCTCTAGCTTTTCAAACGGTCTGTTCGCTCCTTTTTCTCTCTTTTTTTTTGGCTTGAAGTTTTTATTTCTTTTTCAATGAAAGGACCCTACACAAGGACGACGCGGTTCCACACAGTTCATTCAGTGTCCTAACTCATATGTCTCTTCATAAAATAAAAGATTCCGTTAAATGTCTTTTGCTTTAATTTCCCTTTCCCTGCCCACTTTTACACACGGCTCTTCGAATAAATGTCCCACATTTCAGAGGCTGCCTACCTTCATGATGATGCCCTTTCTTCTGTCACTGTCTTACCTAAACAAAATTCAATTCTAATTACTAGGAATTGCACAAAGGAGCCCCTACAGCCTACAGTTTCCCAGAAAAGATCTCAAACATGCATAATATCTCTTCACTTTTATTAATTGTTCCCATCAATTAATTTTAAGGAAAATATCACTGAAGTGCCAATAAAGAGAAAAAAAATATTAAACAAATATTAATCTCAGATAGATCTCTGTTCAAAAAGTCCATTTTTTTAATATTAATTACTTTAATTCCAATTAAAAAAAGAGTCCGTTGTTAAAATGACTTTTATATATTGTAAAATGGTTTTTTTCTTTTGTTAAAATTTCCCTATAAAAATATCATGTCAAAACGACTTTTCCAAGGGTTTTAAGATTCTACATGTCAGAAGAAAAACTCGGAAAATTTTTTAGAAAAAAAGTTTCATTTTTGACAACATAAAAAAGTTTATTTTGACAACATTATTTTAATAGGAAAATTTAAATAACAGGAAAAACTATTTAAAGTGATTTTTCATTAAAAAAAAAAGGGGGGGGGGGTCAAACGTAACGGACTAGACATGGTCACATGTGGATGAAATCCTAATTACTAAAGAATTGAAGCAAGTCAACAAAGGAGCCCCACTTTTCATTTATGTTTCTAAAATAGACATGAAGTATGAGATTTAAAAAAAAAGAGGTATACAGCTAATTCCAGCTATGTTTAGCATCATTTCAGAAGCTAAAAGCTCAACGAAGTCCCAAAATAAAGTTTGGGTTAATTTTTGTGCATATTGGCTTGCGCAAATTTTATTTTATTTTTTTCAAATTTAACCATTTCAAACTGACATTTTAATATATATTTTTGATAAGACTAAAATACTTAACCATATTTTTATTTTACATTAATTATACAGACCTCTCATATATTTTAAAAATATCTACTTCAATTCAAACTATTAACATCGTTAATGAATATTCTACAAAGATTATTTAAGTATATTTTTTAATTTTTTTTTTTAAAAAAAAAATTATTTACTAATTTGCCCCTTATTATACGAAATCCCTAATTTATCTCTTTAATATTTATTAATGATCTATGATCTATTTAATATTTCTATTAAATTTAGATAAATCTTAAATAATTTTTATGTGAAAAATATTAACAACTTGATTGAAAATTTGCGTTATTTTTATTTAAAAAATTAACAAAATATATTCAACAATTTCGATTTTTAATTAATAATAAAATAACCTCAAAGTTATATCATTCTCTAATTTTATAACTTGATTGAATATATATTTTGAAAATATCTATATGATTGCAGAACATTTTATGTTGTTTTTTTATGTGTTTTGATGATAACTGACAATTGTAAACACAAGTTAAAGTTTGTCTTGCTAAGTTAAAAAACTTACTGTCAAAGGCAAACTCGAGTATTGGTTTCAATACTCGAGTATTGACTTAACAGAGAGTAGCTCATTTTTCACCAAGCTAAGCAATACTCGAGTATTTCTCTGAATACTCAAGTATTGAACTTATAGAGAGCACTCCAAGTTTTTCACTATGAGCCAAACTCGAGTATTAGTTTGAATACTCGAGTATTGACCATACAGAGGCTCTTTCAATATAAGGCAAAACTTTCAATACTAAGTATCCATTTGGATACTCAAGTATTGATCATACAGAGAGTCATCAAAGTATTCCAACATGTGAATACTCGAGTATGGGTTTGAATACTCGAGTATTGAACTAAAAGAAAGTTTTCAAAATTTACACATGTTTATGAATACTCAAGTATCCATTTGGATACTCAAGTATTGATCATATAGAGAGTCACCAAAGTATTCCAACATGTGAATACTCGAGTATCGGTTTGAATACTCGGTTATTGAACTAAAAGAAAGTTTTCAAAATTTACACATGTTTATGAATACTCAAGTATCCATTTGGATACTCAAGTATTGGTCATACAAAGAGTCATTAAAGTATTCCAACATGTGAATACTCGAGTATTGGGTTAACAAAAAGCTTTTTCAAACTTTACACATATGAATACTCAAGTATTGAAATGGAAACTCAAGTATTGACTTGGTAGAGTCTTCTCAAAGTTTTTAAAATATTTGAATACTCGAGTATTGATTTGCAAACTCGAGTATTGGCCATACAGAAAGCTTTGTTATTTTCAAATGTCTTGAATACTCAAGTATTGACTTGGAAAAGATTTCACAAAGGTTTTCAAAATAATTTGAATACTCGAGTATTGAGTTTGAAACTCGAGTATTGGGCATACAGAGAGCTTTACTCTTTTTTAAATGATTTGAAAACTCAAGTATTGAATTGAATACTTAAGTATTGAGGTTTTGGACTTAAACACATCTCTACATAAAAAGTTCAAAACTCGAGTATTGGATTTGAATACTCGAGTATTGCTCTTATTCAAAGAAATGGTCCAAAGCTCAAAACATGAAGTGCCTCTCTGGAAGAAGAATACTCGAGTATGGACATGTATGTATACTCAAGTATTCATATTAGTGCACAGTGACATACTCGAGTATTGAGGAACATACTCGAGTATTGGTCGCAGAGTTTGAAGATCAAGTCTGACGAATTTGTGAAATCTTCTTGTTTGATCTCAATGCTTCTCTTTTACATTCACTACTATACTTAACTATGTTTAATGAGTTTTCTAGTGAGTTTCAGATTGTTTAGAGAACATTAAATGGAGATTTGATCAAAAGCAAAAGGCATGTCAGAACATTAAATGCAAGTCCAGAAGCTTGCATCCTTTTGAGCCCACATTCTCTATACATCTGCAAAAGGATTAATTTCTGCTTTCCCTAAGCAGTACTTACTCTTCCAACGGATCTATTACAAGGAAAGTCAACACTAATCCTC